>JAWNPD010000679.1:8065000-8550000 GCA_035045305.1 Drosophila maculinotata | reverse complement strand
TTAGTATTGCTTCCCGATATCTAATTTCTTTATACTGTACATATACAATTCTAAGCTTGCTGCTTTTGTTATTTTGTGCTTTCATTGAAAAATTTGATGAACATTCAAGAATTTCCAAGAAATAGAAGGAAGGCGGGGGTGGGGGTGGCGATACGGGTAGGGATTGGGGTAGAGGTAGGGGCAGTTGCTCAAGGAGACAGCAAATATGAAAGTATCAGCTTATTATTATATGCTACTCATATTAACTGTTATTCTCGGCAATTGCAATTTACTCGACATATGGACCACTTACATTATTAAACATGTGTATAGAATTTCTCGTTAGCGAAAATAATTGAACACAATACGGGGAAAATGAAATAATTGAAACTAGAATATTCTATAAGCTGCAAACTATAATCTATTGAACCTTTAATAATCTTGCTCTAAGGCGTAAATGCAATGATTCATTTTAGTTAATATATTAAATCATTCTTTCTGTTTTTTTTTTTCAGTTTTTAAATTTAAGTTCCATACTTTTTTTGTTTCCTAATAAAGGTACCATTAAATAAATATATATATTATATACAGATTTTAGTTTTCTCAAAATAGCTCAACTATTTGAGATCAAGCTATTTATATTGACTTGAGTTTGACTCGAAGAATCCAATTTGAATTTAAATGGGAATCAAAATTCTCTCATACATTGAAAACTTTCAAACTTAACGGATGAATAGAATGTTACTAATGGATTAGATTAAAAATTCCACATTTTATGATTAGATTATAAAATTTACATTAATGACATAACATGTTTCGAAATCTTAAAGTTCAATTTGAATAAATACAGTTAAAGATTAACAGAGAAACGAGAATTCGGAATGGAAAATACAAAAATCTTAAATGAATGCTCATCACATTAACTTAAGTTTCTATAGATCCTAAAGGTGTTGCATCGCCCCCCTACCCTCTTTCTTACCGAGTTCTTGCGAGGACTTAAATGCAACCCTTTCAATTGAACTTTTGATAGGGGTGAAGAGTAAAAGAGCGCTGTAAAAACCAGTTTTAAGATTCTTTCGCTTTCCTTTGCATACCCTGTAGCCAATTGAAATGTGTAAAATGGGGTATAATAATGCAATAGCAGAAAGCAGACATTTCAGATAACTTTGGGTATAAACATATAATATCCTAATCCTGCCTGGTTACTTACTGTGCTATCCGAACTCGACTATCTGTTTAGCTATATTGTTGAAACTTGGTATAGATACTATTGCATAATTTACATACATATTTAAAAGTCAATCGGATCGAAGCACTATATCATATAGCTGTGTCAGTGAATTTTATCAAAAAGAACTTTTTGCTCACGATTATTATTATATATATGTACATACTAACAATCTATATCAATATATCAAAAATGTAAGTCGCTAAATTTATTTAAGTATTTAAGTTATTTGTTCGATTTTACATTAGTTTATTTGTACAGCTTTTGGGGCATTTAATTTGTCGGTATTTCTTGCTTTTCTATTTAGGTTGATTTTAAATGCAATTGGCAATCGTTTATTGATTTTTTCTGCGCTTTGCCGCACAAAACAGATACGCAGCAAACATTTGTATTTCTGCGCTTTATTCTGTTATTCTGTAATACTGTTATTTTTCGGGCATTTGCTGAAATTTGGCAACGCTGCTCGTTTTGCTCCTGCTGAACTCTCTCTGTCTCTCTCTCTTACTTACTCTCTCTCTCTCTCTTTTGTGTCTATCTGTTTTGCAACGCAACGTCCTTGTGACGTTTTTTGCCCCCTTTTGCGGCAACTGCGTCGACAAAAATTAACTGCAATTTGAGAGGCCTCCGCTACGAGAGCCCCAACCACCCACCCCCAACACTTGCACCATCTATGCATATACATAGGTATTACAAATACATACACATATATGTATGTATATAGGGATATATGTATTGTTGTTGTTGTTGTTGTTGATTGGTCGCCACTTCGCGTAAAATATGCAAACTAAATTACAGCAATTTAAGCCGTTTGCCCATTTATTTATGGCATGTCAGGTGGCGCCCCCTGCCGGCCGGCACTCGTTCGCCGCCATTCACAGTTATTCGAAACGTTCGATGTGTGTGTGTGTGCCACTCCCACTTGACAGCAGCCGCCCACATTTAGCAAACTGAAAACCGAAAACCGAAAATACCAAAAACAAAAACAAAAACCCAGAAAAAGGAGAAGGAACGTCATTAAGGAAGGAATTTGGAGAGCAAACCACAAAGAAAAAGTGAAACAGCGCAAAAGACAGAGACAGCGGCAGCGGGAGAGGAGAGAGAGAGAGCGCAAGTGCGAAATATAAGGCAAACTGAAGAAAAAGTAACTGTCACTTGACATTTTAATGGAATTTGTATGTTTCTTTTTGTTTGCTGTTGCTACACACAAATCACAACAACAGTTGCAACAACAACAACAACAACAACAAAACACAGACGACAACAGAAACGGAAACAATTGGCACATTCAAAGATATGAAAAGGAAATCATGTTTTAATTACGATCAAATATATTTACTAAGCAACAAATTAGAAAATAAAGGATTAAATATGGTTAACGGTACAAACTATTTTAGATAAAATTATAATAATTATTCTATGCTATATGCTATATTATCAACCTAAAAGCTAATGAAGAAGATCAGTAAGCTTTAGGTTGCCAAAGATTTTATAACCGTACAGTGACAAAGCTCACAGATGTACAGTACAAACATCCCATCTGGCACTGTTATTCTGTTAACTGTTAAAGCTTGCCATAGAACTGCCCTTCTAGCACTTCAAGCTACCATATCTTTGCCAAAATTGTACCGATTCCCAATTCCATTTCAGTCAACTTTCATAGTTCTACATTCAAAGTTGAAAAACTAAACTTTTTGCAATTTCTTGTCAAAACTTAAGGCAATCGTTCAAGTCCCTAGAAATGCGCCTCGCACACTTTAAAGTGCCCTAACTTTACCAAAACTGAATCGACTTTCTATCCGCTGAGCTTTTTGTTTAAAGTTTATCATCTTGATTAATGCTACATTTAAAGTTGATAAACTTTATATTTTTAGATTTTTTAGACAATTTTATTGACTTCAAACTAGCATAACTTTGTCAAGACAGAACCGATTTTCAGCGTTTCTATGGCAGCTATATGGTATATACAGCTGTGAGCTGAATAATAGCAGTGCCGTTGCGCCCCACCTGTTATAGTGTCTAATGGCACTTTAAGTCAAATTTTGGTCCATAAAGTTATTAAAATAGTAATTTGCAATCATTTTCCGAGATTTTGTAAGTTATGGGAGCTATATATTTAATATAGTTTTCTTACATGATTAAATTTAAAAAAAAATGACAAAATGCAGCGCTCCAAAAAAATAGCAGTTTTAACTTAAAAAGAATATAAAAAGTTTAAAAATTAGGTTAACGGTATCATTTCATGTTCTATATGCTATTCTCGATCTAATACTTAGTAGTAAATCCGTTTTTACCCATCACGACTCTGCATCGGCGTGGCATGGAGTCGATGAGATCCTTGCAGCGCTTCACAGGGATTTGAGCCCATGCCTCTCTAACTACTTGACATAACAGGCCGCTGTTTATTGGGTTTCCTATTGATACAGTTTGCTTAACATCTCCCCATAAATTTTCTATCGGATTAAGGTCTGGAGACAGCGCAGGCCATAGCATCACGTCGATCTTTTCAGATGCAAACCATGATTTGGCCACTTTACTAGTATGCTTGGGATCATTATCCTGCTGAAATGTCCATTTTAAAGGCATATTCCTCAAGGCATATGACATCATTACATCCTCTAATATATTGACGTAACCGGTTTTACAAATTAAGCCATTTATTACATGAATAGGGACCACGCTAACATAGGAAATGCAAGCCCATACCGTAGTGCGCATTGCACCGTGCTTCACAGTCTTAATTGTGTACTTAGGGTGGAATTCCGTGTTTGGTGATTGACTAACATACTGCCTGGAGCCTCTACCACCGGCCAGACAAATTTTAATCTCGTCTGTCCATAGTACATTGCGCCACTGCTCGGCTGGCCAACGAGAGATGGCTTTCTGCAAATCTGTTTTGGCGTCGACATACTCCTGCGTCTAGCGGGGTACCTTTCTGGGACTTCTCGCATTGAAATTATTTTCATCAAGTCGTCTTCTAACTGTTGATGTACAGATCGCCAGGCCAAGTTAATTTTTTATCCAATTTGAAGGCTCCAAGGGGTTGATCTTGCTACACCACACAATCCTTTTGTCGTCCAAATGGGAAAAATAGCGTCTCTGACTAGGATTTTTAGCTTTATTTGTATAATTAAAAGCATGTCGTATCATTGTCGAGGAGCATCCAACACTGTTTTGGATATTTTGATAGGGTTTTCCCTGATTTCGTAGCCCAAGTATAAGATCCCGCTTCTCAGTCAAACAACGCTTTCCTATACCCATTAAAACATCAATACGTACCAATTTAGGATTAAATTATATCATAATATTGTTGAATTACTTAAAAACACTTACCAACAGGAGCTGAAATTTTTTTTTCCCAATTTTTCGACTACTTTTGTAACGCACTGCTATTATTTTGGGGCGCTGCATTTCGGTACATACACAAGAATGCGTCTGAAAAACCTAACAGGACGCAATTGCATCGGAAATTTTTGGGGTTTTTTTAGGTAGACATAATGATCTTTTCAAAAAGTGAGCATTGGCTCAATGCAAAATTAGGAAACCCCCAAAAAACAGTTTTAAATGCTGTGACCACTGGCACTGCTATTTTTTAGCACACAACTGTATATGGTATATATATATATATATACTATGTACCAGATACAGCATCTAAAAGCATCTATACCAAGTTTCAGCCATATAGCTTAACTGAGAGTGAGTTCAGATAGATTGGCATACTTTTAATACCCTTTTCTTATGGCAATTGTATTTTATAAAACTGGCAAAAATTCTACGGGTATGCTGAGGGGCAGCGGCGGCAGCAGGAATAATATACCTGGGCGAACGGGGTGACAATAATAATAATAAAAATAATAACAACAATAACAACAACAATGACAAACCGGTTGAACAAGAAATTCTACGTGCGACGGTTTTACAACAAGCAGAAAAAAAGCAAAAAAAAAAAGCTAAGAGAAGAGAGGAAGAGAGAGAGAGAGAGAGTAAAAGAATAACAAGCAAAGCACAGGCCACGTATCTGTCCGTCTGACTATATAGATAGCAATACATACATACATACATACATATACATACATGTATGCATAAGGTAAAGAAAAGAAATGGGAAGAAATGAAAGAAGAAAAAAAAGAAGCAGCAGCAGAAGAAGTAATATTTGCATAATTTAAATGCTAATTAGTAAGCATAAAAAAAAACAACAAAAAAAACCGAGTAGAATAAGCTATAAATAAATACATACACATACATATATGCATATATGAAAATCTATACTATATATATGTACATATGTTGAGCCTGAATAAAAACTCGTTTCTTCTTGGCGCCACACAAAAAGCCTCGAAACTTATTTGCGCAAAAAAAAAAAAAAATAAATAAAAGAATGAATACAATGAAAAGCGAAAAATTCAAATGAAATAAAATGAGTTCAAATATTTCACAATAGAGGAGTCTACAATTCAAGAGCAAAACTCAACTAAATTATACAATAGAATCTATGTACATACATACATGGAGATGTTGATTAAAGGCAGTTGAACAGTAAAGAAATGAACAAGTTTGAAAACAAATGCATACATTAATCTGCAATCTCCATTTAGTTAAATTCATAAATGAATTCCACATGGAAAACTTGCGATTCTATTTATAGAAGTTATCTAGAAAAATGCACAACGATTTCAAGCATTTGAATTCATTTTACATTGTAATTTATAAGTTTAGCTGGGTTAGAATATTTTAAAACATTTATAGATATAATTTAAAATGCAAATAAGCTTAAAAGAAAAGTTTCTTCAGCCGAAACTCACAATCTTGAATTGTTTTTAATCATATTTCTTCCATAGAGATACAAATTTCATTTAGTTTTGTGACCCTGTTCTATCTATACTTCCTATTTCCTATACGATCTCTCAGCAACAGTTGCTTTGACCACTAACCATATAATATAGTATCGTATTTTTAGTGGTAACTCGAATATACGAATTCTCCAGTTATTATAATCGCAGCTACGCCTTGAATTCAACATTTTGACAGTTCAAAATAATTAATAGTAATTCTCGATTGAGATTTTCTTAATAAAACTGTAAAATTTCACTTTCTAATTTTTAAATATTTGAAAATGTGTTCCTAAACTTAATCTTAATAGGAAAATAAGTCTCGTTAACTCACCATAAGAATGTTGCTGGGGGTGTACGAATCCAAAGCCGATGGCTCTATTAAACGGCGTTGCCAGTTGGATTTTAAATATGAATAAATAATATTAACATTTAACAATCATAACATATCTTTGTATGCAATAATTTCAACGCGCGTTTCAGGTTTATATTTTATTTATATGCATATACATACATATTTCTTCAGCTCTTTTTTTTTTATTATCTTCGATTTCGATTTGTATACGGGTTTTTTTTTCGTATTTGCATTTCTCAAACTCGAAACGATTCTTGGAAAATTTGCAGTTAAAAAAAACGTACACAGAAAACAAACACGTAAAACGAAGCGACGGAACGGTTAACTTTTCATCTTTATCTTCATCTTCATCTGCATTTGCTATTTTTCCATTTCCATTTTCATTATTATTGATTTTTCTTTGTTTCCAAAAAAAAAATGTTATTTCGTCAATACAAAAAAATATACAAAAAAAATATCAAATTATGTGTGTGTGTGTGAGTATATACATTTTATGTATGTATATGTGTGGTACATAAAGGCGAAAAAAAAAAACTTTGCAACTTTTGGCGCAGGGCGGTGCCGCAGAAAAAGTTTTTAAGCAAATTGCATGTGTGTGAGAATATTTGTGTGTCTGTGTGTGTGTGTGCGTGTGTTTGTGTGTGGGGCTTGGCTTTGGCGCTTTTTATGCCGCACTTGCATTTGCATTTTTCGTTTACACACACACACACACACACATACACATACATACATACATATAGAGGCCCAGCTGTGCAGAAAAACAATTTAAATTTATTATATAAAAAAAAGGCAAATAAAAAAACAATCTATGCCACTTTAAAAAAGCCACACACAAAAGCAAAAGGAAAAAAATTAGAATTGGAACGCAGACGACGACGACGACGTCAGCAGCAGTAGCAGCAGCCGCCAGCAGCAAAAGCAGAGAGAAAAGAACACTCTGCTACACACAGCAAGTGTGCTAGAAAGAGAGACAGACAGAGAGAGACCGACCGACAGACACACACACACTCTCACACACACACACTGATAAAAATTCCAACAATTTGCGCTGCGTTTTTATTTTGCGCCTCTTTTCACTTTGATATTCGCGCATAGATCAGCAATTGCATTTGGGCAACAAGCAAAAAAAAATAAAAAAATAAAATACAATTACATATATACTATGCACATACACACACAGTACAATACAAGTACATAGGCAACAACAACAACGAAGCGACGCAATTTTCCAATCTTTCTTTCTTTTTATCCATACACATACACACACACACACACACACACACACACAGACACAGCTATAAAAATACACACACACATGCACACATTTATATGTATACTTATATATATATATTTAATATATGTATATATATAAATCTAAATATATATATACATATACAGTTATGTGTAGGCAACGCACTGTGGTACAACTTTTGTATTATTACTTTTTTTTTTGCTTTTATTTTAGTTGATTTTTCCGTTTTTTTTTTGTTGTATATCAATTATTTTTTTTTTCATTTTGTATGGGGCGTATATTTTTTGTTATTTTTAATGGCGTTTTTGTCGTTTCGACAAGCTGAGTGTGTTGCACATTTACCTTGTTGTTGGTTTTTGTTTAATAGCGACGATTTTCATAATTTTCGTGAATTTGTTATTAATAAATTCGCAACGTATCTGCAAAACGTCGTGAAATTTTCACATGATCTGCACGCGCTGCATACACCCGAGTTTTTAGGAGTTGAACAACACATCTACAACATCTACAACGACGACGACAACGACGACGACGGCGGCGCTGCTGCTGCTGCTGATGTTGTACCCGAGCAAGGCTCTGCTTGGGCACGACAACGAAATCCGAACTTGCGAACCGCACAAGCAACATCGAACTCAGCCGTATGCTCAAACTGTATCAAACCGAACGCCATCAGACCAACACACTGGCGTCTCAAAATATTGGGCATGCCTACAAATTTGCAATCGATGTACAAGTTTTCTTTGTTTTTTTAGCAATATTTAGTTTTTACTTAAATATGAATTTATGTGCCATAAAAACTAAATCGAAAAGTTTTATTATTTTATATAAATAAAAAAAAAAACTATATGTTTATATAAATGCAAAGATTTCTAATTTAGTGCAATTGTGACCGCTACTGTTCGTTCGCTGTGCTTTTGTTGCATGCGACTTTGACTGATGCTGACTGGCATATCTTTTTGTTTCATGATTACCATCCCCCCTCCCACCACCTTTTTTAGTTGTTGTTTTTGCAAATTTTGCAGTGAAAGTGAAACCAAACACAAACAGCTGAAGCACAACCTGACTGCAGCATGCATGTTTGATGCTCGATTGCAAATAAAACATACATATCTATGTATGTATATATGTATATGTATGTATGTATGTATGTATGTATATATGCATGTTTGTATGAATTTGTATTGCTGGCCTGCTTCATTCTGTGCGCGCGCTAATGTTTCATGTCTATTAATATTGTTTGTTGTTGCTTTTGTAGTTATTATTATTAGGCGGCTCTTGCTGCTGCTGCTGCTGCTGCTACTGTTTTTGTTGTTGTTGTTGACTTTTGTGCAACACACGGCCGGCCGGCGGTGGCCTCATTGCTGGCATGCAACATTTTCTAAGCGCCGCTGCGTCGTTGCCAGTTTTCAATCTCAGGCACATGTTCGAACCAGTGAAAATTGGCTACGCCAGCGCCCCATACACTTGTGCGACTGCGACCAAACGCTGGCGTCGACTTCGACGTCGCCGTCGCTGTTGCTGTTGCTGTTGCTGTTAACGTCAACGTCGACAGCGAACATTGCTGTTTATAACAACATAAATAAATAAAAGGCAAATAGTAAAAGCAAACAACAAAAGGCAGGCAGCAAGAAGCAAAATAGATGCAATGACGACGTTCGCCGCAGCGCCGTTCGCCGCTTCGCCGTTTCGCCGTTGGCCGTTGGCAGTTGGCAGTTTTGCACGCTGAGCTCGCTTTAAAAGGCAGCCAGCATGTATGACGAAGAAGAAGAAGAAGAAGCAGAGGCAGAGACTGAAGCCGAAGCCGAAGCAAATGCCAACAACAAGCAAGCACACAACCAACCCCACATGGCAAGGCATGTTGGCTGTCACTTTGGTCGTTCATACTTGCATGTCAGTCTGCCTCAGTCGCATTCATTCAGTTTTCAGTTTGATAGAAGCGTCTGCACACGAAACACCCGAATAAAGAAATGACGCCGCCCAATTTGTATGATGAAAAGGAGGTAATGGAGGAGTTCATTAGCTGCTATCAACACTTTACGCCGCTCTGGGACAACACCTCCATTGACTATCTGTCAAAAAAGAAAAAGGCGCTCGGCTATCAGGAGCTCTTGAAAATCCTGAGACGCGTCAATCGCGGTGCCAGCGTGCAGGATGTGAAGCGAAAGATCAATTCGCTGCGCTGCTGCTATCGCCGCGAGATCAAGAAAATACAGCAATCGTATGAGGGCTACGAGCCGCGTCTCTGGTGGTTTCACATGATGGACTTTCTCAAGCCGGTGCTCAATTTAAATCTAGAGACGACGCAGCACATCAAACATGAAACCCAAAGTCTCGATGACAGTTTCGACGAATCCAGCCTGCAAGTAAGTATGAAAGAAGAAGAGCGACAGCGAGAGAGAGAGCGAGTTTTAGAGCTGCGAGCGCAAAGTGCGCGCCAGTGTTGTTGTCATGTTGGCCATTTAATAGCTAGTTCTAGCTTATTGAAAATTCATTATGTAATTTTAAAACAAATTATCGGAATTAGAATACCTATTTTTGGGGAGGGTTTTATATATTGTCCATAAAAATTCAAATATTTTATATTATTTATATTTAGTCATCGTTAGTAATCGTTAATTTATGAACAACAATTTACAAAAAAAGCCTTTAAATATACATACTGACATATGTATATTTAACATTTTTATTTTGATTGACAATATATAAAACATTAAACAAATGCATATTGTTGCTAGAGATTATTTTTATAAATGAACACACATAATTATGTACATACATGGTATTATTTGCGATATAGCTTTTTTTTTTAGCTATTCTCATTTTTGGCATTTAAAAAGAGGCAACACTGATTTGAGCACTAGCCAGGGGGTTGTTGCTCGTGAGCGAGCGCTTATCTTCGGCACTGTGTGTATGTGTGTGTGTGTGTGTGTGTGTGTGCTCGCGTTGTGTGTTGGACGACGAGCGGTTTGATGGTTTTTATTTACCGTTAGTTGTCGTACGACCGCGTTGGACGACAGTTTGCCCTGCCTGCCCGTTCGCCATGGAATCGCATCATGTGAGAAATACAGCATTTTGGAAAGGCTTCTTCCAGCTGTACCGCTCGATGCCAGAGCTGTGGCTAACCACGTGCAAAGACTATCGCAATCGCAAACTGAAAGATCAATCGTACGGTCTGCTGCTGCAGCATATGCGCACATCCGATCCGAATGCGAATATCCATTTGCTCAAGCGCAAGATTAACAATTTGCGCACTTCCTATCGGCGCGAGTTGCGCAAGGTGCTCGAGAGTAAAACGACAATGATAAGCGAGTACGGCGGCGAGGAGTATACGCCATCGCTTTGGTATTTCAATGAACTGGACTTTCTCTACGATCAGGAGACGGGGGAGGCGCAAACTTTAATTGAACCGCAGCTGGCACTGAAACAAAAATCGCAACTGAAATCAGAAACGGAACTGGAACAAGAAACGGAACTTGAACCGGAACCGGAACTGGAACAAGATTTGGATGATGAATACCTCACCGAACGCACTGATATTATGCAAAGTGATAATGTGGTCGAGGTAACCACGGATGAGCCGGAACCAGTGAGTTAGTTTAGAACAAACACAATATGTATAAGGTATTATTAGTCAGGCATTATATAAACTTGGCTTGTGAGTTGCTTACTACACGCAATACCTCTCAAAATCGTAGATCGATGAAAACGAAAGAACTTTTCATATTAACCATTTATGGCTCATCGTAACTCAGAAACTATTGAAGCTATAGCTATGAAATTTGGTATGTAGCTTCCTATAAACTAAATGAAGCTTTAAATTACTTCAAATTTTGCAAAATATTTCTGTATTTATCTTGATTTCAAATGAAGATGTACAGTACTCAAAAATAATAACTTTTTATCTCAACTTAATGGGGTGTATATGAATGTATATTCCTATTGAACTTAAAGACATTTTCTATAGGGTAGCTGTTAGTCGACTAAACTCAAATACTTACTTTCCAGCCCCACTGAATAAGTTGTATTTGTTTCAGTGCATAAATCTGTGGCTATGTCAATACTTAATACAGGGTATCTGCTGGTCGACTATATACAACTATTTATTTTAATGCGATTGGAAACAATCTGAATCATTGCAGGACGACATTTTCGCGGAACCCTATCAGCCCGATGAGAATATGTTGGTCCTTGAGGGAGATGGTGAAGAAGATGGCGATGGTGAAGGAGATGGCGATGGCGAGGTAGATGGCGACGGTGGGGTCATGTCCGATGGCGAGGGCGTGGAGGAGGACATGGAGCACGAGACTGTAAATGAAATGCGGCACAAGTCCAACAGCAACAACAACAACAACGGCAGCAGCAGCGGAAAACGTTCCCGTTCGCATCCTTATGGCGCAAATCAAGCGCGACAGCAGCGACACCAACAACACCAACAACAACAACAGCAACATCAGCAGCAGCTGCGTCGCAGCATTGCAGCGCAGCAGCCAATTCGCCGACGTCGACGCAGCAGCGACGACGGCATCGATGGCAACGGCGAGTATGAAGACAGCAACAGCACCACAGCAGCTGGTAAGATTCGCCGCCATATGATGAAGTTGGAGCAGGCGGAGAACGAATGCGATTTGATTGGCAAACGAATGGCCGCTCATTTCCGTAATATGCGACCCGATCAGCGGCTTTTCGCTGAGCGCATCATCAGCGAGGTGCTCGTCTTTGGTCGCATGAATCGTCTCTCTCTCTCCGCCCGCTTCTTGCCCAGCGGCAGCGTGGGCGATGGCTATGCCAGGCATGATGGCAAATAGAGCAAGGCACACACACAACAAAAAACAAAAAATATAAATAAAATAAAACAGATGATGGATGAATACAGGCAGACAGTGGGAACGGGGGGTAGATTGTGTGACACTGGCTTTTGCTGTAAAGCGCCAATTAGAGCGGCGACGGCGACAACAGAATAAAAGCAAAAGCAATTGGCCGACTACGCTCTGGCGACAAAATTGTCGCAAACGCTCTTTGTAAATCTATATATGTATGTATGTATATTATTATAATACTTATAATATTAAAAAGTAAAATTCCATGCAAACTATATGCAAGCTACACAGACTTCATCACTTGACTCCAGTACAATACGTAATTATCGCAGAACGAATTAGTATGTAAAAAAAACTTACAAGATTTGCCGTTGCATCGAACTGAATTTTTTTGGAATTTTTACGATCGGAAATAAAAAAAACAAACAAGTTTGTATATTTTGCGATTTATTAATTAACAAGTTTATTTAAAAAAACTTTATAAACAGCATTTGCTGTTACATCGAACAAGACATTTTTGTCGCCTGAGCTTTGGCGCAAAGTGAGACAACAAAAAAAGAAAAAAAGAACCGTATAGTCCGCAAACCGGTTTTTATTCATTTTAGATTTGTGAGCAAGCAATGCGCTAGCGCTCTCTGTCGCACCAACGCTAACTGCTGCCCTTACCCGGGCACAACAACAACAGCAACAACCACCGACTTAACCATATCGCGTTCTGCTTGCTGTTGTGCTTCTTCTTCGTATGCTGCTGCTGCTTATTTTTGTTGTTATTCTTGTTCTTGTTCTTGTGCATTGGCACAGTCTCAGCGCGCCACTGCGGCTCTCGCTTCCACGCTGTGCAAGAAATTTCGCTCATTTTTTTTTCTTTGCTTTTATTTTTGTTTCTTTGTTGTTGCTTTGCTTTAGTAACTTTAATTTGCTGCCATTGCCGTTGGGGTCCGTTATGCCGAGACTCTCTCAACTCTCTCAACTCTAGCCCCCCGAGGCACCCACACTTACATGCTTGCTGTGTATGTATGTGTTTGAGTGTATGGGGCAGCTGCCTTGGGATTGGGATAGTCATCTGAATCTGAGTCAGCCCCGAGCTTAAGCCTTACACACTCCGCTAGACAACAAACACGCTGCACTTAAAGCCATCTGTCTGTCTAAGCTTTCATTCTAGTAGCGCAGAAAGAGAACTCAAAGCGTCGCCTGCTTTGTTATTTTCTTATTGTGCAAATTTTTATTTTTTTTTCTTAGCTCTGCTACAGCTTTCATTTGCTGGCACCTTGAAGGAGTGCTCACTGTTTTTATGCGCCGAAACATTTTAAGCCATTTTGGCCAAGGCAATGTGCTCATAGATATTTCTAGGTGCTGCACTGGAAAACTGAAAAACTTTAGAGTATGTGACACATTTAATTAGTGAGATTAATCAGCACCTTTCTTTTAAGTCTTACTTCCCAAAAATTTGATAGAAAATGCGAAAATTTGTAGTTGATCCACTTTAAATGTAGAATTATTCAAGATACCAAAGATACTACGGCTAAAATGATTTTGGTTCAGTTTTGACCAAGTTAAGGCAGCTTGAAGGTCTATGAAGGGCATTTCTAGGGTCTTGGAGACAACATGTCAAAATTATAGTCATGAAAATTGACTTAAAATCAGATAAATTTAAGTTGATAAACTTTAAATGTAGTGTTATTAAAGATCACAAACCAAGACTAAAATAACTTTGGAATTTTAAAAGCGGTTCAGTTTTGACAAAGTTAAGGCAGCTTGAAGGTCTGGGAAGGGCATTTCTAAGTACTTGAGCACTTGAATGTTTCTGTTATTTCTCGCATGATTGTTTACCAAAATGTGAGCCAGCACAGAATCACTTGTTATTGTTTCCAATATAATCAGCTGTCTGAGAATCCGCATTTTAAATTTGATACATACATACATATGTCTAGCTGTTGGTGCCGCCGATATTGACTCTTTGTGTATAGTATATGTATGTAAATAAATGCATGCACAGAAATATAATCATAATAAACACGAGCTTTAGCTTTTAAACAAGAAACCCTAATCTTAAATTGTTTATATGCAGTTGTTTAGTTTAAGCTCCAAGTGCAAATTGATTGCCATAGAAAAGCTGTAAAGTTGCTAATTATCGATAATGCTGTCGATATGCACATTCTGCTGTTGCTTGCTATCCGCCCGCTATCTAACTATGTATGCTATGCCATGCATTCCATTTTATTTTTGCACTTCTTTGTTTGTTGCCTTGCTTTGGTTTTTTTTATTTTTTGTCTTATTGCTACTTGGCCACTTTCCTTATTCTTTTACTCGCATGCCATATGTATGTACATGTGTGAGGGTGTGTGTGTTTGTGTGTGTATATAAATAAAACTTTTATGTCTTTCTCTGCCACCTTCTTACTGCTGCTGCTGCTGCTGCCGTTGTTGTTGTTTTTGTTTGGCATTAGCAATTCTCTTTTTAACTTTTTCGCCATACATACATATATACATACATATGCACGTTGCTGTTGATGTTGTTTTGTTGTTGTCATGGTCTTTAATTTCCCTTTGCTTGCCATTTTTACTGTTGCGGTTCGACTTTGTGCCCTGCCTACAATCCGCTCAGCCCCCTCCTGGCCCGACTGGCCCCCGTCTCTACCATAGAGCAGCAGGTCATTAAAATAACTTTGTTGCCCTGTCCTTCCTGTGTTCATTTCGCCTTGCTCTGCATTTTTATTGCCGTTGTCCGCGTCTGCGTCTTTCCACATCTTCGCCCTTCACTAAAAATGATTCTTTTTTGCCTCGTTCGTTGTTGTTGTTGTTTCTGGTTTTTACTTTTGCTGTTGTTGTTTGACTTTGTTGTTGCTGTCGTTGTTGTTGTTGTTGTTGTTGTTGTTGTAGCCGGCATTTAAGCCGGCGCACAATTTTAGGCAAATTACTGCGCTGGCTTCAGCGCTTGTCTTGGCTTTTGCTTTGTCATACAAAGTTGCCGATGCTGAAAACCCCCCACAGCCCTCTCGCAGACCAGGGCCGCAATCAACCACAATCAGCACAGGCCATCTGTAAGCGTGTGTGTGTGTGTGCAAGTGTGTGTAAGTGTGTGGTGCATGGCACAAAATGAAAATGGCAAAACAAGGTCAAGTGTAGGGAGCAAAGTTTGTTTGAGTGCACACACACACGCACGCACACACACATACGCACTTACGCAAATACAAACTATACAAAATAAAAAACGAAAGCTTACCACTCGCATAACTTTTTCATTAAGCGCAGTTGTTGTTGCAATTGTTTAAACAAAAAATTTGTCAGGCCGCTGGCGTCGACGTCGACGTCAACGTGAACGTCAACGTCAACGTCGCTGCCAGCGACTGAGTCACGCTCAACAGGCGGCGGCAACTGCGCGCCATATTTTGAGGTTAACTTTTTGTCATATTGACGACGAAATAATTTGCACGAAGGTGTGAAGTTTTTTAAATTTCATTTTGGGAGAGCTGAACTTGACGTACGGCAAAACCCAACGGCAACACCTGTGGATGCGAATGCCAATGAAAAGCACACACACACACACACACATACACACATACACTTGCAGCGAGAAAACCGAAATAATAAAATCGACAAGAGCAAAACAACCCTCAGCAGAGATTTGCTGTCAATTTGCAAAAGCCCATGCAGCATGGCTGGAGTTGAGTGCAGCGCTCCTTCTCCCTCTCCCTCTCCCTGTCCCTGTCCCGCACTCACTCACTGCCACCTTCTCGCCGCTGCATTGGCACATGTGTGACGTATGCGCTGCCCGACAAAAAGCATGGAATCAAATTGGCAGCTGAAAGTGTAACTAAAATACAAACACACGAAAGGCAAAAGCTACATTTTCACATACAAAACATGTATGTACATACATACATATGTACATATATGTATGTGCATGTAATTGTACATTTGTATACAAATTATATATCAACGCACACGTATACACAAAACAGCTACATACAACAACGTCGCAAAACGAAAAAGAAACCTAAATAAAAAATTAAATGGAAATTTCTGATATAAAACACACGCACAGCAACACACACACACACACACACACACACACACACACGCACACACACATTGCCAGTCAACGAAACGTGAACATGAACATAGCGCACAAGCTGAAAGAAGTTTGGCAACGCTGCTTTTGTTCAGGCAGCATAACAAAGCATTGCGCTGCTACCGCGCTGCCAACGGCGAAACGTAACGAGGCTGCACCAGCGACGGCGCACAGTGGTTACAACTTATTTTTTATTTGCATGAACATAAACCAAATTATGTGCTAGTTACACTCGATACAAAAACATGCATGCACACAAATAAATAATTGAACCCAATATTCCAGCTCATTTAAATGTTCATTTCCACGGACACAAGCAGGTATGACGGTCGCCGCGACCGACGCACAATGGCGCCTTTTCCTAAAAAACGTTGCAAATATCAAAACTTTTAAACGAAATATGATTTTGACAAAATTTAAATGGCATTTGATAAAAAACTTTTAAAGACTTTCGAAGAAATTTAAAATTTATATATTTATATATTGATCTATACATAAAATAAATACATAATAAATATTTTTAGTTTCTTTAATTTGCTTCGCAAATTTCTTCAAAAATATATTTTCTCCTCGGGCGTAAACTGGATAAGTTCCTTATCAGTAGGGGTTGGAATACAACCATGGGACAATGCCTTCGAAATTTTCATTTCGATTTTATTTTATGCTGGTTCCTTTTATACTTAATAGATAATGCTTCAGAAAGATGATCAGTAGCGATACTTTATACATAAATTTATATACCCTTTTTTTGAAAAAGGTAACAACTGTTACAATTTTAGGATATAACGGATTGAAAAATGTTATCTATCTGTAAAATGTAACCATAGTACGCAAATTCGGAGATAATTTAGAGACAAGTAATCTTTTTATTTATATAAACAGTTACATGTTTAGATTTTAGGTAAAAACGTACATAACCAAGCAGCTACTTTTTTAGTTTTAAAGTAAAGATCTGACAGCAACTCAATGGATTTAAAAGCCAGAATTACTCAAAAATTAAATAATACCGTCACAACGGCGAGCGTGACAGAGAGCGCAATGAAGTTTTTGCGCAGCGCACACAGCAACAACAGAAACAGCGAGAGGGTGAAATAGAGAGAGCGGGAAGGAGGTTGGTGGGGAGGGGGGGGGGGAAGTAGAAAAGCTATGAAACGAGCTACCCAATGGTGAATTGGCTGCGCCAGCAGGAATCATGGTTATTTAGTGGGTTTCTGGGAAAAACTCATTGACTAAGAGGATTACCATTGCAACTGCACAGGTAGGATTTTCTATATATACACACATATACACACATTTAAATGGAATCTATTCAAGTGGTTCTTATTCGTTTTGAAGTGTTTTTGCATTTCACTAGAAAATACTCGACATTATACATATGCATGTTTGTGCGGCTATAATCCCACTCAGGTTGTGCTAATTGGATTCAGTTTGAAATCGAGTTAGAACAATTTTATACATATAATCGCTTAATTGTTTATGTGAAAATGAATGGAAATCTTTTTATTCGTTTGCACTTTGTGTCGTCACAATTTAACATCGCAATTGCAATTGGACTTTAAAACGTGTCATAAATACGCACGCAAACATATGCACTTACAAAATTGTCTGCTCATGTGTGTGTGTGTGTGTATTTTTGTGTGTGTAGGTGCATAAATCTAATTCATATGGAAAACTGCACTCACACGCCAGCTGAGCACCATGCAGTGCAAAATGCGCCAGTGGGTGGCTCCCAGCACTCGGCACACAAAAAATAATCAAAAAAGCATTTTTTTTTCTTTTCTTTTTTTATTTTGCTACAATTTGACACACAAAGCAGCTGTCTGCACACACACACACACACACACACACACACACACACACACACACACACACACACACACAGGCACAGAGCGCTTATGTATATATCACACGCTGTGTTGCCATAGATCAGGCATGCCCACCCCCCATGCAGGCGCGTGCAACTGCCGTTATTTCACATTCACACAGACAAGACCGATTCTCTCTCCAATTCTTAGAAAAAGACAACAAACACACTGCGGATTGCGCTCAGCGCACAGAACACCAACACATGCACACAAAACTGAGCAAATGTCGGCTCTCTTTTTGGGCATGCCTGTCACAGATACATTTGTATGTACATATGTATATGTATGTACGTATGTATGAGTGTACGTAGCCCATGGATACATATGTATGTACATATGTATATACATAAGTATCGTCGGCAGCGGGTCTGAAGGGGCGAGGCAGTTGTTATCTACTGCGCATTGTCTTGGTGTTGTTTGCGTAGTTGTCTGTCTGCCAGTGTGTATGTGTGTGTGTGTGTGTGTGTGTACAAGAAGATGAAGCAGCAATTGAAGAGGAAGAGACACAGCGCTGGCAGCAGCAGAATACCGAATAACTAGCGCAGACGCTTATAGTCAGGGTAGCGGGCGGGCAGGCGGTTGGTCGTTTGGTCGGTCGTTTGGTCGGTCGAGCAGCCGAGCCAAGCACACAAATCAACATGACACGACCAGCGGCAGCAACAACAACAAAAACCACAACAACAACTGAACAAGTAAGAGTGCTCGTGTCGCAAGTGCCCGACTAGATAATACCCTACTTTCATATTCATATGCATACACCAAAGTATGCTGCGCTTCTTAGACAAAAAGGCACAGACTTAAAGCAAGTGGGTCGAAAGCGATTATATATTGATTTTAGAAAAACAGTAGACTTGTCGAAAACATAATAATCTTGTCAACACGTTCTAAAAACAGATATATTAACAAGTTTATATGGACTCAGCTTGTCAATCGGATCAAGATTATATATATGTACATGTGTACATTACGTGGTCGCCTTCCACCTGTTACAAGCAGTTGCCAAAAATGCAACATACTCTATTTAATCATTTTATGTGGGTACAGGGTATAGAAACCGGCACATTCAACTTCAACGCACACAGACACAGACAGCGGCCGACGTGAAGACGGACAGACAAGCACACACACACTCACACGCAGCGGTGAGACGGGGAGTGAAAAAGCGTCAGACGAACAGCCAGACCGACTGACTGACTGACTGATGAGTGCGCCGTTGTTTGTGCGAGAGCGAGATAGAGCGCACGATGATGAACGTAAAAGGGGAGCGCGTTGGCAAATAGCGCAAGAGAGCAAAAGAGATAGACAGTGCGCGAGAGAGTAAGTAAGGGGCTGGGGAAGGGGGGGTGGAGGTATGCGAACAAACGCGTCAGCCAGTCGAAATAAATAAAGCAAAAGGCTGGCAGGCAACAACAGCAACAGCAGCAGCAGCAGCAGCAGCAACAACAACAACGGCGAAAAGCAACGCAAATAAAACGAGTAACGCAAAAATAAAAATAACAAGAATATGTAATAATAAAAAGCAAAATAAAATGAAAGCACACGAAACAAGCGTACGGAGAATGAGAATGGCCTGCGAATTTTAATGCACATACATACATATATATGTATGTATGTATGCTTGTATGTTTTTATGTACATTGTGTATGTATGTATGCTTGTTTGTATGTGTGTGTGCGGTAAGAGCTGGCTGAGTGCAAATGGCTTTGCATGGGCACCGGGGGGCTGGCAGCGGCGGAGGCGTTGACATGCTCTTTGCCAGGGCAGCGACTGCAGCTCAAGACACAATACTGCGATTGCAGCAGCGATTGAACCTGGGCGCTCAGGCTGAAGCTGAAACTGTGGCCCGGTCTCTGGATTAGATTGGGCATGCAAATCGATGGGTTTCTAGGACCCTAGACGAGGCAAATGTTGAATGGATCGAGTGAGGACTAGAGTCGTATGTACATACATATGTACATATGTATATATGTACATATATACGGAAATTTGAACTGCCGCTTAATTATAATCAAAACTTTTACGCCTTTTATCTAAAATTTCTTTCTTTTTAAAGACATTTTTTTTACGCTTCCCTTTTTAAATACATACATACATTTGCTAATAGAATTTTCTCAAAGTCTTGAAATGTTTAAATTTCATGTACATATATTAAAATCATACATTTTTAAATTATTGCATAAAAAAATAGAGCTTGCAGAAACTTTACATAGTTTTTTATTTGTGAATTGAAATAAATAACTTGGGAATCGAAGATACAAATGTATCTATCTATGTATCTATCTATATATGTATGTATGTATGTATGTATACATTAGCAAAAGGTGCGAAACCGTTGCTAAGAATTCGTCTGGTCTACTGAACTTGAAGCACACATGTGTGCATACATATACATATGTACATATAATAAATAATAAAAAGCTTTTATTTTTTAGGTATATACATATATGTATGTACATGTATTAGTAGAATTGTGTTTATTTTTTTTCACATTAAAAATATTTCCTGTATCAAACATTGCATATTGACCCAACTAATTAGCGGTTTGATGAATCACCCATGGAAAATCCATCAAAATTAATGCTGAACAGCTAATGGAATAAAAATGGTCGAAAATAGCAGCAACCTAAAAGTGGCAACATTTTGAATCCAATTTAAACAGCTTTTAACGAAATGTTGTCTAGTCAGAATTCTATGCAGTTATTAAACGTATAACACATTACCAGAACCCGGATCCTTGTTGTTAATCAGCCGTAATTAAATGTTGTCTGTGCCCGTATACTTGTAGATACATACATACATATGTACATACATAAATTCTAGAAAGTGTCTTTATATGATTAAAATACATACATATAGCTAACCCAATTGGAACCCTATTGAAGTGTACATAAAACATAAATGTATTTATCCAATTGAAAACTGTTACTAATCTGTCTTACAGATAGACATACATACATACGTACATACTTATAGACCTTTATAGCTATTGACGAGCCATTTAATTAGCTATGAAATGAGCAAGTTCTAGAATCATATGTGAAATCTCTATGGAAAAGTCTAAAAGCCAAATTGCGAACTGATTGTATTCATCTTATCTGTAATACTGTCATATACACATATGTATGTATGTATGTATTGTACATATTGCATACATACACATTGTATATTGTCTGTGGGAAACCTTTCAACAGTCTGTATAATTGTAATCAAGCTCAAGACCTATGCGTAGACCTTTACCATAACCTCGGTAATTGCTCGACATTGACCGATATCGATCGGTTCCATTACGACTACCACACACATACATACATACATGCATATATGTATACATACATATCTACATATGAACACACGTCGTGTTGTTGTATTTGAGCAGCTGTGCTAGCCTGCCCCCCGCCACATCCCCCCCCCCTCCCCAACCAGTTAACCGCTATATATGTATGTAGACTATTCATTCTCTTTTATTTCTTGTCTTGTCTTGTCTTTGCCTTTTCATTTCGCGGGCTATTGCTAATTTTTGTTTTGTTAATGTGCTTTTATTGAAGTTTTTTATTATCGGCAGATCGCGCGCGCACCGCTGTTATCACAAAACGTTCGCGTCCGAAAGACACCTCCCAATAGCCCCGACACACACACACACCCACCCCACACCCCGCATCCCAAGAAACCAGCACGAGTGCGATTCCACTGGCTGTCGTCCATTAACATGCGACCGATCGTCGCCAGCAGTCGTAGGAATTCACAGTTAAGTCAGTTGTCTACATATATACACACACACACACACACACACACACGCTCACATGTGCATGTGCACGATGAGGGAAAGAAGAAAACAGAACCTAACCTGAATTTATGGCTGTGGCTGGTGGGTGACATTGTGAAATGGCAAGCATGGACTTAGAACGAGGCGTGTGCGAGAGCGAGATAACGCTAAGGCGCGAAGCCGAATAAGCGCAAAAGTAGCGCAACTTGCGGTTACAGCAAGTACAACAAGCAGAATGAGAACAGCAACAATAATAACAATAGCAACAGCAACAGCAACAAAAACAACAACAGTAACAAGGCTTGCCGGTTATGCGCGCGTAATCGACGCCGCTGTCATCCAACCAGCCCATGCCTGTTTTGCCAGCCTGACTCTCCCTCTCTGCATCTCTCTCTCTGTCTCTCTTTCCTTGTCAACTGAAATGAACTGCTTTGCCCCCGCACTGCTTGCAGCACCGCAGCGATCGTGTTTGAGCAACAGTGATGCCAATAAAAAAAAGTAGTTTTAGATACGATCTTGAAATAGTTAAAAAAAAGCACAGATTATGAGTAGCTTTTTTTTTAATATTTGAAAATCATTTGAGATTGATTAGTGCAAAAAAATAGCTCATTAAGATATTTGTATTAATCTGTTTGCGCAAAAAGGCAAGTCATTGACTACAAAAATAAACAAAAGTGCCGCCAAAAAAAGCCAGATTTGAGTGGCAAAAAAAAGCGTAATTGGCAACACTGCAGCATTTGGCCCCCACCGCGACGAGTCTTGTATTACGTGTTGGCTTTTTGCATGTTGTTGGCGTCTTGGCTTTATTTGTGCATGGCTCGTTCGCTGCCGCTTAAGCCAACTCAATCAAGTCACACAGACCCCGCCGCGCCCCCGCGCCGACCCCTCGCCAAAGCCAGCGGCCACTGGCACCCAGCAACAGGCCCAGCAAGTTGATGATCGCTAAAAAAACCGGTTTCCTCTTACTGCCTTGCATATTTTTAGCAACAAGTTGAAGCCCGGGACAGAAATTGCGGCAGCTGAAGAGACAGAAGGCGTGCACAAAGAGAGCGTGTGTAGAGAGAGAGAGGGAAAGAGACGAAAATACACACACGCACACAATGTTAATGAAAACGTGTGCAGAGATCGACAAAGAGGCGGCGGCATTCGCTTGTAACAAAATTGTTTTTATGCTTTGGCAAACGATCCGCGCCAAAAGAACCGCCTTTTGTCCCCCCCCCCCCCCCCTTCTCACCACCTACCCCCCACGCTGTCGCGACCAGCGACTTTGGACTTACGGACAGTCGGGCAGAAGGAAACGACAGCAAACGACCGCAAACATAGCTGCGTCATCGTCGCTGTCGCTGTCGACGTTGACGTTGACGCTGGCGTTGGCGTCGCCGCAAAACAATTGCCGGGCATTGTTGTCGTTGAGCGACCCCCACGGCCCCAGCCTCAGCCACAGCCACAGAGAGGCGACACGACGCGAAGCGATGCAAAGCAAAGCAAAGAAAAGACGACGACAATGTTGTTTTTCTATACACTTTCTGCATGAACTTTCGATCGTGTTGGACTAGCAGCCACAGCGGCTCTATATGCAATATATGTATGTATGTATTTGTAGATATATATATATGTATGTATGTATGTACATCCTTGATATTAAACTACTTGAAACTATTTGAGCGCTGAGAAGCAATAAATATTCAAGTTAATTTGAACTAATATTTTACTTCTGCCAAATTGCAAGTTACCAAAATTTAAAAAAAAATTTCAAAAAAATGAAGATAATGAACATTTTTTTTTCATCTTGACTATTTCTACCACAAAGTTTTGAGTTATTTAAGAACATCAGAGATTAAACACATTTAAAACAACATTTATTGAAAAACAATATAAATTCTGCAAAGTTTTTATTCAACTTTAAAACTTAGAAATATTTGAATTTCAGTTAAATTTTGCAGTTCTAAAAGCGCTGTGAAATTTCCGAATATACAAAATTGTTGCAATGAAATTGTCAGGAACTGTGTTAAAATTTGAAGCTGGCTAAGTGGAAAAAACTAACCGATAACTGCAAATGCCATCTGAAAACCATGATGTTTAATTATTTCTTGTAAACTTTTCTGACTATACAAATAAAGAAAATGAAGCGCGTGCTGGAAATCAAGTGTAATATATACATATGAACATGCATATATCCATAAGATAAACAAATATGTATGTATGTATGTACATATGTATGTATGCATATCATATTAGCACTATGTTAAATAATGAGCGCTGATGCATTAATTAAAATGTTAAAAGGCCTTTGAGACAAACTTGTCAAAATTAATAATTTTCAAATATATTTATTATTTTACAATTTTTATTTTTTTTTTTTTTTTATTTTTAAGCACTTTTAGAGATACGCTTGGAGCTTTGAGGTTAGGGCATTTGGACGTCGATGATGTGTTAAACTTGACTTTTTTCATTTCTTGTTTTCTTACATTTTGTTACATTTGCCTTGCCATTCATATTTTGTTTATTGTTGTTACCGTCTGACTGCCCCCGTCTCCCCCCCCCCCCTCCCCACCGGATCTTGCAGCACATTGTGGCAGCAGCGCGCGACCGCATAAGTTGCGCCATGCGGCAAACACAATGGCACTTTGACCCTGACTTTTAATATGTACCCACACGCCCCCCCCCCCCTCCCAACCCCACCCCTTTGCAGCACGACCCACGTGCTAAATTATTGTTATTATTATGAATGTGTTTGTTGGCTAAAGTATGATTAATTGACCAGAGGTTGTGCGGCGCACTTTAACACATTTTACATGCGCTGCCACCCCATCACCCACCCGCCGCCCCTGCAGCAGCAGGCCCTAATCCCGCCCGTTGGCCAGATAATTTGCCATGGCAACGCTGGCGCGCAACTCTTTCACTTGGCAAATGCTCGGATTTCATCTGTCTCCATTGAGTTTGCTGCCCAGTTTGCCTCGAGTCTCGGATTCTTATCACTACTTAGTCGGCTGCAGTCGGTGGGGGGGGGGGGGAGGCTATGGGAGCTTTGTTGCCTTCACTTTGAATGCGAAACCTACGCAGCTTAGTTTCCATGGCATTGGAAAATACAGTTGAAGGACAGGTTGGAGCGGTTTGTAGCGGGTGTAGCACGGGGGAGAGGGGGGGGGTTGGGTGTTCAGTTGGGGCTATAGCGCATATGGCATGTTGCTGCGTCTGGCTGGCAGATAAGAGGGCAACATTTCTAGCTTTGAGTGCGCTTATAAAAATAAATACAAAAAAAAAAAAAAAAAAAAACCAGATATATGAAAAACTGTTATTTTGCATAGAATTTCTCGTTAAGTCGAGAGCTGCATAGCAAATTATAAAAATGAAGGATTTTTCCACGCGCTGAAACTTGAGATTTGACGAGGTACCCTCTTGTTTTAGCTCAATTGAAAATAATTTCTATGTACTTATCTTACAGGATGCATAATAAGCATAGTTATATATATACATATATATATTCCTCTGACTCATTTGAATAGATTGCACTAAAGTAATGGACATGGGCTTAAGCTGGCATAACAGATATTACATAGAACGGGCATTTCTGAAGATAAACTTGGAACTTCAAATACTTTTAGTGTGAAAGTATTTTAGTAATGG
The DNA here is from genome assembly GCA_035045305.1 of Drosophila maculinotata. Taxonomy (NCBI): domain Eukaryota; kingdom Metazoa; phylum Arthropoda; class Insecta; order Diptera; family Drosophilidae; genus Drosophila; species Drosophila maculinotata. Next base: position 8,524,217 of record JAWNPD010000679.1, on the reverse strand, counting down.
GAAATTATCTACTATCTACAAGTAAAGTCAGATTTTAGAGTGAGATACATTTTAAAGCTAAAGCTGAAAATGGAAAGTTTGATCAAATTTGGGTGGATTTCAAGTTTCGCAATGATTTATTTTACTATCAGCTAAAACAAATCAGATATGTATATTTCAAGACTTTCATCTATACATCTATTGTGGATGAGAATTGGAACTCAAGTTTCAGATGTATTCTATAAAGAACTGCACAGTCTGGCTTATACTAATGATTCATGATAGATTCTTAGATCTACACATCAAAAAATCATTTGTGACTTAGCTGAATATCTATGGAAAGTGAGTTCATTTAAATATAAGTGTCCCAGTTTTCTTCTACCTTATAAATGGAAAATGAATGATTTGCCTTATTTTGAGTCCAGTTTTATAAGAAAATATTTTAGTTATTTGGGCAAACTTTAGATTTGCTTGAGGCCATGTCTGAAAAGCCAAGTGTACAGCAAAAAATACATCCAAAAAACGGTGCGCTGAAAAGTATGCTAGAAAAAATGTAATGCGCTAGCCAAGACACAAACCACACATTTAAGCGTTAGCAGTTCGATTATTATTATTATTTGTGCGAAACAAAACTAAATATAACATGTATAAAGGCAGAAAAAAAAGAGAAATATAGCAACAAAAAAAAAAAGAAGTGTTAATGGAAAATTGGAGTGCGGAAAATCAACGCTTAGACATTGCGGACGCCGCGCAGCTCCTTGTCGGCCTTCTTGAGGGTGATGAAATTGTTGAGCTGCTTGACGCGCATCTTGGACCAGATCATAAAGTTGCTCAAGCCCAGAATGGTGGCCGCATGCAGTGCGGCTGCCTCCGGATAGAGGACGGTGGCACAGCCCAAGCCGGATGGCAGATTGAGACTGGACCAGGCGTCCACCTGCATGTTATCCGACTTTACGGGCGGGCAGTTGATGACCGGATAGTTGGTGCTGCCGGAGAGGACGGGTCCGAGGCCATTAGAACGTCCGGCGACGGCAATAAAGATCAGGTTGCTCATCACGGACTCGTATTCGCGCACAATGCGCAACGTCTCCTCGGGCGCCTTGTGGGCGGAACTGACGCGCAGCTCCACATTGAGACCCAGCGAGCGGCAGCTGGTCGCAATCTTCTCGCTGTGCGATGTATCCGATGCGCTGCCCATCAGCACCACAATCAAATGATCCTTGCGCGGCACAATATCGGCCAGCTGCTCGGATACCCAAATAAAGTTGCGCTTCACCGTATCCAGATCGGTGGATGTGACCGATGTGAGATTGCGATAGACCTGCTTATCGACCATCAAACGCTTATCGCCAGCGGGCCAGAGGCGCCACGAGTCCGAGTCAATGATATCGGCCAGCACAATATGGCCATCGGCATCGATGCCATATTCCACCTTCATATCGATCAGTGCACAGTTCTTTGTTTGCCACGCCCGCTCCAGCACCTCAAATACCAGCAGTGTTGTCCTTCTCATAATGTCCACCTCATCCTGACCTGTCGGAGTTTATAAAGCTTAAATCAGTTCCAGTTGCTTCACTTAGTTCTCGGCTTTTTTACTTACCAATCACCAGGCCATTCAGCTCGAATTTGGCCGAAATCATTTGCTCATCGCTCCATTGCGGATCGTGGTTGGCGTCATCCTTGAAGAATGTCTCCTGTTTGGGTGGCGAGAATCTGCAAGAGCCCCAAATAATGTAAACATTCAAGTATTCCAATAAAATGAACCAAGTCGGAAATGTATAAAGAATATGTATACCTATAGAATTCTAGGGATCGAGAAGATTTCGTCACTATATAAAAACATCATTTGCAATGGGCAAAGCTGGAACCAGCCATTTTTATTTTCATTCGTTTGGAAAATAAGTTTTGCTCTTTGATGTCTTCAATAACATGCTTGAAAATTACTTTGACATAGTAGGCTAGTACATTATTCATCTATAACTCATAAGACATTCTACAGTCAGAGCAGAAACATATATAAATATTTATATTTAAAATATAAATACATTTTCAAAATGCCGCCAATAGATTGCCAAGTTTGTGACAGGAACAGAACCATAGTTTATAAAACGGACAACGAAATTGTAAGTACTATTTCTATTGTAAGATTACAGATTACAGATTACAGCTGCACATTTAACATATAACATATAACATATAATTTGTTTCCGATTATAGGAGGACAGAAAACGGACGCTGACTCGCGAAGCTCAACAGATTCGCAACAAACAGAAAAAGGACTGCAAACAACGCTTTTGGGAAATCTTCATAATTTTGATGCGTATCATTGTGGTTACCATTATTTTATATTTCATTTTGAAACAATTCTAAATTCTCACTTCCATCAAAATTCTTAGTAATAGTGTAAAGATCTATCCCAATACCTATCAGCACACAGGTTGGCGCGGATCTCAAACTGGAGGTGCTGCTCCCCATGGACAACTACAACGAAGCTGCCCAAATCCATCTCATTATCAGGGATTATCTGGAATAATCTGTATGTAATGCTGGCCTCGAGGAGAACTGTCGATGGAAATCTTTTTGGCTCAAAGGAAGATGTCACAAACTTTAATATATGTATGTCATATACAGACAAACTTACACAGTTAGTTGAAAACATGTTAAAAAATTGCTATACTACGCATTGTAAACAAAATTGATCGAAATGAATCGAAGAGTGCAATATAATAATATATATAATAATATATGTATATAATATATAGAGGTACTCTCTACCGTAGTCGGCTTATCCGATTTCTGGGCGATCGGGGGTAGATATCCAAAAAGTAAAATTATATTTATTTCTGTGAGCTATACGACGATATACATACCAAATTTGGAACCTCTAGCTCTTTTAACTTTCAAATTATGCCCATAAAACAATGGCCTGGAATCGAAATTGATCGATAACTTTTGAACGGGACGAAACAGCGATAATATGAAATAAATTTGCATTGACCCGGATTACAGACGGAGGGATTTGGCTGTGGATAGTGATCAAGAATATACATATATACTTTATGGGGTCGGAGATGCTTCCTTATGGCTGTCACACCTACCTATTTTGAATGGGTTTAGGGTATAACAAGAAACAAGGAATACATACATTGAATAAATATGGGGATCATATAAACTATTTATAGCTCTAGGAAGTGATTTGATGTCTGAGCTGTGACTTCAAATAAGTTCTATAAAACAGAAAATGTTTAAATGCCATTTTTTGTGCAATGTTATTATTGTCGCGCCTCAATGCGCGGCTTATCAGCAGCGGTGGGGGGGGCAGTGGGGGGCAACGGGAGTAACCTCGATGCAGTGCATCAATAGTAGATGAATTTGTTTACCGCAACAGGGGATATGCTGGGGGGAAGTGTGAGTGTGTGTGTGTGGGGGGGGGGGGGAGGATGGGGTCACTGACGTTGGTTGCATTGATAAGCAACTGCTGTTGCTGCTGCTGTTGCTGTTGTGGCGCATCGAATATGACACGGTAGATAACCTAACGGATGTTACTGACCTGTAGCCCTCGGGCACGCCCACATTGCGCTTGAGAAAGGAGCCGGTTGCCAGGCGTCGGGTTACCCACTCTATCGGTATCATCTCGCATTTGTGGGCGATGAAAGCCTTTGCGCCACACTGCTTCACATATGCAGTGCGAATACCTAGAGAAAGACCAAGAGAAAGAGAGAGTGAGACAGTGAGACAGTGAGAGAGCGAAAGTGAGCAAGTGATGTCTGCAGTTGGGAAAACTATAAGTTGCACAAATGTACCCCAAGTGCTTCAATAAACCTCCATTTTTTTTTTTTTTTTTTTTTTTAATTAATTTTAGTTTAAATTTTAATTAAGTAATCAACGACTAAGGAATTATAAATATTAAAAATTCTAGGCGTGCTAACTAAAAACTGAATATTAAAAGTGTCACGCAAACATTTAAATTTAATATGAAAAATTATATAAATTGCAAGTGTCATGTAAACATTTAAATGAAATACACTAAAAACTGAATATAAATAATTATAATAAAATATAGTATATAATCTATACAGAATATTAATCTAGTATGAAATACATAATAAATATATTATGTTTTTATTAACAAAATCTTTACATTATTTGGATTAACTTTTTGAGATTTTAAATAATAGTAACGAAAAATTTGAATTTTAGCATGGCAATAAAGTGATAAATATCTTCAACTCGAACCGGCTAAAATGACTGTGAATCAAAAAGTTTGCTAAACGGTTATTTTTGAGTTTAAAGTTTAAAAAAAAATGCACAAAATCAATATAGTCTAGCATACAAATTATATTTTTAGTGGTAAAATGTAATTGTTTTTTTTTTTTTAAGAAATATTTGTATTTATAAGCAATCCTGAGTACACTTACCGGCTTCGTTGAGCAGCCGAAAGACTTGTCCATTGGTTGTATTGGAGATTTCCGCTTTGCCCGCTAGATCGTGGGCCTTGACGCCGTCGCCGGCTGTGATGCGATCCTTGCTGAGCAATAGACACAGGCCAGGATGCTCGGGCAGATTGTAGACCTGCTTCGTCTTGCCCTCGATCAGCACTTTGCCCAGTTTATAGCCCTCAACTGTGAATGATGTGTGTCAGTTAGTTGGTTATGCAGAAGAGCGAAATGAGGGGGTGGGGTTCAACTTACTTGATGTCGCTGTGGTTGCCATTATTGTGTGTGTTGTTGTTTTCCTTTCAAAATTAGCTTCAATTTGCGGAACGTTCCCAAACACTGTTTTCAATTTCGATTCACTCACGTGTTGCGCGTTCTGCTTTGCGCTCGATATTCGTTTGATTTTTTGTACACTACACGCCGTCCGCAGTCTGTGTCGAAGTCAAGCTCGAAGCCAACTGTGCGAACAGACGCGCTGCCAGCGTCTTTATGTGCTTATCTCAAACTCACACACGCACACACAGAGACGCACCGGGGCGTAGATCGTTTCCAGTTGCGCAGAGTGAGCGAGCGAGGCAGAGGCAACAGCAAGAGAGCATAAAGTTAAACACAATATCGCTTGATATTTCAACGCTGTTTGTGACAGCTTGCAGCTTTGGTTGAACTTCCGCACATTTAAATGTGTAGAAAAACGGCATGTTAGACCGCGAGTCATTAAACTTGCATTGAATACAGAAACAACATGTCAGAGCAGTACAAAATAGCGGCAAATCAATCTGAGATTAAGATAAGAGTATACAAACTTCACCATTTGTAAGCACAAACTTTGGTTTTCTTCAAAGTTGTTGTTATTGCTCGTGGCGTGGTGTGAGATAAATTGACATGACAGTGTGACCAACATTTTGATATTATTAATGAACCTAAAATGAATGTAACTGCAATTTAAAAGCTTATTTTTAGCCTTTATTTTTAGGATCAGCTTTCAATTTATAACAGCATAACTGCACTTGTCAGCAGTTGTCCGGCATTTGGATTTTGTGATGTGATACAGATCAATCAGATTATTAGCGCGTCATCGTTTTGAAATTCGCTTGGCCCCCAAATCCGAGTATACACATGTAAACAAAAATATTTTTGTTTATTTTTTAAGAACGATGACAAAGGTCCACGTTTTCCGCATGCCAGGCGCTGTTGTTGGGGAGAGAGAGAGAGAGAATAGGTGGGGGGTGTGGCATAATCAGGCTGCCTCGCCGGTTGCCAAGTGCAGGCAAGCGGAAATCCAGCTAAATTATTGGGCAACAGCAAAGGGTTTCTTCTGCCAACTAAAATACGTACATATTTATGATTTCCCTTTGCAACAACTGCATACAAATTTCACGGTTGAAATAAACGCAACTTTAATTTGCAGTTTTGGTGTAGAAAGCGCTTTTTTATTCTTTGAATCGTCTTAAAAGTACATTTTTTGATTCACGCGCCAAATTATTTAGCATGGACAACAACCAAAACCAAAGTCCAAACCAGTCTCGACACTAATATACCGATATCTGTACGCTGTAAAGAGTGAACCTCTGTTATATGTTAATTATTACCTTTATTATTCTTATGTGATAATTGTTCTAATCATTGAAATAATTTATATGCGATATTGCAACAACACGTAGTTTTCAATAGTTCACTGTGTCGAGCGTGCACTGCAATGTGCACCTAATGCACAAACCATAAATTCGTCAAGTTGATGCCGATACTCTGGCAATTATATTATTATTATTCCACCATAGTAGTTGTTCATAACATTTCGTTGGGTGAGTAAAATGCTAACTGGCTGCAATTAACATTCGTTAAGTATGCGCATAGGCATAACCTTTTGAGCATAACAGTGTCAATCATGTTACTAACATAGCCTGCCAAGTATCAATATAAAGTTGTAATTTGTTGTTGTTTTTTTCGCCGTCGCAGAGCAAGCACGTCGGTAACGGAAATTCTCGTCAACATTTTTCGCGCTCTACGTTTTAACGGCGCCCGGTCGTCGTCGCCGTTGCTGCCCAACACCGTCAAGCGCAGCGGCGTCGCATAAAGCATAAAAACATAAGCGTAATCTCTTTTATTATTATAGCTAAAAACAAGAAAAATAAGACAAAACCACGCATCATAAGAAAAAAATGACAAAAAAATGCTGCATGCTTTTCTGTTGTATTTTTCATTTGAACTAAATTTGATGCGTCTTCGTTAAGCTTTGTTGTAGTCTCTCGTCTGTCAATTGTATTAGATTAAAATTGTTTTCGTTAATTCTATCAGCGTCTGTTTTTGTGTATGCGTGTGTGTAGTCGCCGACAGCGCCGCACAAAGAAGCTGCCGCAACTTCAGGAACAACAAGCAGCAGCATCGGCAAAACAAAAGAGTAAAACAGTAAATGAAATATAACAAAAAACAGCAATTTAATTGCAGACTATTTTTTTCTTCGTGTTTTTCTGAAATTTTTTTCTTATTTGTTGTGTTTGTTATCCTTGGTGTGTGCGTGTGTGTGTGTGTGTCAATGCCTTTTGCTGCTGCCTTTTCTGCAACCCCTGCATTAATTGTGGTTGTTGTTACTCTTCTCGCGTCGAACGACGCCAAATTTTCGGCTTACAGTTATGCTGCAGACGTTTGTATGTATGTATGTGTGTATGTGCGCACACATGTATGTGCATATCTAAGCGTCGTGAGCAGCATAAACAAAGATGACACATGTTTTTTTGTCTGAAAAAAAAATGCTGATGGTGGGTCCTGTGTGTGTGTGAGTGTGTGAGTGTTTGGTGTGTGTGTGTGTGTGTGGGGGGGGGGGGGGTCACTGTCCTGCGAACGGCTGGTAGCTCATAAATTGAACAACAGCCAGCTGCTTTTGCCGGATATATGTACAATGTATTTATGCAAAAGTCTTTGGCCGGATGCGCCCTTATGTTTGTATTCACATCGGTGATGCACGCATTCGTATACCCTGTAATTGTTACAAGTGGGTATGAGAACGTTTTACAAATGTCTGATTTCAGAGATAATTAAAGCACTTCATTTAAATATTTTAATTAATTTCTAATTTTTTATTTTCTATTTTACCTGTTTAAAAATAAGCAAACTTTGAGCTCTTAGATATAATAAAAACTCGAAATATATACTAAATACTTTTGGCGCTTAAAGAACTACCAACATGTATACAGGGTATCTCCTAGTCGAATACGCACTCTACTTCAGCATTCCTTCCATCCAAATCCTTTATTAGATTCGCAAACATTTAACATTGCATACTTATGGGCGATATTAGAAAATTCTTTGTAAACCTTGTCTTTTCACACATTGCTTAGTACATATTTGAAGATTTGTTCTTTTAACTATACTCACGTTATATACATCTATAGACATTGTAAAATGTTATAAGCTAAAGACAGAAGCATGAAGACGAGGCAAAATTCTTAATCATTTTCTATTCCTTGAGGTAAATATAACTTTCAAAAGTTATTTATTATATATTTATTTATTTTTTTTTTTATTTCGAAATAACTTGCGAATTTATAATTTTTAAAAATATTTTATTAATATATATTATCTTGATATTCTATTCCTTGAGGTAAATATAACTATCAAAAGTTATTTATTATTTAGAAATAACTTGGGAATTTATAATTTTTAAAAGTATTTTATTAATATATATATTATCTTGATATTATAAGGAACAGTTACGTTTTTAATAACTCCCAAGTTGTCTACTTGAAATAGCTAAAACTTGACTTTGCCAATATATTCGAAACGCAGTCATAAAAATTGTTAATAAAGCAGACATTGATTAGATTTGTTTTTTTGGTATTTTTATTCAGTAAATAATAACCATAATAATTCTTATACTATGCAATGTTATGAAGTGCTAATCAGAGTCGCACACACTTTTATCATATTGTATTTGATTGTCTAATAAAAAACGTGGCAGACCCATAAGCCGTATTCCAATTAATATAATTTTCAATTATGTCGCCCTCATAAAAATGATTTCTTCTTCACATTTTGCTTGTGTTTTGTTTTGGTCGGCAATTGAAATTGATTTTTTTTTATTCCGGCTGGTGGAGCACAGTGCTCTGTATATATGTACATAAGTATATATATGTATGTATGTGGTTGTTATTGTTGTTGTTACTGTTGTTGTTATTGTTGCTGTGTTGCGCTCGCCAAATAATTATGGTAATGCAGCAGGGCCAAAGAATGCGCCGCAAAACGCACGCAACCTTCCCTTCTGCTCTCCCTCTCCCTACCCCTAACTCTGTCCCTGTCCCTATCCCTATTCGCGGCTGCTCCCACATACACTCTCACACGGTTATTTACAGTGGTGTCCATTTAAATGGCACAGCAATCAGAGTGGTTGGCAGTTGTTGTTGACAGTTAAATTGAGAGATAATAGAGATGAGCGCGTTTAGTGTTTATGCTGTAATGACACGAGCTAACACCACATTTGAAGTCAGTTCAATTGCAATTCAACAAGCAAAGTGACAAATGCTTAAATTTCAAATATATACATATATGAATATATATTAAAATAAATTGAAACACAAATATTAGTTCTGTGTATGTGTACATATATAAATCATTATTCAAGTGTTTTAAGAAATAAAAAAAATGTGCACTGAAAATTGTTGAAATTGTCAGCCACATTTTGACGTTTACAATTTCCAAACAAACATTGCATGTCGGATATGATATTTAAACAATCACTGCATAGTATTTTAAACATTGAAAAAGCTCGTCTCGTATTGATTAAACTTGTTTTGTTTTGTGTTTTTATTTTTATTTATATTTGTTATTAATGCCTTTCAGCTCTTCGACTAAATTCTATTTTCTTTTGCTTCATTTGCAGCTGAGAACAGCAAAGGAAAAGACTGCACCGTTCTGCCTTAAGCGTCGCCAAGTTAAACGTAAACGCAGCAGAGGAAATATCAACGGGAAAGTGCAACAGATACAGACAGCGGGATAGAGAGTGGGACAGCAAGACAGCGACAGCAACAGCGACAGAGAAGGCGAAAGAAATTTGCAGACTAGCAGGCATTTACAATGAGCTCGTATCTTGAACTGTTCGGATTGTTTTTACTGCTGATGTTGCCCTTTCTGTACGAGACGAATCACATATTTCGTTATTATTTCAAGTTTCTCATGTACTATGGGATCGTGTCGTTTAACTCGATCCTACTGATACCGGCATTCCTCACCCGGCCCTGTGATGTTCGCAATTTGCTGTGAGTATAAAAATCGAAAATATAATAATATTGTTGCAACAATGGGAATTTATCAAATACGACCTCGACCTTATCTAGCAACCATAAAATGCCCTCTGTTGCTCACATATAGACCGTTATTTAGAAACCGATAGATAGGCTCTTATTGCTATCGTATCGGTTTATTGTGGCACTTGTTAACCGACCCGAAATCAGTGTGCCACATAGAAACAATAATAGCTCATTGTGGTTGGTCACCCACTCCTCATACCTTTGCCCAAGTTAATTGCAACCGCATGCACCCCACCAGGGCAAAACTCACTTTGATTGACTATGTAAACCAATTATCGAAATTTGAGCTCGGTTGAATTATCGGCATTTCAGTTGACAAATGTTATATAATCTGATTACGTTAGACGGCAATTTCAATTGGAAATCCCTTCAAATTCGAGGTTATTTGTCGAAAATTATTGATTGTGCCACCAAAGGGTTAAGGACCTCAAGGGTTCCTACCTTGCAGTGGACTAGCTAATGACATCCTCTAGAAGTACACTTATCAACTCAATTATTGATCAGTTGAATGGACAATAATTAAAGAGAATGTATCTAGCTATTAAATGCTGCCAACTCTTACGACAGTTTAATGGCAGTTCAATAATCTTAGCTACATTGATTTCTGCCTCTGGACAGGCCAGTGCCTAAGCCTCTTATGGGTATGACGACTTGAAGAGTTCCCAACCCGTTTACACTGATTAATAATAAATGGCTGCAGTGTTTACCTGCTCACAAACTGTAGCAATTCCACGTTGTCCCGTTGTCAACAACTATTTAACCAGTTTGCTCAAAGTTTGACTGCTGTTAAAAACTTCGTGTAGTTGCCCCAAGTTCTTGGAACTGCCCCAAGTGGCCATGACTTTGTCAAAACTGAGCCGATTTCCAATTCTAAGAATGTTTTTGTCATGGTTTGTCATCTAGAATAATTCTTAATTTCAAATTGATTAACTTGCATCTTTAAATGACAACAATTACATGCTAAGATTCCAAGTACCTAGAAATGCCCCATCTAGACTTCAAACTACCTTAACTTTGTCAAACTTGAACCGATTTGCTAGTTTAAGGCCGTTTAAGGCCTGGCAGAGATTAATTCTAAGTTTAAAGTTGTTGAATTTGGACATGTTAAAGTTTCTAATCTTAAACCTTCTATGCTGAGAGGTATTCCTTTTATAATACACCAATGTAAACACTCTGCTTAATATCACATACATTTGGAAAAGTCTTAAGCGAAGAGGTCTACTTGCAATTTCCTATGTATAGGGTTTGCCACTAGGCTATCAATAATTAAATAGTGTTTTTTCTCTACCGCCATTAAATATTTATAGCGTTCTATCTGCAGTTGGTTAACCTTCTAGCCTCATATTTAGTTGGTAAAGCAGTCATTAATATTAAAAAGCTACTTGCAAAAACCAATGCAGCAAATGGTGGAGGCTCGTCTGGGTTTGGGTCTGGGCCTGGGCCTGGGTCTGCTATTGAAGGCGGCACCCTTAAGTATTCCGTTTGTTGACCACACTCTAGTACATGTACTAGTGTTTAGTGAAGGACACTGGTTGTTGTTGCTAGTTGTTGTAGTAGTCGCTAGCCTTGTTGTGGTGCGATTGACACGTGCCATGGCCCTAGGGTAGGTGTTGGGTGGGGTCTGCGGGGTCGGCTTACTTGCACACGCTAATGCCAACTGGTAATTTGACGAGGTCGCCACCGTTCGATGCCATGCCTCGTGCACTTGTCTCTGTTTGTTTTGGTGCCTTTCACACGATGCGGCGCCACCCATTTAATTTACTGTTTGGTCCGCAGGGTCTGCTGGCCCCCATACATATACACATACATACATTCGATGGCACTTCTTGGTAGAACTTTAATCGTTGTTGCTTTAATTGATTCATTATTGGCGCGAACTGCATCAGCTGCAGTCCAGTACTTGGGGACTGATTGCTTGGTCAACTAATCAAAAATGAATGCCATGCAATAATGCATTGTGGGGGCATACATTATTAACAGCTCTTGGTCGCAGCCATCTGTTGTCTTCCTTTGCATATTATCGGGAAACGTGCTACGCACTGCCAATCTATTATCCTTCCATCAACTGGACACTCCGTTGAGCTATTTTGCTGAAACTTGGTACAGTTGCTGCTTTAGTTGTAGCACTACAATATAACTGTAATAGAAACATTCCCTCGAAAATTAGTTTTTGAAGATATCTTGATCACATTGATTACTAACGACATTTATCGCCTGTCTTCCAGGGTATTTTATCTTCGTTAACCCAATGTTAAGTGTTCTCTGATATATTTGTGTCCCATGTATGTTTTTTAGCTGTTGCACAACTATTTGCATTTGCAAAAACACATACATATATCGGTCATATATGGCTTGCGTTCACACCACATAGAAGGTAATCCGATGCCTCCCACACAAACACACGCCGCAGCCCGCCCGAATAACCTTGTGGCATATAGTTAAACAAAACATTATAGATCGGTTTTTGCATTTTAATTACTTATTGCCGCACTCGACACACGAACGTTCCATGGACAGATTTTGCAAACTCGAACTGTGGTCAGGGTAACGTCTCGATAATTTTGAGTGGTGCGTTCGTCTAATCCCATTGAGCGTGGACTTGGACTGTGGAGTATCTGCTTATGACTTGTCCCCTAGGGTGTATGTACGTCTCGGTACCGTCATGGGGGGGAAACTGAGGAAAATCATTGATGAGCATTCATTTTGTGTGCAACGTTTTCTCATGTTGCTGTCAAAGTTCATGATAGAGAAACTCATCAGCAAGAAGTTAAATACTGTTTTTCAATTAGAATGTATATACTGATTAAATGTTATGCTTACAATTAGGTAAGGTAGGTAGGTAGACCTTGTTTACCTTGCCAATTGCCAGTCCATCATTTCCACAGCTCATCAGATTACTTGGTACAGCATTTCCTTTGCTTACACTTGGCACATTTGCATTTGGTTCCATCAGCTCTCGAGTTTTCCGGCCGCTGTTGCTGCAGTCCGCTTGCATTACGCGACTTCTTCGGTACTGCAAATGCACTCAAGGCATAGTTCTGCTGCTGGCCAGTTGCCGGCTGTGGGCGACGTGTGAGTAGCTTCTGGCGATCTGCGGGGGCAAGCAGCCGCCGCTGCCTCAGCCACCAGTTGTAGTCGGGCTGAATGAAGCGACGCTTCGCATTGAAGGTATCGTGACGCAGGAATTCATTTCGCTCTCGCACCCAGTCACGTCCGTATTGCCAGCCAAGCAGCCGACTCATCGGCGGTCGCTGCGTTTCCCGTTCGAATGAGGCAACAAACAACTGCGGTCGACGCTCTCCATCATCCGGAAAGAGGCTGCTCTTGTTTGTGCGCTTAATGGGTCGCGACAGCTCCCACGCATCAGTGGGCATCCTGCTATATTGTTGTCGATATCGATACTCTATGATATTCTGCTCTTTGCTACTTACTTGACTATACGCCCACTATTTTTGGTAAAGATTTGGAAATCATTTCTTAAAAGTTAGAACAAAAGTACTGTGATCAGTTGGTTTCTCTACCACTTAACACAAATAAACAAGTCATCTTAAAAGGGTAGAGGAATTCCATCAGAAATATGAATATTTTTAGAAATTTCCAAGACAGAGCGTCCTTGAACTTTAAGTAAACTGAAATCGGTTTGAAATCAAATATACATGTATAGTATTATTTGGAAAATATTCATTCTAGAGTCAAGTCGACTGTTGCTTTGAAATGATTAATATCATAGTTGTGTCAATTGTCATTTTTGTAGTTTACTTCTTGATTTCGCTGATTTCCGCTATAAATGAAAAACTTAAATAATTTGCAAATCGTTTCCAGCTGGGCGAGCACCTGGTGCCACCGCGTCACAGCGCTGATCGGGCTACGCTGGGAGCTGCGCGGCAAGGAGCATCTGGAGAAGGATCAGGCGTGCATCATAGTGGCCAACCATCAGAGCTCACTGGATGTGCTGGGTAAACTACACGAAGAGTGCTCTTCAAATCCGCAGCCATTGGCAATTGACTAATCAACTCTCTCCTCTAACGGTTTAGGCATGTTCAACATCTGGCATGTGATGAACAAGTGCACGGTGGTTGCCAAGCGTGAACTCTTCTATGTGTGGCCCTTTGGTCTGGCCGCCTGGCTGGCCGGCTTGATATTCATTGATCGCGTGCGTGGCGAGAAGGCGCGTGACACTTTGAACGATGTGAATCGTCGCATTAAGAAGCAGCGCATCAAGCTGTGGGTATTCCCGGAGGGCACACGCCGCAACACCGGCGAGCTGCATGCGTTCAAGAAGGGCGCCTTTCACATGGCCATCGATCAGCAGATACCCATACTGCCGGTCGTCTTCAGCTCCTATTGTACATTCCTCAACGACAAGAAGAAGATACTGAATGCCGGCCGTATTGTGATCACCACGCTGCCGCCGGTTAGCACCGAGGGACTCACCAAGGACGACATCGATACGCTAATGGAGCGCGTACGCGCCCAAATGACCGAAACGTTCAAGCTGTCCTCCGCGGAGATGCTGCAGCGCTACAAGCCACACAAGCCGGTAACGCCGACGGTTGTCAATGGCGCCGAGGCCGTTGTTGCTGCCGTCGCCAACAGCTCTGGCTATGCGCAGCTGCATGTGGGCGCCGCCGCCACTTATGAGACGTACAAGACCAGCGCCAGCAAGGCGACCATGCTGAAGACCCTTTAGGCAATCAGTCTATATCTTTCCTTATGACATATACATATGTATGTATGTATGTCTAAGCGCGACTTGTCTGTCAACTTTCGAGACTTTTTTTTTTCCGTAGGCAACACACACATACCAAAAAACAAAAAAGTAGACAAGCAACACTATGCAACATGCATTTTTTTTTTGCTTCTCTTCTACAAAATTATTTTAACATGTATTTTTATGTATGTTAGATTTGTCTCATGTATTTAAAATTTGATACAAGCTTTATATAATTGCACAGTTCAAGCAGTAACCAAAATTTTGATCTCTTGTATCTTAAAATTTGCAAACATTTTACAAGCCTGTGCAACTGCTGCATTTTTTGATCTACCTTGAACACTGAACTTTCGATGCAATCCCCACTCGCTGTATCAAATAAATAAAGAATAAGCTGTAACTAAATGTTTGATTTTAAGAAACCATTTTATTTAATTTCAACTTATATTGTTGCATAGTGTTTTTATATTTATATATATATATCATAATATATACAGCACATACCAGCTATTACTCAAGTAACACATAATCAATGTATTAGCGAAATATTTCTTACGAATTTTTCCAACACAAATGCAAAATACGTATTTTTTTTACTTAGACATACCAAAAAAACTAAATATACTGTAACCAAAGCTATGTGAACATACTCTAACCATAGTGGTTAGAGGGTCCAACACGCTGCGTGGGTCCATGTGCAAAACCAAACAAAATAAAAAACAACAAATAATTGCAATTTTAAATTTTAAAAAAAAGCGTTCTCCGAACTGCGCTCAAAAAATTGGATATATGTATATGGTTAATCGGGCCATTGAAGAGCACATTGCAAACATCGGCCGGCCGATGCTTTAACTTTTTTTTCGTATTATTTTAAACTATTTTGTTCAGTTGCTGCAACGTTTCATAGAATCTAAATATTTTTTTTACGGATTTAAACTAAACCTATTTATGTATTGTAATCAAGTATATTGTGTATTGTATACCTAACTAAGAATATGTAAACTCAATAATGTAAATACCATCAGAGCGAGAGATAGATAGTGAAAGAGAGAGAGAGAGAGAGAGACAGCTAAAGAGATAAAGAGAAAAGAGAAGTAGAAAGCAAGCAAGGTTTAGTTTAATGACAAATCAAAAACAATTTATACTTATATTAAAAATAATTCTTTTTTTGCTAATACGTGTTGTATTTTCTTAATGTGTCTGATGGTGAGCGGGAAAAAGAAAGAGTAAGGGAGCATAAAAGAGATACAGATAAAGACAGAGACGGATGATAAGGCAATTTTACATTGAGAACAACAAAAATGCTTGTTTTTTTTTTTTGGAAAATTTAAACAAATTATTAAGTTAAACAAGTAAGAGTGCTCTAGTCGACAGTTCCCGACCCTGATCCAAGGACTGACATTCATTCATAACTATTTATCTGTATTCATACATGGAAACACACACACGCATACAACACACGCTGCGCGCGTCATGCAATTGCCTTGCTTCTTCTTCCATTGGTCCCAAACTATGTTACATTGAATCGTAAATAACGTCTTTTTTTATTGCCCGATCGTAATGAAATTTGAAGGACATAAAGATGGCACGTTATTGTGAACCCATGTATAATCCGAAGGTCTCTACAAATACGTATTTTTCGATTTCTGGTAGATCGGAGAATATACATAACAAATTTGGTGCCTCTACCTCTTAGACCTTTTAAGCTATACTTAAAAAACACTAATCTGGAATCTAAATTTATCAATATCATTTGAGCGGGCTAAAAAAAAATAGGATAAGCTTGTATTGAGCCAACAGTACGAGAACTTAAATTACAAATATAAAGTCTGTAGCTCTTATAACCCCATTTTTAATGGGATCAGGGTATAAAAAAGGTTTAATCTTTTTTCTTCAAAAAAATCATAGCCGAACCGATTGTCAATCCCGAGACCATTTTGATCATTATTTGGCATCAAGCTTAATGCTACATCTTAAACTTATGAATTTTTGAAAAAATAAAATTTATTGTTGGCGAAAAAAGCAAATGAGGGGAGCCTTACCAATTTAGATTTTTCAAAATATAGAATCTGGAAATTTTACGTTTAACTGGTTGTGGGTGTCTCAATTAGTATAAAAAACTATACGAAAAGTGATTTTGTGGTGTTTAATTTTTCTGCCAAAAATCACGCCAAAAGTGACCAAAAAATTGGCTTGTAAAGTGTCCAAACAACGAAAAGTTCCTTATAAATGACCTTCCCAGATTTCAAACTGCCACAACTTTGTCAAATCTGATCCGATTATCAATGCCGAGGCCATTTTGATCATAGTTTGACATCTAGTTAAATTCTAAATCTCAAGTTTAAGAATTTTTGAAAATATAAAATTTAGGTTGGAAAATAAGTTTTAGATGTCTTCAATAACATCCTTGAAAATTACTTCGACATAGTAGGCTAGTACATTATTCATCTATAACTCATAAGACATTCTACAGTCAGAGCAGAAACATATATATATATATATATATATTGAAAATATAAATACATTTTCAAAATGCCGCCAATAGATTGCCAAGCTTGTGACAGGAACAGAACCATAGTTTATAAAACGGACAACGAAATTGTAAGTACTATTTCTATTGTAAGATTACAGATTACAGCTACAGCTGCACATTTAACATATAACATATAATTTGTTTCCGATTATAGGAGGACAGAAAACGGACGCTGACTCGCGAAGCTCAACAGATTCGCAACAAACAGAAAAAGGACTGCAAACAACGCTTTTGGGAAATCTTCATAATTTTGATGCGTATCATTGTGGTTACCATTATTTTATATTTCATTTTGAAACAATTCTAAATTCTCACTTCCATCAAAATTCTTAGTAATAGTGTAAAGATCTATCCCAATACCTATCAGCACATAGGCTGGCGCGGATCTCAAACTGGAGGTGCTGCTCCCCATGGACAACTACAACGAAGCTGCCCAAATCCATCTCATTATCAGGGATTATCTGGAATAATCTGTATGTAATGCTGGCCTCGAGGAGAACTGTCGATGGAAATCTTTTTGGCTCAAAGGAAGATGTCACAAACTTTAATATATGTATGTCATATACAGACAAACTTGCTATACTACGCATTGTAAACAAAATTGATCTAAAGGAAATGTAAAAGTGCAGTATAATAATTTGGCATTCTCCAGTTCTATACTCGTCTCGGGTCGATATAATTTTTCTTTATTTGAATTCCCTGGCTAACAAATTATAGTGGAGTCGTCGTTTTTCCAATTTCTGAGGGATTGGGGGAGGTATCCAGAAAGTAAAATTGTTTACTTCTGTACGCTAAACGACAATCTACATTCGAAATTTGGTGCCTCTATCTCTTAGAACTTTCAAGTTATGCCCAAAAAATGCTAGTCTGGAATCGAAGCTTATCGATAACTTTTGAACAGGACGAGCTATCGATAATATGAAATAAATTTGCATTGACTCGGAAATTGGAGAAGTCTCTAGCTCTTGTAGTCATGCAGACGGTCGAACGGACAGGACAGTTAAGGTCAGAGATGCTCCGCTATGCCCTTTCTCCCATGTGTAATGGGTTCAGGGTATTTAGCAATAAGTATACAGTTTATTTTTGCATCTTGCCTGCTGATTTTGGCTTGTGACCTAATTCAAGCAAGTATTTTTATTGAACTCAAATACATTATTTGTTGCCCCTTAATTGATCACTTAAAGAACGGAAACATAATACAACTGGATCGTTTGGAATCGTGCCCATCATTTGTTCATAGCTCCTATCGAATAGTTGCTTGAAGAGTTTTTCTACAGTATCGCGATCCCGAGGAGGCTCTGGCACATATATGGCGTTTGAGCACAATATTTCTGAACGTGACTTGAAGTGGATTGTGCTAGTTAAGGCATACTCCCGTCCGGATTTTGTCACTATCGAGGTGTGCAACAGGTTCTCAAGTGCTTGCTCAATCTTCGCATCCAAATTTGCAATTGGCTTGCAGCGTCGCATTTGCTTCTTCACGCGCTCCTTGATCTTGTCCACGTGCACAAACTGGGCCGTCATAAAGTTGAGCTGCACCATTGCCCTAGTCACATGACGTACGATCACTTTGGGCACTATTTTCGGTCTCTCCATCTTTCTATATGTGTTTTAGATTAGTATGTGTGTTTTCTTATTTATTGTATAATGTCGATAAACTCAGGTTTTTTTAACCGACTGAATGTGAAAATTTTTAATATACGTAACTTTATTTAAATAAATTTTTGAAATGTGTTCTCACGGAGTTTGTTTGTGTTTCAGTTGAAGCGACACGTAGAATGAGCTCTATTTGTTAGAGGCAACATTGCCTAGGCTAAAACCATTTACTTGGTTTTGAACTTACTGGACAAGGTTACTTGGTTTTGAAAATGTATTTTGAGCGGAAGTTTGAATATATACCTGATAAGTAGGCAATGCTTTTATTACAGTCAGTACAAGGCATTGGCAAGCAGTGCACTGCTTGCTACGTATGTTTTTATGTACAACCCCAGAAGTAGGCAGTACCTTTTCAGCATTTTGAATTGAAGCAACGGTAATCTGAACTGAATGGTGCCCGCCCCCAAACCCAAACTGGTCTCGGGGAGTATGGGCTTGTTTTTTGGGGTTTTGGGTATTGGGGAGTTGCGGCTCTCAGCACACATAACTGTCACATGTGTCAGCGCTTTCAACATGTTCCATTTTTGTGCCAGCTTAGCGGAATGCCGAAAAACTGTAAATTACTTAAGTTAAGTTAGACATATGCCACATGAAACAGCCAGTGACCCCAGAAACTTTACCTGCTAGCTATTCACGCTATCTTTCGACTAAACACATTTGACTTAGGAAATTTAATTAAATGCTACAAAAATTAAAAGAAAATTATTAAAAAACCATACACATTTTTAGTAACTTAATAATTAAAATTACTAGAGAACCTATTGAACCTACATATTTGATGGCTAGATCCTAAAATAAAATCGATTTTAGTAGGTATCACAACAACATATCATGTGTATGTAATTTAAGTCAATTATCTAAATAGACATACTATTTACTGATTGCAGCTATATATGGTAACTAAATTAATTTTTCACGATTACTATCACATTAATGATGAATCGATTTATTAATCTTAAATAATTGCTAATAAATAATTCATTTCAGACAAAACATTACTACCCATACTGTGACGCAAATTTTATTAATTTTATTAAGATCTCAATCAGTTAAAGTATTTTAGTGGCAGCAAATACGACAGCTAAGGGCTTTTGATTAAAATAAAGGACACGTTGCCTGCTCCACACTTTGGACTACTGCGGTCATAACTGGAGGGCAGGCAGTTTGCGGTCCGCTTCTGGTCATGCAGCTCGGAGTACCAGGCAAACAGAAAAATCAGCAGCAAACGCGGAAAAAAAGTGTGAAAAAAAACTAAATAAAAAAAAAACTTCTAAAATCCGAAATTCGAAAATTGGCCATTATTATCAAAAAAAACTTTTCAAAAATTTGTAAAATGCTTTTTAACGATTTTACATTATTTTAAAAAAAAAACTCAAAAAAATAACGGTATCGAAAAATGCAGGCCAAAAAAAGTAATAAAATGTGATGCATACTTTACCTAAAAGCAGAAAAAAAATAAAAAATTGCATATTTCGCGCGCAGTTATTTAATTTACACTTGTTGGACAGAAAAAATTAGACAACATCAATTTCTTTAATATATCGTAAACTTTATTAGAATACTCATTTCAAGTACAAGAGCGTTAAAAGTATTTATAAATGTAACAGGTCTGATTGCTTAGCAATACTTTATCTTTTTAATATTACACCAAGTGTAACTATTCTTCATTATAAAAGAAAAATACGTTTTTGGGTTTCTGAAAAAACCATAAGTACAACATTGAACAGAACTTTGAATTTATATTAAATAATTGCAATTAAAACAAAAGATTTGCCATGCGAACCAGAGCTTGGCTAAGAGCCATAACAGTAATAAAATGCTAGAGTAGAACATTTAACACGGGTAATGGTAACTCTTTCAAAGAAGAGAAGCAAACGAAAAGAACTCAGTGAATCAGTTGAAAATATTGATGGGCTGTTTGGGTGTTCAATAATAATGCGCTGATGCCATTAATAATAAAAATTATGGGGCGTTTACAAGAGGTTGTCATGACAGTCGCCTGACATTTATGCAATTTTATGTGCGCCGGCATACAAAGAGGCGGACAGGACGATGACGATGACGGTGTGGACCAGGACATACCAGACCAGGCCAGACGAGACGAGACGACAGTCCCATCGTCTAACCCACCCCACTGGGCTGGGCTGGGCAATGACAAGTCTATCAATTTTTCACACACTTATGACACGACAGCGAAAGGCTGCAAAAGGAGCAGCCCGCTGCAAGGACGAACGATTAAAATGCAGCGCATTCCGCTACCTTTCGCCCTGTCGCAACTTGCTCGAAGGGGTAAGCCAGTGAGCGAGGGGCGGGGGGCGCAGGCCCTTTAACCCAAATCGAAATCAAAGATTGAGCCATGCAAAATGTTATTCTTGGCTTCAGTGCACAATTTTTGCGCATATCGAATCGAGTAATTTCCACAATTTACGAATTTTAAATGTCCTCATGAATTGCAACATCTTAAATTACAAATTTCGTAAGCGAACTGACGGATTGAGCATTGGGTAAACCCTCGATATCATAGAGCTATATTCGCTTGTTGTTCACTTTGGTTTTTCTTCTTCTTTTTTTTTGTTGGGTTTGTTGTTGTGCCTATCAAGAGTTTGCATCTGTCCCATTGCAATCAGATACAAACTTTAGCTTAAGAAATGTCTTTGTTAGCAAAAGTAACTGCAGCTTAAATCTTTGTTTATGTATAAAACTCTAGGAAAGTTTTTAATACCGGAAACTTAGCCTGAATTAGGTTAAGTAAATATTTACAAACATTACACAAAACAGTTAAGATCTTTTCATATACTTGGCATTGATAGAGACGCCTTACTTCTATAGAATTTTCTCTCGTACCAACCAATAGTATATTAAATTTTGCTTAACATTGTAAACTTAAATTGATTAATAAATATAAACATAGTAATCAGCTAAAAGTTTCACAGATTGGTATTGTTTTTAAGCATTCAGTTCAATGAAAAAATGTGGTTTAAATTATAATAAACTATGGTCACTTAAAATGTCTTCATATGCCTAACTGTGTGAGGTTAAATCGAATAGTTTGAAATTGGTATTTGGAAGATTAGCAGCTATCAATCTTGTACTTAAGTTGAATATAGATTTCAAGCTCTATCTAACCGGTTGTTCGGGACCGTGCTTGAACTCTCTCTGAAAAACCCTCGATTTACTTTCAGTTTCTTAAAAAACTGTCGAGGCGACAAAGTTGTTAATGTAGGCATTGACGTAGTCAGTTCTAGACATCTTATGACAGTTACATCCCGTTTGGTGTCATCCCAACTTGTAACATGCCAACAAACCGACAAAAAAAGAAGAAGAAAAACAATGAGGAAAACTGTCGCAATAACAAGCGTCATGCTTGGCCAAACGGGACAGAACTAGATCAGAACAGATGAGAACGGAACTGAAGCGATCTCCCAATCAAATGAGACATGTTGATGAGTTGAGATTTGTACATGACAGCATCGTCACATGGGACCCGTGCCTCAATATTTCGATATCTTTATGTAGGTTTTTTTTGTGCGTTTTCCAAGTTAAAACATAAGAGCAGCCGAATGGACGGACACATGTCAATCAAATGAAATTAACACGACGTCATCATGTAGGGTCCTTCCCTCCTTCCTTCCTACATGTGCATATGTAGGGCGTCTAACTATGGGAAAAACTGAGATTAGCTTGGGGCGTAGCATTGACCGATTTTGGTGGTGGTTAAGGCTCAAACGCATTAGCAGCTAATGTTTTCTTTTTTGCCCTTCTCTCTTATTTTTTTTGTTTTTTTGTTTTTTCTATTTACGATTTTCGCATTTTTTTTTTGTTTCTGTTGCGATTTTCATTCTCGCGATTATTGCGGTTGATTGCATTTTACAGCGTTGATTTTTGCATGGGGCCAAGGTCCAGCTAATGGGATTACGTAATATCATTAATCAGCCAAGTGAAATTGCCAGCCAAGGGCAGCACAGTACTATATACATATATGTATATATATATACATATGATGCATATATATGTTTATGTAAGTATGTATAGACAATGGGTAGATTGACATGCGTCGCTGTGTTGCAAATGCTTGACAGGCATGTGGCATGTTGATGTTGCACCCACAATAAAAGAGATCCCTCCGACACGCGTTGCATATCGCTCGCCATGTAATTATGTAATTACCCAGGCCCAGACCTGTACTCGACTCGTATCTGAGCTGCCTGCCCTCTCTATGCTATCTGTATCTATACTATGCATGTATGTATGTATGTAGATGTAGGTGAAGTGTTTGTTGTCCGGCTGTCGCATCGTCACATATCGCACTAATTGCATTAAATTGTTCTACACGGCGATCCTGTCCTCTCCAGCTGACGCTATTTTGTTTGCTTAAATCCTCCCTCGGTTTGTTCCTGTTATTGATATTGCTTAGTGCGACAGTTTACGATAAGTTTGCTCCCTCTCCAAATTTCGATTGGTAAACATTTTAATTGTACAAATACCCCACCCACCCCTTCGCACTGCTGTAATTTCTTAATTTCCCATTTGGTGCACGGATCAATTGGTATTTTTTTTGTTGTTTTTTTATAGGCACTTACGTAATGTAGGTGTAATCATATCTCCCCTGCTCGATGGGACTCGTTGTATTGTTTTTTAAACGGTATCGTCCAATTAGGTGAATTATGTTACGTTCTGCAGTTGTAGCTTTGGCTAGATTATTATATAACATCAATATATCTAACGAGCTTCAATACCAAGTCGGATGTCTATTCAGATGTTATTTTATCTATTATTTTATAGATGCAAAAATATGTTTTACTACTTTCGGAAGTTTATATTTTCATTTATAAATTTAATAATCGAAATATTTAAACTAAAGTGAACTTTTCTCCGTAGTTAAACAAAAGAAGTAATAACTATTAGTAAACTTTGTATATTGGCCAACAGCTCTCAACTTTATTTCCAACAAACTTATCTACAAACTGCAATCGCATACAGTTCCTGTGTGCTCCCAATTGGCCATTAAAAGTATATTAAATTCAAATTAGATACGATGGTAGCTGTGGCAGTTGCATGAGTTGTCGGATGCAACGAATAAAGTAATTAGCCGTGCAATATGTTGGGCAGGACCGGTAGAGTCGAGTCGAGTCGAGTCGCGTCGAGAGACCGTGGGGTCGATATGGAAATTTACATTTGCCTTGATTGACAACTGATCTTTTTTTGATTTTCTACAGAGCCTGATGATCCGATGATCCTTTTGTTTTCGTGCAAACACTCATAAGTGATGTTCCTGTGTCGGGACAAGGCCTTTAAAAAAATGAATGCAGACAAAAACAAAAAACGTTTCCCACGTCGAAAGAAATGTTGAGCACCCTCAGAAGAAAGCGAAATGTTTGTTGCAACCATAGCTAACAAGCCTGTAATTACTCGACACAGATTGTTGCCATGTAACACCTTAATGGACTTACGATTCCTGGACGGGTAACAACTCCTACCCAGCGCCCAGACAGACTGACTGTCTGACTGTCTGACTGACGACTCTTACCCCTAGCGTCTGTCAAAAATTTGCATAAAAAATGTAAAATGAAAAATGGAAAAGAAAAAAAAAAAAACAACAGAAGAATTATAAATCCAGGGGGTTACATATTTCTGCTGTTTTGACATGAGACATGAAAATATTTGTGAGCGTAGCTAAAAAGGATTACGCGTTATGCGCATAATCATATACATATGTATGTACATCTATATATGTATACTATTATATGCTAGATGTCTTCAAAAATTAGCATAGTTTACGGCAGCAGCCAAAGAAATCTCTCTAGAGAAAGAGAGCAACAGAGAGGTGGGGAGAATCGTGTAATCGGGGACGGCCAATATTTTGACGACAGCTCAATTATATTGTAGTTTAGGTAAGGCGCAAGGATTGGCAGGACTTAGGGTTGACCAAAAGCCGTCGACAATGTGCTGGCGTACAAAAAGGGTTTACAAGCAAATCTCAACTAAGTCGCTTAAGTCGCATAGCGCAACAACTGCTGCAGGATCGCAGGACACAGCTGTCCCGAACTTATCGCTGCGACCTTATCTCCGCTCACGATACGACACTACGCAATGCAATGCAACGCCACACAACACAATGCAACTAAATGTGGCAATTAACTTAAAAGACTGACCCAAGACGCTTAAAACTTCTGACACCGCCACTGCCCCTGTGCCTGCCCCTTGTGACTGCCCCTGCTACCTCTTAAAGACGCGACGCAGCGAAGCGCGTAGTCAGCGCCAGCCTCTAAGTAGTTGCACTTCCGACAATTAGCCGCGGCACAGGACACTGCACATCCTGAGACTTGAGACTTGAGACATGCTCGCCACTTGTGGGAGTTGCGTGTGTAATGATTGCGGTTAAGTTTTGCTGCTGCTCATTGTAATGCCGCTCAACCCCCTCCAACTCTCGCTCAACTCCGCTCAACTTTCTCAGGGTCATAGCTGGCTGCTCACCCGTCTTTTGCATTTCTTTATACCCTGTAACCATGACAAATGTGTAGTAAGGGTATAACTTTAGCAGGCTGTTATAATTGAACTTTTTAACTCATTTTGTGAACAGTTAAGACACATTAAATATTTTTAATATTTATTAATTTTAATCAATCAAAATATTATTTAGAACTTGTGCACTTTTTAATCCCACAAAACTAAAACTATACAAAATTTTGACTTGATATTTGGTATGTGCACATATTAAAGTGTCATCTTTATAACTTGCAAATTTATTAATTATCGAATGTTAAACACAAAAGTTATTAAAGAAACAGAAAAAATAAGAAAAGTAGTTCCATTGGCTTGCAGGAAAGCAGCAAATTGCAGGGTATTGCCAAGTTGAGCATACTCAACTAGAGAGCTCTTACTTGTTTCTCCCCTGCATGCTTGCATTCGATGTCGCATAATTGGTTTTGTCCAGTGCCAACGGATTTGTGCTAAGCCGGCAAAAGAATAAGCAACTGTCCAAGATCAAGCAGCTCTCCCCCCCCTCAGCACAGCCTAGACTCCGTTTTAGGTAAAAGGATAATAGCCGCAACGCGATTGCTTCTTGCCTGAGTCTGTGCCTCGGCCTGTTTCTCTGCGTCCGGCTTGGCATTTAATCTCGGACGGCGGTCAGTTTGGCGCAGCTGCCAACGCCACCACCACCACCATCACCAACACCAACAACAACAACAAATATGATTTTGCTCTAATTTAGTGACAAGGACATGGTCCAGAGAGCAGAGCGCACAGATTTTGGCACAATTTCGCAAGGAAATTGGCTCATCTTGCGCCAGGAGTGGCCGCTCCGTTGGATCTATTGTTGTAGCTGCCCAGCGCTCGGTCCGAGCACTTTCACGCTTCTTAAGCGGAACACAGAACACAGCGTGGAACGTGAGCAAGATTGCAAGCAGGCCAATAAATCTGCTCGGACATCAGCTACGCATCAGCAACAATGACAGCACCATTGTTCGGCTCAAGAGTTCGTGAGTTCGTGAGCTCGTGAGTTCGTGAGCTCGTGAGCTCGTGAGCGGCGTCTCTGATGCTGCGTGATCGGCTGCTCGTTCGGCTTTAGTTGCAACGAATCGAAACACAGCGTGGCCATAAAACCGGAGGCGCCAATATGCAAAGTAGGCGCCTTGTTATGAAAGCGGTCGCTAAAGCATCAAGGAGACCTACAGAGCGGCAACTATGGTCACGCAGCGGGTCAATAAAGTTCGGGTGGCAGAGATCTTATCAAGTTGATGGCGAAGCGAGTAAAGGTTATGAAAACGATATGTTTTCAGTTGTCAGATAGTCATCTGATGGATGAGCAAAGAGAGGCGTGTGCGGCAGTTCTGACTCTCTTTGTCGCAAGCGAGCTTTTGATTTGCTGTATTCTCTTCGCAAGCGTTTAACAGCTTTTCCAGCAGCTTTTTTTCAGATTTTATTTCGAATAATATAAATTCTATTTAATATTTCTATTAATCAAACCTAAAATGTACATTTTTGATTGATCTAAATAAACTAAACTAACAAATTCAATTTATATTTTAAATCCTAAAATTATATTATATTTGAGCTTTGTAAAGTAAAAGCCAAAATGGCAAATTATACAAGTGAGCAGAGTTTTCTAGAACTTGAGCTCACTCAATATGAAAGTAAGTTGTTTGAGAGCAAAATACAACTCTGTAGGATAAATTACAGGCATGTTAGATAAAAGCTCCTTGCAGAGTTGCATTTTGCTAGCATTTGCCAGAAGAGAGAAAAGAAACATTTCTCGCACAGCACATTATGGTTGGGGGTTAGTGAAATGAAGAGATCAAAGATCTTAACGCTTCAAGTGGTTGGGCATTCAATGCCAATCGGCCACTCCCAGCAATTAGACGGGGCTGGGTCCCTGCACACACACACACACACACACACATACACACGGACCGATCCTGGCTGCCGTTTTTTACACATGTTCGATGGGCTGGTCGCAATCCAAGTGCAAAAACTGTCGCACATAAATTTTAATTAACTTTATTTTTAATTGTTGCAAATTTATGGCAAGGGCAGGCAGCGCAAACATGCCCGAAAGCAATGGCCGAGAGGGAAAGGACGATTGCAGGAAAGGAGCAAACTTCTTGCGCTTGGTGGGCAGAATAAAATGACAAACGAACAAACAGCAAACAACAAGACACACAGAGATAAAGCATTGGAGTAGGGCAACGGTAAATGCTCGAGCAATCGATGCAGTAGCAGCAGCAGCAGGATCATCAAGGATCCCTTTCAATTGTTTGCAAGCCGACAATTTTTGCTCTAAATTATTTGCCATAATTTCTGGCTCGTCTTGTGCAATTTTCGTTGCCTGCACGCCGCACTCCGCACTCCGCACACCCCTCTCCCCGCTCACCCTCTGTCTCGGCCGTTGCGGCACGTCAGTCAGCCGCAGCGCCGCATCCTTTGCTTCCTTCGACTTGCATTGTTGTAATTTACTTCCTCTTGTTGGACGTCTCAGTCTTTCGTCTGCGAGCGTGTCTCGCGCTCTCTCTTTGTCTGTCTGTGTCTGCTGCTCTCCCGTTGTGTCCGTGTGTCCGTATGTGTGTGTGTGTATGTGTGCTCTTCATTACGCTGTCCATTGTCTTGTCTTGTCTGCCTGCTTCTGCCGTCGCGCATCTTTTCGCATCCTCACTGCAATTTATTTATTTTTTTCTTCCTTCTTTTTCGGCATGTTGTGTTCCAGTTTGCAGCCTTGCTTTTTCAGGGTCACACTCAGTACTCAGTACTCAGCGTCCCCCCTCCCCACTCCATTACTCCTACCATTTGCTCGCTCTCTCTCTCTCTCTCTCTCTCTCACACACGGTGTGTGCATTTTGCACAGCATTGCGTTTTGTTTGAAATTGTCTCGTATTTGACAGTTGACAGTTGGTCGACTTTTGAGCATTAAAGTTATGAGCATAAACATGACATTTGCTTGGGCCCCGAGACTCGAGAGCGAACTCTCATCCTTTTGATTTTTATTTCATTTTCCTTTCTCTTCTTCTACTCTCTTTTTTGTTGTTTATTTTTTTGCCAACTCATGGGCTTGTCTGCAATTTTGAAAATGGCCCTCCCTCGTAGGCGTTTGTTATATGTATGTAGTTACGAGCACTTAATCTATTTAGAGGTTTTCGAATTAATAGCTTGGGGTCTTTTGGGAAGTGTCTTATGAAATCATCGGAACTAACGGGATTGAAATGTTTAAATGGTACTAGCGTTTTTTTTGTTGTGGATAAGCAACTTAGACATGTCTATTAAAAGTTAGGTTATGCATATGTCAAAATATGTTTTTTCAGTTTGTCTTCAACAAATTAATCCTGAATGACTTAACATTTTCTCAAGCATGCATCTCTGTTGCAATAATGCATGCACATTTTCATGTATTTCTATGTATGTATTTGTATATTCTTGATCTTGAGAGCCGGAAAAAAGCAACAGTAATAACAGGCAGATGGTTTCAGTACAATTGTGACTTCCAGATTAAATAAATACACACATATGCACATATGCTTGTAACTACTCTCGCAACTTTAACCTCCAGAAAAATAAATATATAGTCAATACTACTAATCATTAAACTCAACACTTGTATTTTAATACTCTACGGATACAAAGTTGGCTTACAATTGTTCGATATTTCGATTGAAGCATTCTTTGTTGATTTCTGGTTAAATGAAAAGGCGCTATTTAAATAGTTAATGGGTTAATGAAGTGCCGATCATGTTTACATGTGTACATATGCACATATACATGTGTACATACTTATGTGTGTGTGTGTGTCTGCTCATGTGATTATTGGGATTGGGAAGTTACACTTATGCAAAACGCAAACAAAGCCGCGCGACACACATTTGATACACTTTTCCCTTGCACATTTTTTTTTGGCTGCCGCAGCAAATCAAATGTCGATAAATTTCGCATACAATGCGAATAAAACGCATTAATCAAAATCAAACGGAGCGCAACAACAATAATAAAGCATACACATACACATTAAAAAAAGGGCTGCGCTCTTTATGCAAAGAGAGGTCGGCTTAAATAGCAGAATAGCAGAAGTGCAAACAGAGCAATCGGCAAATGCGATTGCGATGACGATGGCGATTGCAAATGCGATTGCGAATGCGAGTGCGAATTCGAGTGAGAAAGGCAAAAAGTGAGGCGCAAAGTTTATGCGCCAAAGTGCCGAAGCATTAGCCACAGGCCATTGAGCATGCAAATCGGCAGAGTGTGGGTCTGTGGCGAAGGTAAATGCAAAAACGGGGTAAGGGGGAAATGCACAAGGCAAAGCCAAAGCCAAAGCCAACGAGTGAAAGTCAAGTGGCTCTTTGTGACGCTCTCCATCACACACACACACACATGTACACGCGCGCTGCCTGCAAACACAGAGCGCGAGCGAGAGAGAAAGTGTGTGAATACATAAAAAAAAGAAAGAAAGATAAAAACTGCATGCAATTTGCATAGCGATCGTCACTCGGCCGGCCCTCGTTTAATGTTTTTGCTCACGCTCTCGGGTTTTGTGTGTTTTTTTAATTTTTTTATTTTTGTGTGTGTCCCGAGTGCGTCCTCGGCTCGTTAATTAAGCGTTAAATCGTTGAGCACATAAAAAAGAAGAAGGAAGAAACTCAATTGTCGCATGTGAATAATGTAAATTGATTTTGAGTGGTTTTGTGTGTGTTTTTTTTTCCATGTAAACCGCAGAAAATGTGCGGCTTATGTTAATTTGTCAAGCAGCCCATCAAGACAGACAGTTAGAGACAGGGATACGCCTAGTTAGAGAAAGATGCTCGTTAAATCATATTAATCAACAGATCCTTGAGGGCATATCGGTCCCAAAAACTATACGACACGGCTGCGGGGCAGCGCATCAGATGCAATTCGTTTGCCGAATCTGCTTTAAAATCCCATTTAATCCTTTTGTGTGGCTATGTAAACAGCAAAGAAACTCACCGAAACCGAGACCGAGACCGAGACCGAGTAAAGACGCAAAGAAAGCCATCCGAAGGGCTGCTGCAGTATGAGGCAAAAAAGAAAACCAATATGCGAAACCCTTTTTGTGCAAAAAATTACAAACAAAAAATAAAAACCAAGCGAAAAAGAGTTGAAAAATTGAGAAATTTTTGTTTGCAAGGCAAAGCATTCAATTAATTTACCCTTACCCCTTTGTTCCTTGGTTTCGCAAACGTTGCAGCCGATGCCGATCTAGAAGAATGGCAGTAAAAGCAAACAAAAACAACAACTTTCACCGCAAAAGAAAACGTGTGAAATTTATGAATGTAATCGGGAAATGGGTAGAAACAATCTTTCAACACGCTTAATGTATCTGGCGTAAATTGCATATAGATATTAAGAAGAGAAGTTAATCGGATAGGGTGGGAAACTTTAGCAGTTTTTTTTGGGGTATGATTAAGTTTTAGTCACATACTTAGACTCCTTAACTATCTGGTGATATAATGAAAGTTGAAATAAATAAATATTGAGATCTCCGGAGGAACCGCAAACAGGACTGCAACTGGTTTAGTTATATTTCTTGTCATATTCTTAGAATTCATCGATTGAAGATGAAGATAACAGCAGCAGCTAAAGGGTTTCTGATTGAAGAGATCAGTGGAATTGCGAATAAGGATCAGACATAGGTCATTTTAGCAGCTGGCTGATTGACTTGTGTGATCTTCAGGGCAGAAGATGTGGGCAGCTCTCAACAAGGCTGTCAAGGATTGATGTCCAGCTGATCTGGTGAGCTTAAGCAATTACTTGATCCAGAAGACTGATCCTAGCGATATACAAAGCTGATAGGCGCTCTGTGAGATCAAGTTGCCTAGATTACCTGAGTGGAAGGCTATCAACTGACCATGTTGACAATCCGGGCAAAGGTGATCAACTATGAGGGATATCAATGCAACTGAACTCATTAGATAGGCTGGACATTTGGCCATATGCCACAGGACTGCAGGACGACTGTTAATGTGCAGGATCAGCACCTACTCAACGTTACGTTAGTAACGTTTTTCAAATGTTTCCTGCGGAAGTTGCAACATTTTCAATTAAAGTATATTTTTAGTGTTGTGTTTTTTTGTGGCCGCTAAAGAGCCGCAATTAATACTCATATCAGACAGGAGGCAGGAAGTTGTGCAACTTGTAAGCCTGGATAATTAACGTGCCTGCCCCTGCCCCTGACCCTGCCCCGTTCCCTACCCGTCTGGCTGGCAAGTGTCAAAGCCTGTTGCTGTTGGCCAGGCCAAGCAAAAAGCCGAGCTGACCCCTATATGCGACATTCAAATTAAGGTACATTTTAGTGGCGGTAGCGAAAGGAAACCCGACGACGACGACAATGACGATCACTTCCTTGAGGGCAAAAGCAAATTTAATAACTAAGCGATTGCCGATAGAGATCTGGTAGTCATTTGCCAAGCAAGCGACTGTGGGAACGAATATATAGCCAACAAATATATAGCTTGAAAAATCCACAAGCGGTTGGGTGCCTTAGAAATGGAGCTTTAAGTGAAGCTTTAAGTGAATATTTATGTGTGGCATTAAGTGGAGTTTAAGAAGTGGACAGGCTGCAGCTGAAAGCCAAGTGAATAGAAAGTGTAAGAGAAGCTTTAAGATGGAGAGAAGTATAGAAAGTTTGTGACAGGATTCTAAGAAAGAATCATTAGTATTGCGAAGCGGAGATTGAAGTGAGACTTTAAGTGGGCTTTAAGATGGTGACAGAGTCAAAGAGAGCCAGGCTGTAACAGAGTTAATAAGGGAGAGGGTGCAATAGAAAGAGAGAGAGAGAGGGAGAGAGCGCGATAGCAAGAGATTGTGCATGCTGTTAGCCACGGGGTGCGGGGTGCGCTTGCGCAACAACCCTTAGACCTTAGACGGGCAGAGGAGTATAAAACGCAGGCCGCTGCCCCGAGCCAATTCAGTTTGTCAGCGAACGCCGTGAAGTGAGTAGAGACATCAGCTCTAGCAGAAAGAGATCCAGAGATCAGGAGCCGGCAAACTCCGACCAAATAGCTTAGCACACACAACCAATAGCGACACTAAAACTAGCGACATGCTCAAGTGGACAGCCTCAACGCAGCGATTGCACGAGTTGCCCGCAGCCGTACCGGAGTCGAGGGTAGTGCGACGTCAGCGTCGCCAGCGACGCGCTACCATTGCGAACAAGGAGAATGTGCCCAGTGTGGGTTACGGCTACAGTTCCACCTCCACGCCCATGCCACGATTGCGCAACAGTCCGTTGGTCCTGGCGCCGCTCAGCGACATTCGCAATGTGACGCCGGAGGTGGTTGCCTCGCCGGCATCGGGTCGTCGGGTGGTGCAGAGTGTGCGCTATGCAACCACATTGCCTCGCTACGAGGTGGAGTACTCACCGAGTGCGGCCACTTTGCCCAGTGGTCAGCATTTGGCGTTGCGTGGCTTGTTGCCAATGGATCCGTTTCTGGAGCAGCCCCGCTATATGGCCGCCACACAGCAGCTCAGGCAGCGCAAGCTGGACGCTGAGTTTCTGGCCACCATGGAGCAACCACCACCACCACCACCAGCACCCGCACCAGTACAACAACAAGAGCAACAAAAGCCGTTACCTTTGCGCCCGTTGACACCGCAGCCATCGACGCACATGGGCGACCAGACGCTGGACAAGCTCATCGATGCAATACTCGATTCGGCGTGCAAGAAGAAGAAGCCGCGCAAGTCCTTCAATTTGCGACGCCGCACACTGGTCAAACAGCAGCTGGAGACGCAGTGCAGCGAGCTTATGCTGTCGCCATCGTATGCGGCCGGCGATGATCCTGCCAGCGATCTGAGCTTCGCCCTGCATCCGTTGCCCGCCACGCCGGAGCCGGCATCGCCACTTTGCCACCTGCCGCACAGTGTGCTGCTGCAGTTGCCAACCCCACAGCCGCAGCCGCAGCCACAGCCGACAAGATCCAGTCACTCCGATACCTTCTGTCTGGACACACCAGTGCGACCGCTGAAAAGGAGTCGCGTGCGGGAGGCGCGGCCAAAGCTTGTGGAGTCGCCGCTAAAGCGCTACAAAGTGGATGCAAGCAACTATTTTGAGGTGGGACTGGCGCTGCCCTCCTCCATCTATGTCTAGAGAGAGAGTGACCAAGAGAAGGAAAGAGAGAGAGAGAGAGTGAGAGAGAGAGAAAGCCAACGCTGACAAACGGGGGAAAACGCTTAACTATGACGCTTATCTAGTTCCTAAGCCACACTTAAATAATAATCTTTTTTTTACTACCTCCTAATATTCCTGTACAGAAATTAGTTTTTAAGTATATTTTTTTTGATGCTGCTGTTATGTAGTTTTTGTAAAACAACCTTTTTTTTCAACATATTTATTTATTTATTCTTAAGAAAAAAACTATTTTTTTAACAAATAACTTTTTTTTTATAATAATAAAACTGCAGTAAAATCAAACGTTGAAATTTTTCTTAAGGCATGCAAAGGGAGACTGAAAAAAACTTCATCAAGTGAGGTTATGTGGTATATAAATATTTTGTTGAGTAAGAAAGCTATTATAAGAGCTAGTTGTTCCTTGAAGAAATATTCTTCAAAATATGATGAAGAATATTCCTTCAGTGTAAGCTGATTAAAAATATATTAAGTAAAATATATTTATTTTCAAGCATACTCAATTTTTGAAAACAAAGTACAATCAGTTTTCACTGTGTATTCGGAGTGAGCTCAGCAGCTATTGCCTTCAATTGAGTTTGGGCTTTCATCAACTTCAACTTTACTTTGCTCGGAAAATGGAGAGTAGAGACGGCAAGTTTGACTTCCAAAAGCTCTTGCTGTTCATTTGCTTTGAGCGCGTGCTTAACTGAGCCAGCAATTAAGTATGGCTGAGACAGCAAGCTCGACTTCAATGAAGAGCATAAAAGCTGTCATTAGCTTACGTTGCGCAAAGCTTTTGTTGCGCATTGTGACAGTTATTTCAGCTGTGAGCAAATTCTATAGTTTTGCGGCTTACGTTGCCGCTTTTGTTCTCTTGTTCTTGTTTTTGTTGTTGTTGTTCTTCCTGTTGCTTGACCAAGTGATTTGCTTTGCTTGTGTTCAAAACAGCAGCAGGTAGTCCGTCCAGGCAATCGGATCAAAAGGACGCTCAGCACGCCCCCGTTGCGTCGCCACAACAGCTGCCAGCCAGCCAGCTCTGATCTCTGCGATCTGCCATCGCACTCACTCGCTCTCGCTCTCTTTTGTTGCTGCTCGCTCGTCGTTGCTCGTTTTGGCTTAGCTCGTGCGACAGCCGTCGCAGCGTCGAGAGCATTTTGACATGACACTTGTTAACACTTTGACGCCCTCGGAGCGTTGTGCGTCCTTTTTTCGCACTGTAATTCGTTTTGAGAGAGGGTACCAGTTTTGTTGCTGCTGCTGCTGCTGTTGTTGTTGGGCTTCTGTGGAAAACCCGCAGCGTGCCCGCTTAATCCGCAGCAAGCGCACAGGTTAGGTTGCCTCCGTCTTTCGACCTGTCATCAGCTCTCACATTCTTGTGGGTTAGGTCTCTAATTTGTTGCCCATTTAGCCCTGTTGAGCGGACGCGCGTTAATTGAATTATTTTTATTATATTTGGCTGTAGACATTTTCCCGGTAACAGCTCCTCCGCTTTTCCCACTCTTCGGTTCCTGCAGGTTGCACTTGTTTCGTCTCCGCGTTCAGCTCATCGCCAGCTGTGCTCACCCGCATCGTTAAACTAATTTCCTAATGGCCACACCTACACACATACACACACACACACACACACACACACACACACACTGCTAGCTAACCCTTTATAGAAAATTTGAATTTTCTTTAGCCGTAACAACAGTCGGCACATTTCCGGTTTCAGTTCTTCTTCATTTGGCATCTTCAGTTTTCGGGTGTCACTTGTCTAATCGATAAAAATGTTATTAATTGCTTGTAAATGTGATAAATAACAGCGCGGCTCAGTTCGGTTGGGGGTAGTCGTATGAACGGCGGGAGAGGGGCAGTCGTTCCCCCCTGGTCACAGCTGACGGAGCCTTAAAGATATTCAATAAAAAACGTTTGAAAACATAAAATCTATAAAAATTTAACTATAAAGCGAGGTTTTGAAACTTTTTTTAATTTAATCGACCTGTGCTCAAAGAAAGTTTTTACAAGGGTAAAATATTCCAGGCTTCCGCAAATTTCGAAATATTATTCTTTAACGTTTAAGCTAAACTGGCTTTTTTTTTGAGAAGGGAACAGAAGATTTCCTTTAAGTATAGTTCTCCTTCGATTAAATAAAAACGCAATGTTCCTAATAAAACGATTGCGGATAGAAGGACACGAGGAAAAATGTTATATGCGTATGGTATTAAACAAAATTAACTTTGACTTATAATGTTTTACGAGTAAGTAATTTTGTTTTCTATTAGAGCAAGCTTTGTTCCTCAGTTGAAAATCATTCCTTGGATTGTTGCCAGCTTTTCCTGAGTCAATCAGTTGTTCTTTGATTGCTGTGAAGAAATATGCAAATGATTGAAAAGAAATGAAAAGGAATTCCAAGGTCCTTTGAATATTGCTGCTATACGGCAGGGAGGCCTCATTATGCAGTTAATCAACAGCTGGCCGCAAAGGAAGTGGCTGCCACAGCTCGAGGCGCAAAAGGCATAGGTACGACATACACTGCCAGACTGTTTGTCAGTTTGTCAGATTGTCAGATTGCCAGATTGCCAATTGCCAGATGCCAACTCGCGATTTTCGCGCACACCTTTTGATTGACAAACAAGCCGCTGGCGAATGGAACTGCTGCTTTTTACCTTTACCTTCAACCTCCTTGTTACCTCTACCTTATTCCTTATACCTTTACCTTTACCTCTACCTCCACCTTTGATCTTTGCTTGCTGCCGGGAGTCATTCAATGTTCTCAATTTGCACTAATTTTTGGCCGCGGGCGCTGAACTTTCGCTGCAGAAGCTGCTGCGATTGCCAGCTGAGACAGCTCCCCTGCCCCTGCCCCTAACCACTACCCCTACCTCTACCCCCCCCCACACACACACAAACACTCACACATATTTGGTGACAGTTGGTGCTGACTGCTCCGCATACTGTTGGGCCTAAGCCGGCTTAGAGAGCATCCTGGCATCCTGGCCAGTGACTGTCAGCAAGGATGTAGCCATAATTGCCAAATGTTATGCAAACAATGCCAAAAGATTTTCAAATCCACAGGCTCAGGCGCCGCGTGTGGCATCGTGTGGCAATGTGGCAACAACAGCAACAAAAAAATAAACCATTAATATTCAAATCTCCCCGCAACGTAGCATCCCGAAAAACTGAATGGGGTGGCGAATAGTGAATACCCTTGCTGATGATCAAATGTGTGCTATAAATATGAAAATCTAGTCAAGTTGTTATATTTATTACAGATGAATATATCAGTTCGATATTAAAGAACAGATCGAAATAAATAATTAGTAAAAAATTAAAGCTAACAAGATTTTTGTGCAGCGTTTCAGATCTCGTCAGATAAGTGCTAGACATTAAATATATTGTTAAGATATAGTATTTCAATTATGTTCAATAAATAATAACCCAAAAAAAAAAAAAAAAAAATGAAAAAGTCACATTTCACTGATGCATAATAATAGATGTAATTTGTGCTCGAGAGTTTTGTGGAAGCCAAATAGTTATCACTTGATCGTTGCTATAACTACTTAAAGATATAGATTCAATTTAGGTAAAGCGTAAGCAAATAAATGGATCTAAATGAAATCTATGACGTCAGCTTAACTGAGAGCTAGACAGACAGACAAGGACTATAAGGAACTACTATATTCAGCTGAACTTACTATTTCTACTACTCTTTCGCTGCGTTACACACCTCGTCAATAAATCGAAATACCCTTTTGCTGTAAGAGCATAGCTGGAAATAGAAATCGGAGCAAGGGTAGCTTGACATCAGCATCAGGCTCAACATTGGCAGCGGCATCAACGTAATTATAATTCATTTTCATTTTCATTTGCCTGCGCTGCGCCAAAAATCGGTTAATGATAAACAAATTTTCCAGAGCAGGCCCAAAATATAAAAGGGTTGTAGCACGGTTGTTGCAGTTGCCACAGTTGCCACAGTTGCTGCCGCCTCAGTTGCTGCTGCCTCAGTTGCTGTTGCGATTGGCAACCGCTGCGCTGCCGGCGGCGTTTTGCAAATATTCAGCGCGTTCAGCTAATTAGCTTAACGCCCGCCCCATGCACGATGCACGTTGCACGTTGCATGTGGCACAATGTTGATGTCGATGTCGATGACGTTGTCGATGTCGAAGTTGATGAAGTGTTGCCCACTTGGCAGAGAATGCAACGTCAGCTGCCTCCGCAGAGTGTTAAAAGTCAAAGTGCAAAAGTAGGATCGGGATCAGCATGATGAAAATGAGGATGAGGTTGAGAATGAGAGCCTGTTGTTGTTGCTGTTGTTGTTGTTGTTGTTGTTGCCGTTGCTGTTGATGAGTGGGCAGTTGTTGCAATACGAAAAGTCATCAGACTACAGTGGTTGCTCGCATATGAAAACTGTTCACATATTCAAGTTTTTTAGAAATTTTATTTGTAATTTTTATCAACTCTCTTTTTAGATTTGAATTTGAATTATTTGTTGTGTTCAAATACTGTAAAATCTTTGAAAATCAGCTATAGTCTAAATTAAAATTGTCAGTTTCTTGATTACAAAAATATTTTTTGATTATTTTTTTTTTATTGATGAACAAAGCATTTGTGAAAATCCTTTAAAGTTGGTCCACAGATATTACCTGTTATCTATGACAGATTTTTTATATACTTGTGACAAAAATGTAACTTTAAATCGACACTCGTGTGTTAAAACTGATTGTTAAGAATCAAAATTATAAAAAATAAAAAGAATTTTTAGAGACTGTAACTATTACTGAAATTGTATCAGTTAAGCGAGAGATCACTGTATGTGAATGTGCAGCGATGACGCGGCAACTTTTGTGTGCATGTGTGGCATAACAGTTGGCCAAAGGACGCGTGCTCAGCAGCTGCCAGTGTTGCCACATAGCGCCGCCAGTCATTACAATATGCATAAGTTAATATTCATATGTATATGTGTGTGTACCTTGTGTGTGTGTGTGTGTGTGTGTTGCAAAAGTCAATGCAAATTTGCGCAACACAATGCTAATGATAACATGCATGTTTATTGCCAGCAGCCCAGTTGCAGTCTATGAAATGTGCATTTTGAAAGCTTTCTCGCCGCGCTCTTGCCTCTTGCCGCTTGCCGCTTGCCACTTGCAACCCTGTAACACACAGTTGTCGCTTTTTGTTGCTGCAATATTACTACAATCATAGGGTAGGCGACTCTTCTTCCACATCGCATTCATATTTCACATTTACATTTACATTTACATTCAAATTCACATTCAAATTTCTGTGGACGCGACGCATGCGCTGAACAATATAATGGAAAGGACGAGAGAGTGAGTGGAGAAAAAAAAGAACGCTTCCGGGCGATTACACGCGTGCCAGTTCGAGAATTGGGTGAAAATTTACATTTTTTTGCGCTGAATGAAAAACAAATATGAATTGGAATACAGGAAAAAGGAAAAAGGAAAAAGGAAAAGGGGAAAAAGCGTTCCATCGACTTATACAATGGTGTTTGTTGTTGCTGCTCAGTGAAGTGGACAAGCGGAGCGAAGCGAAGCGGTGGCACAGCTTAAACGGTTACACAAATCGCTGACATTTGCCTGTCACTTTGTCATCTGGCGCCGACAGTCGACAGTCGACAGTCCGACAGAGTCGCCGCCGTACTCTAAATAGCAACCGGGTGGGTGTGGCAGCACTTCTATCCTTTTCATTTCTAACATTTTTTTAACGGACACGCGTCCCGCGACTCTCGCTCTGATTGACATGATTCGCACTTGACTTGCTGCGCCGCGTATTAAGTGAGCAGCCGTCGACGCGACGGCGACGATGCTGACGATTCACGTAACGCCCCTGCGCACCACTACTACCACTGCTACCACTACTAGAACGGCAACGGCAGCGGTAACGATGTCGGCGGTGTTAATCGCCTAATGAAGCCAAAGCGTTTTGCTGTTGCGCAGACGCACAATGGGCTGCATAGCTCGCAGAGTGCTAATCAACATTGAATTGGTACGATTCAGAAAAGGGGTTTACCATTCATCTTCAAGGCAAGCAGTTCAAGTTTATAAAATAGATTTTATTAAATATTATAAATGTTATCGATACATATATCGAATACATATTGCATTTGTTTAACATTCATCTTCAAGACAAGCGATTCGAGTTTATGGCTAGGAGTTTTTATTCGTTGTGTTTTAAAGACTTTATTAAATTAAAAAAATGTATCTAAAATGTTATCGAATACAAATTGAATTTATTTAACATTCATCTTCAAGGCAAGCAATTTAAGTTTATGGCTAGGAGTTATTATTAGTTCTGTTTTATAATAGATATTATTAAATATTAAAAATATGTTGATAATGTTATCGATACATATATCGCATACATATTGAATTTGTTTAACATACATCTTCAAGGCTAGAAATTCATGTTTATTGCTAGGAGTTTTTATTAGTTCTGATTTATAATAGATTTTATTAAATATTAAAAATGTATCTAGAATGTTATCGATACATATATCGATTACAAATTGAATTTGTTTAACATTCATCTTCAAGGCAGGCAATTTAAGTTTATGGCTAGGAGTTTTTATAGCTGTGTTTCATAATAGATTTTATTAAATATTTAAAATGTATCTAGAATGTTATCGATTTTTAAAGCAATCGATGATCTTATGTATATTTATTGCGACGCAATTGTTTGTATTTAATTCAAACGACATATCGATAGCTTTATGACTTAACTCGCAAAATGCTAAAAGCAATAACTTTTAAGAGGCAAACTCTTTTTTAATTTCGGGACTATTGTTACAAATTATTATTGCTATAATTTTAAGTTGATTAATAACCGATTATCAAGACAAACAATAGGTTTTTCTTAAATTTAAACTCTCTTAAACTTTTAATTATGATTAATTTATTTTAAATCACAATTCAGTAAGCCTCTGCTGCTCTTTTAAACAATACTATTCTAAAGTTGCCTCAATTAAAAAGCTCATATAGTTATTTAGAGCTAATATAAACCAATTGCGATGCCACTGTGAAGTGTGTGCTAAATGGCCTCTTGCAACCACTGTGCAACAGCATCAGGCCCACTCGATGGGTGCAAAAGTTCTGACGCGCCTGCGCCTGAGTCTGGTGTGCGCACAGTTGCAAGGACTGCGTGCCACAGAAGTACAGGACACAGGATACAGGATACAGGATACAGGATGTAGGATACGGGGTAAGTTTGGGCAAGTTTTGAGTCAGGCGCTAAGCTGAAACAGAGCCGCAGGCGCATGGAATGCTGATTTCTATCTGATGGGCAAACAAAAACCGCAGTGGGTGCAAAGGGCGAGAGAGAGAGCGAGAGAGAGAGAGGGGTAGAGCCACCCTATTGGCAGGGATTTTAGATTTTCGAATAGGATTGGCTTAGGCGGCACTTAGCACTCGGTATTTACATGCGACTCGCGCAATGTCATTGCCAAAACAATGAAACGTGCCGTCGTTTATGTTAATTTATGCGCTATTAAAAGCGGCGCGGGGCACTTAACTCGTTGCATGCAACATATTTTGGTTTTTTGCTTTTTTTGTTTTTTTGATTTATTTTTGTATGCCAATGCTTTGGGCTAATTTCTGCCGCCGGCTTCAGTTACACTTTTCATATTTTGTTTTATTTTTTTGGTTGTCCATAGTTTTGTAATTGCCTGCACGTGATTCGTGGCTGTTGTTAAGGATCGTAAAGGATCGTAAAGGATCTGGACATGCTGAGCACGTTTTGTGCGTTCGCGACGGCTTTTTAGGTTTCTCATTCATTTATCGTTGATTGGCCAAGCTGTCAACTGGTCGCCGCTAATGAGCGCGGGACTGAGAGTCCTGGCAGGACGATGCGATTGATTTTGCCACCATGACAAATTAAACGGCGCTCGTCTAATGAGCTCAAATGAAAACTCAGCCTCCCGAAAATGGTTGAAAAACTGTTGAAAAGCCGCACAAAAAACCAACAAAAAATGAATAGAAAATGGAAAATAGAAAATAGAACATAGAACATAGAAAAAAGAAAAACACACACACACACAAAAGGCGCAACAAAAACGATTTTTCTTGCGAGCGCAAACAAAGCGCTAAAAAAGTGTCGAAAAATTTTGCAAAAAAAAAAGGGAAATTTGCTGTCTGCCAACCGCAGGAAAAACCCTTGCGAAAAGTGATGTTTTTCTTTGTTGTTTTTGCCGAGGGTTTGTTTTTGCCATTCTTTGTAAGACAAACAAAGCGATTTCGGCCGTTTTTTAAAATCCACAATGAAAATGATGCCAAATGATGCGTTTCGAATAGCGGACCAAAGCCCAAGACGTGCCCAAAGATTTGCGAGAGGATCGCAATGCTATATTTGACATAACTCAGTCAGTCATAGATCAACAGCTGTGAAGGCATCAACTTTATACAAAGCTGAACTGATGTACATACATATATCATTATGATATTTCTTTAGTACAATACTTCATCGATCATTTTGATATTTGTCTTATTTAAGTCACATTTCTTTTAAAATTTGAAGATCTTATGTGACTTTGCTTATAGCGATGCCTAGTTTAACTGATTCTTATACGAGTATTATGCGCAGATTCATCGATTATTTCTTGGGCACTTTTTGTACCTTCTGTAACTAATTGCTGGGTATATTGATATTAGTTATTCTCTTATATCTGTATCGATCTGTGTAGATTGTGGATTGTGCACAACTAACTCATAGATCATAATTTTGGAAGGCAGCTGCTGGTGCTGTTCTGTTGTAATTGCTGTTGCTGCTGTTGTTGTTGTTGTTGATTCCTTTGTTGGTCGCTGTGGTTCGCAGTGGCCAGCCCACAGCTAATTGCATTGAGTGGACAGCTAACGCCTACTGGGTTCCACCCGGTACTTCTATGATTATTATATATTCTTTTATTTCTCGGTATACTCTGTTCGCAGAGCTCAAAAAACGGTATATTGTTTGGAGTCTGTAATCGTGTATACTCAGTAAAAAAATATATATATGGACTAGAATTTAGAAAATTTTAATTTATTTGGGTTTTTATAAGCTTCAGTTTGCTTTTTCCCTTGCACTAAAAGAATTACTAAAACTGTGAAATATATGACTGAAGACTATTAATAAATTTGATATTTTTCAGATTGTCAAATCTTACAGTTTAAAGTCACTTTCCAAGAGTCCCAGCTGCATTTCCATTGATTTTGTACAGATTGCAGCTCTTCTTACACCGAGAGCAGGGTATAGTGCAGTCGCCTATGTCCGACTGCAATTGTCTGAATTGTTTTTGATTACACCGCTTGTGCTACTAATACATATGTACACACATATATGGGCCGTTTCTATCTGCGCTAATCTAAAACGTTGGCTTGTCTGTGTTACACTTTTCATCTTGAGTATGTGTGTGTTGGTGTGTGTGTGTGTGTGTGTGGGCATTCAACAAAACAAACGCCGACGACTGCCTGCCAGCGCCTGCATTGAGGCCCAGTAGAGTGGCACGTGCAACGTGCAACATTGCGCGTGGCATGCTGGTCGAGTGACCGCAA
Organism: Drosophila maculinotata; assembly: GCA_035045305.1. Lineage (NCBI taxonomy): Eukaryota > Metazoa > Arthropoda > Insecta > Diptera > Drosophilidae > Drosophila > Drosophila maculinotata. The sequence continues at coordinate 8,481,473 of JAWNPD010000679.1, read as the reverse complement.
CAATGGTCGCGTTTAATTACTGTTATTGTCGCACCCTTCGGCCTCATTTGCATTCGCATTGGGTCCGAGCTGAGGGCGCGGGCGTTTTGCTGCATGCCGCATGCCACAAGCTACTAGCTACTAGCCTCAAGCCGCATATGCCACCGCTGGACGCGAGCCTTTGTAATTAGCATAACAGTTGAGCTGCAATATTCCATTGCGGCCATTGCGACAATTGCACATTCCGTATTCCATATTCCGTGGAAAGTGCGGCTCAAACTTAAGCGTTTTCTCAGTTTTCTTCTTTTATTGCTGTCTTGGGCAGCCAGCAATGAAATTTATGTAAATTAAATTAAAACTTCAACAAGCGGAACCAGTTTGCAGTAGTCTGGCAACATATGGTCTCTATGGCTATCACTATCACTATCACTATCACCAGTGCTATCACCATTGCTCCCGACCCCAATCGGAGCGACAATTGTGCATGAGTTACAGCCACATAAATTTCAAGCACCGTCAATTGTCAGCGCCTAGGCCCAAATGGCAAGGCCACAGAACACCCCCCTACCCCTACGCGTTAGCGGTGAACACGCGGAACCCTTCCTTCAGCCAACACTTGAGATAAGGATCGCGACCAACTGACACGCCTTCAGCTGCAATTCACAACATACATGATGGGGAAAAGCTACAATATGAATATCACCACAATTCGTTAATTTTTGTCAGTGCACCGAACGTATTTTTCCCACTTGAGCGAAACTGAACCGACTTTCTTGAGGAATACCATTTTTGATATGGGTTTATTTTAACCTTGATTTCTAATGTAATCAATCTAGACCCCAAACCATGATTTTCGGCAAAGTTAAAGTTTGAAGTCTCCAAAGAGAACTTTAAGGGACTGGGAAACATCACTGTTATCATGATTTTTAACAAGAAATCCGAAAGAATTTAGTTTTTCAACTTTGAATGTAGAATTAATCTAAAGGACAAGCTATGACTAAAATCGTTTCAGTTGTGACAAAGTCATGATAGCTTGATGACTAGGAGGGGCATCATTGGGAGCTTGAGAACTTCACATGTCAAGAACTTGTGATGATTTTTGACAAGAAACCGGAAAAAATGTAGTTCTTAAACGTTAAATGTAGAATTAATAAAGCGAATGAACCATGACCAAAATGGCGTCGGAATGGAAAATCGATTGAGTTTTGACAGAGTTATGGCAGTCTTGGTAATAGTTTAAAAGGAACTTGTAAACATCACATGATATTACTGTTGTCATAAAACACATTTTCTTGTACAACTTTACACATTTTTGAATGGAAAAACATGAGCACTCTTTCCAAATCACTTACATAGATCACTATGACAAATTCATGTAGATCAGATCTACAAATTACCCGCAGTGTCAACTGTCAGCACCTACAACGACTTCATAGACGAAAAAAGTGAAACAGTAGCCGCTGTCGAAATCCTTTTTTCTCGGCAAGCGGAGCGACACTTGAGATAGAGATCGCGTTGGATTGTGACAGCCTGTAGTTAGACTATGATTATTGGCATCGGTATCGAAATGGATTGACATTTATGAGGCATAAATTTTGTGCACTTTCTGCTTTCTCCGGCAGGCCAATTAAGTGCAACGAATCGAGTCTGGGTTTCGGGACGGCGACGGGGATTCGTTATAGGCATGCGAAAATTTAAATACGCATCGTCTCCCATGGGATAGAAACAGGGGTGGCCCATTGTCTGGCTGTGTGCGGCGGCTCGGGCGGCGGCTCGGGCGGCTGCCCCTGAGTGTCATCAAAACAATGTTTGCCAGCTAGTTTATGAGCTGCGCCTCATTTCTCATCATCGTCATCTACGCCGTCATCTCATTGCAATTGCGATTTCCATTTCTATTTCCATTTTCACCATTTTCACCATTCTACCTATTTTCAATTTCACATTAATTTTCTTTCAATGCGCTTGCCATGCCAATCAAAATCATAAAGAGAATTTTTGCCTTCGTCATTATGCAAACGGCTGACCGCACCGAAATGTCCACAAAAATGCGCAAAAAGTCGTAAAAAAGTGTGACTGCAAACAATGCCGCATACACTCACTACAAATGCACACACACACACACACATATATACACTATATAGGCTTGTGGAACTATTTTTTTTGGGGGTCATAAAAAAACCAACAAACCTATTTTTTTGGTCAAGCGCAACGACAGGGGGTCGAGGTTGTGCATCGGGGGTCGTCGTTTAGTCAAATCTTTGGAATTATTAATAAATGGTTTTGTATGAGCTGATCCTCATGCTTGGTTGCTGGTGATCTCATCTTTAATCAGCGGGGTTTCCTATTCCCATTCTTTGTGACCAAAGTTTGTTTATCTTAGCTACTATAAACACAAACAATGGCAAATATTTGTGTATTGCATAAGATAATCCCAACAACAAACTCTCCCTAGAAGATTTTTGACTGGTCTGTTCAGCTAATCATTTGACTGTGTTTTGTCGTTCAGGAAGTCTTCAACACTTGAAGATATATTTTATTATCTTTAGCTTACTTTATTTAATGTCTATTGATGATTTTTTTACTTTTTTAGATATAAGCTTCAAAATATATTTATAAGATACTTAACAATTATATACTTTCGTAGAGTGTTGTTATATACTTATAGAGTAGTAGTACTTAAAGATCTTCTGTTGATTGAAACAAGATCGAAAGTTATATCAATTCCTTTACCTATGCATAGTTTGAAGCTATTTCATTCATATTCTTGTATATATCCATCATCCTTTATCTAAGAGCCTTTTCTAAGACCCCTAAGAGTGCTTTGCAAATACTCATCGATCTTTGATTTCTTAGATTTGTTTACCTCAACCTTCCACCTACGTCGATTGTATATTGAACTCCTAATTTGAAGTTGCTTCGTTTGAAAACTCTTGTGATCTTAAGATTGTTTCCTTGAGCAATGATCTCTTGCTGAGATCACTAGATGTTATGCATACTCTTTCTTAACAGTGTCGTTTCAATCATAGGTTAATTGTATACAAATTGAATTATATATTATGTGTTCTATAGATTTTTCTTGATGCAAATACTGATTGATCGATTGATCGATGACCCTTCACCTAAGCACCCACGTGCGTGTGTCCTTTCTCTAGTAGTATCTGGCTCGGGTACTTCCTGTAATTATGTGAGCTGCATACGCGTATCTCTCTGCCTATCCCTATCACTTGAACTTGTACCCCAAACTGTCCGGCAATCATTCAAATGAAGTGTTATCCTGTGGCTGGCTATTGATCCTGTTGCAGCAGCAGCAGCAGGAGCAGCAGCAACTCCTGCTGATTTCGTTCGCCCTGTCAACGTCTGCACTAATTATAATGTCAGAAACCGCTCGTCGCTGACCAACAACCCGATGCTACCCACACCCAATCACACGCACACCACACGCACACACCACAAGCACACACCACAAACACACACACACACATATACACGTGCAGCCGCCGCCGCCGCCGCTTGACGGATTGATCATCGTGATTAATGATGTATCCTTGTGGCATTGCGTGACAAGTTTGTTAGTAAATTGAACGTGCCACGGCATACAGCTTGGTGGTTTTTGGGTTTTTCGTATTTGGTATTTGGTTTTCTGGTTGCATGCAGCTTGTGGCAACACCTTTTTGGCACTTTTGGCCCAGCCGCAGCTTGAAAAATCATAGAAATTGCATCATTAATCTTATGCGACTGTACAAACGCACTCGCTCGTTATCCTTGGCCTTAGTAGCTGTTTCTATGTGGCCAGCAGGGCAGCAGGGCAGCAGGGCAGCAGCCAAGGATTCCCACGGCGATCCTGCCAAATGGTTTTTAATGAAGTTATCATAAACTGTCCGCTGGTTTCTCTCGGTTTTTGATCCCGTCATAAACTGTCCCCAAAAAGCAGCCGTGCGTGAATTTTGCAGCAGACTGCGCTGACCACAACAACAAACACAACAACGGCAAAACAAACGCAAATCAAAGGCAAATTTATGCATCGATCGTGCGAACAAATCGACCGATCGACCATTCGGCAGATCGACCATTCGGCAGATCGAACTCGCGATCGACCCTCTTCGTCTTTGCATATCGCCTGCTCTGAATTGCGCCTCATTTCTAATCTACCTCAAAGATTAATGCGATTTTACCGCAATTTACTATGGGTGATTTTCTTCGTTTTTAATGTTTTCATTTTTTTTCTTTCTAGTCTACTTTTTTGCCTTTTTTTGTGGATTTTTTATGGCTCGTTTAGAAATTGGTAAATAGGGCGCTTGTCTCGTAATTTACATGAAATTGCTTCATTTTCCGAGGCTGTCTGAGGTTTTATGTTCCCTCCCTCCCCCCTCGTCCATCTGCGGTAACTAAGCACACACACACACAAGTCTTGGGAATTAGCATGAGAGCATCTTATTGTGTGCGATCTGGAACGATCGCTCATCATGTCAAAGCTTCGTCTGCGCAGGATCGGTGTGGTCTGCGTCCTGGGCAGCTGCAGTTCAGCTGCTGTCCAATCGACACGCTCGCAATTTGCCATGAAATTTCGATTCTGGACAGCGCATTTCTTTTAAACTGATTTTGTTTTGTTCTTCATCTTCTTCTTATTCTTCTACTTGTGTTTCTTTTGGCTAGCAGCGTGCATTATGCGGCCCAAAACGTTTTGCGCAAAAATATGATTTTTGTCTTTAATTTTGATATGGTTATTAATTTAATGAATGGACTCTCGGTGGATGGGTCTGTATGGTCTGCCACGATCAGAATGAGAATTAGCAGTTTCATTTCCGTTTAGAGCTATAATAAATGTTTGGGTTTAAACTTAACTGATTGACTATCTGCTTGAAAATGTCCAAATTATAACTTGACCTTGAGAATTTTATCATCTGATCTTGAAATTGTCTAAGCTCATCTGAGTTTGGTGTGAAAAGGTTTTTTTTAAAAGAGGCTAACTATCTCTATTTACAATCAGATATGTTGATACGGTTTTGTTATAACTCGAAAATATCCAGAACTCATGATACCTTTCAACTTCAGCTGTAACTGATCTCAGTTTAGTCAACTGATCCCAATCTCAATAATTGACTAGGATATGTCAAAAGCTTGCCTTCTGCCCTTCTGTGTTAATTGATATCCACTGCAGATCCTACTGATATTTGGCCTGATTCCACGGTGACTATCTGGGTTGCATTTGTCACATACTGTTTTTATTTTTTTTTTGTGGAGCCTGCGGGGTCTCGTAAATCAAATCAAATGTCATTCGACGACTTGACATGCTGCAAAACAAGTTTTTAGTTTGGTTTTATTTTTTTTTTAATTGCGCTCATATACATTATTTTTTTTTTGGGCTCTATGTCAAATTACTTGAGGGCGCCGCAATGTCTGAGAAATTTTTGTGGGTTCGCTCGGAACGCAGTTGCAGCAAAAGGATCAGCCAAGGAGTACAAAAAAAAACACAGGCACCGAGTTAAACTGCAATGCAGACAACGTTGAAAACTTCTTTTTTTTTTTTTTTTGGTTTTTTGGTGCGTTTCTTTTTTCTTGCTTTTGCTTAATAATTTTTCGGGTGCCTTGGCAACAGTCGAGCCGGAGACGCAGAGGAGTTGCACGACTGGCGCTGACTGCACGGCGAGAGAGACAAACCTTTTTTTTTTTTTTTTTGGTTTGTTCGGGTGTTTTTTGTATGTTTTTTTTTTTTTGTATTTGTATCTCGCTGAGCGCTGTGAGAAATGCAAATTCGGCGGCGGCTAAGAAGTTGGTAAATTTGTAAGCAGATCGCTTCGAAAACTGGAACTTGGGCAGCCGACGTTGAAATATATACATATTTATGTGTGTGTATATGACAATATATGACAAAAAAAACTGCACTAATTTGATTTCTAGCAAACGCAGACGGGCAGTTGAGACATGCAGTTGCAGAAAAGGGTCGCAGGATGTGTCGGTGATTTTTGCTGCTTGCAAAAAAAAACGTTTTCGTTGGAATATATCCAGACTATTCTAAATTAAAAACGTATTGCATTTGCATTTAAAGTAAATAAGAGTGCTCGAGTCGAGACGGTTCTAAGGTTCTAAGGGACTAAGCTTGAATTCCCACAAGGAAGTATCGATACATATGTATATAGGATCAGGCAAGAGCTAGCTTTAGATGCGGTTTAGTTACAAGCATACGCAGAATTTGTGTAGGCCCTTTTAGGAACACATTTTCTCTGCAGGGTATATAAAAAGTGAATGAATCCATTGGACGCAAGCAAAGGCAAAGCTGCCATTTTTTGGTCATTTATCAAATTTCAAGCAAAAATCTATAACAATTGTCACGACGACCAAAGCAGATCACATTCTCATTCTCATTCGCATTCTTATTTTCATTTTGGTTTTGATTTTCCTCATGGATTTTCAATTTCGTGTGCACTGTGAAGTGAATATCAAAACAAAGACTTTGAGCGGTGACGGTGCGCTCTTCAAAAATCGGTTCGATCCTCGGATCGTCGGAACTGTCGATCCCATTTTTGTCCTTCGGGCGCGCGTTTTGTGTCTCGTTGTCAAGCTGTCAATCAAAAGGCATCTTTCACAGCGCCTCATGTTGCCCAAAAGGTGCAGGACACATATCGAAACTCTCTCAACTCTCAGTTATCTCGCTCACTCACTCACTGTTGCTATCTCGCTCTGTATAAATCATAGTTGTTGTTATGTTTTATTTTCAAGGGATTTGCATTTTTAATTCATAGTGCGAATGCAAATGCAAATCCTGCAAAAGTCGCACATTGTTTATCGCTTACAAGCAGAAATCAAGTTGATGCTAATTTCCACGATATTACCGTTTTCTGCCCATTAAGCAAATTTAGCACCCATACACACACACACACACACACACACACACACACATGCATACACATACCGCATATGTCAAGGGGTTGTCACATCTGTGATCCGATTTCCGATTTCCGTGGCCGAGTGTCAAATGCATTTGCAATTAGTTTGCCAAAATCGCCTCAGCGCCGCACCCCTTTATTTTTGTTTCGCTGGGAAATTGAATTTATAAACGATTTAGATAAATTTGCAATATGCCTCGCAATGGCAATGCCTAATAGTAAATGACAACAACAACAGCAACAACAACAAAGTGGCCCGCACACGTTACCAGTCTATCAACCCCGGCGGCAATGAGATAGCGGATAACCCTTCACTCCTAGCTCCTAAATCCTAACTCTCAACTGCTCACTCCTTGTTTTTGCTAATTTTCATTTTAATGAAGCGCAAAATACAAAAAAAAACTGCAACAACAACAGCACAAATCTGATTGAAATTCAAATCGTAATCGATAATGCAAATCGTATTGATTACAGCAATGAAAAGCGCAAATATTGATTACAGATAAACAGATCAGAATTGGTTAGATATGCATATGGAGATACTATTGACTATAGCAGGGGAATCTGAAAATACTCTGATTACATTTATAAGAACTAATTATGTAAACAGACTTTAAGCCACCGTTTTGTTTGGATACAACTAAAACTGCAATTCTTGAGACATAGTTTTAGATATCAGTTATTTATTTAAATACATCAAAAGTACAGCAGAGTTGTGCTTGGATTTTTCCGCTTGGCTATTATGTAACAAGTATCACATTCTGGCTTTTGCCGTTCACAAGCGTGCACAAAAGAGTTTATATTTTGCAATCATCGTCATTAAAGAAATGTGAACCCGTAGTGTTATTTTGCAAGGAGCTGAGCATATATGGAAGCTCAATTGATTCTTGGAAATAACGAATAAGTTACGAAAGAAACACAATAACTAGATAAGTATTGGGAGCAGCCAAGGCAGCAGCTGTGCACTCGAGTGAAGTGCCGTGACTTAGATAGTGCAATCGTTAACGGCTTTCAAGGACCCTTCCACGAACTGCAGCCACCCCCACAGTACACAAGTCCACAGTCCACGTGCAGGCAGGCAGCCAGGCAGACAGAGAACGTAATGGGAATCATGTTGACTCAAGGCGCCTTCATTGAAAAGTGATTTTCGGGCCAGGTCGCAAAGTTGTCCAAAGTGCTCGTAAAAACTGAAGATGGACAGCAGACGTCACATAAAGAGAGCGCATAAATTTGGCCAACAATCGAGGACGGACCGGGCCCAAAAGGAACGGCTGCTAATGAAAGGCACGAGTCGAGCAAGATGTGGCTCTGTGTGACTGCAGCATCTGGACAAATATTGACCGAAGCTTCTCTGGCTCGTAAATTGCCAATTGCCAATTGCCAGTGGCTGGCCAACACAGACGACAGCCGCCTACATACAAAGGCCAAGCAGCACAAAATCAATATCAAAGTGAAAGTAATGACCACTGTCCGTCCGCTGTCCAATGTCCGATGTCCACTGCAGTCCGATCCAGTCGGCTGCCTTCGGCTAAAGATCAGCTCTGGACAGAGACATTAGGCTACTGTTTTTGTAGTAGTTGCTTATTCCTACTCCTACTCCTACTCCCGCTGCTGCTGCTGCTGCTGCTGCTGCTGTTCCAGTAAAACGAAAATAACAACACACGAGACAAATCTGGGCTAAGACACCTTGCGACGTCGCCGTGTGGGTTTTTCTTACCTTTCTTTTTTTTATTTCTACCGTTCGAGCAGCTGTTGACGCATTGTCTGCCGGCAAACGGCAACGGCAAACGGCAACGGCAAAGCTGGCCGGAACAAAGGATACGGCAGGTAAGGCACATGGACCAAGAGAGTGGTCCAGAGAGGGGAGGTGTTGCTAAGAGAGCGCGTCACGTATGCGACTCTTAAGCTAGCGCCCCTGGCGGTGAGTAGCGGCAGCTTGACTAAATCTCTGCACAGCTGAAACAACTGTTGAGTGGCGCACGAAAGGATGGCAGTAATAACTAGAAAGTTGAATGTACATTGTACATACATATATTTAGAGAGAATACGGCAATAGAATGGAGCACTTAAGCTTTTGCAAAGTGGTTGCTTAGAAAATGATAAAAGCCTTGGAATTAAGCCTAAACCACATTCTAAAGTAGCAAAATATAATTAAATTGAGAGAGAAATAGTGTTGGAATTATTACTATTATTATTTCGTTAAGCTTTCGCTCTCTATAAAGCTATTTGAAGATTTAAGTAAGCTTTAAGAAAGTTTTTGCTGAGAGCTTAGACGTAGCAACTAAAGATTTTAAGACTATGATTTTAAGATAATTAATATTTGCTCAAGCGTACAATGTAAAGACAGTTTGATATAGTAATAGTTAAGATTTTAAGGCATAAAGAGTTGGTATATGATTTGTAGACAGTGTGAGATCAAAAATATTAGTTTAGTATTTAAAGTGACTCTCATCTAACAGCCCAGATTCCCAAACGATCCAATCAAACCAAATCGAATGCAGTTTCTCATAGCCCCAAGGACAATGACAAAGTGATTTCGTTTTCCCACTACTCCTCCTTTGTCCACGCTTATGGCCATCACTATTAGTATCTTTGACAGTCTTCATAGAGCTAAACAAAATGAAAAAAAGAGAGAGTGCACTCTCACATTCACATTGACACGCTCTCTTCTCTTTTGCACGCTTGCGCTTTGGTGGTGGATCGGGCGCAAAATCGTTTTTGCCGAAACGATACGAAACGATCCGAAACGAACCCATAAACGATCCGAACGCATGCTCAGCACCTCATTTCCGTTTGTTGCCTCGTGCGCTGCGAACGTACACGCGCTATAGTATTCATAAACAGCACCGAGCACTAACTGTTCTTTAAATCTAGATCCTTCTTGCTAGTACCAACAACTTTTCTTGGTTTTTTTTTTTTTTTTTGGTTAACGGTGCATAAGTTGAAAAGTGTTTAAGATTTTGGGAGGTAAAAGTGATCTGATCAGGAATACGTCGGCGACATAGTCGCCAATATATATGCATATATATTGAAAGCAGATCTTCTCAGTTAACAAACAGGTAAGTGCACTTTCCGCTCTTTCGTTCCAATGTTTCGTTTCGGATCATGTGATACCATTTCAAAAGCCAGATCTTATCATACTATAAAGATCGCACGTAATTGATAGCTCGCTGGGCTTGTTGCATGTCATCTCAGATCTCGGCTGGGTCTCAGTTTTCTCAGTCAGTTCCACACCTGGCAACACACACACACACACATACATATATACACACGTGTGTGTGTGTGTGTAATTGCGCTCGCACCCATGCGCCGTGGCTTATTTGTCTTTTGCTCTAGCTCTAATTTTAATTTAGCCAAGAAACAGGCAAGGGAAAAAAAAGGTACCAAGAAAAGCAAAAAAAACCCCTAAGACCTAACCCCTAGTAGACCCACATCTACTATATCAGATCAGAGAGGAGACCCACAAGTACTGAAAAGGGGTGGTGCGCTGCTCTAATACATTTAATTTGTTGCTGTTTTTTTTTTTTTTTTTTTTTTGGTTACTTCTTTCTTTCGTTTGCTGTCGCTGCTTTGCTACCCCGCGTGAGCTGCTAATCCTCGGGGCACAAGTCAGAGGAGGAGGGAGCGAGGAGCGGGGATTTTCGTCGATTTCAGTCGATCTCAGTTCGAAGTTCGAAGCGCGTTCTTAAGTAAATGGAAAAACATTTTTTTTGCTCGCCTCGCTTCGCCGCATTTTGTCTTGTGTGCAATTTTCAATTTTCAATTTTCAATTTTCATCGGGGTGACGTTTATGGATTACATGAATACCCTATTTTCCTTTCTCGGCTCTGCGTGTGTCAGTGTGACTGCGTCTCTGTATGTGTGTCTGCGTGTGTGTGTGTGTGCCGCTGCTGCCTGGCAGCTAGATAAACAGAATGGAAGAGTGCTGCAGGACGATCCTTTCGAGCAGTTTCTCCTTTCGCTTGGGCTGTTTGCAAAAATGGCATCATTATGCTGGGGCGTAATTGTTTCACACACATACACACACACACACACACACTGATACGGCAGCGCGCAGATCCTTTTTGGCAAGGACTCGCTCAATTTTATGGTTTGCGGCTGCGGAGGAAAAAAAAAATGTATAAATAAGGAATCTGTTCTGAAAATTAGCATAAGTATAATTTGAATTGAGAAAGGCAAACCTGAAATTGCGCGCACAGCCGCGACTGCAGCGAGCCTGGTGGACAAGGACCTAAAGGACCTAAGGAGGAGGAGCAGCCGCAGGACGACGAGTGCGCCGACGAGTACGTGAAAAACTCGTTTGCCGCAAAAACAATTTGCAAACATATCTTGCTTTCTGCCCATTGTCTTGGACCGTTTCCTTACTACTACATACATACATACATACATACATACATATATAATGTATATTACTTAGCGTATATATATTTACATATATCCTTGTGTTGTTGCTCATTCGCATCAAATTGTCAGCCAGTTTGCATGCAAAAAAACCCGTCGCTTGTGGCCAGCTGCCTGTCTTGGCCCAGATAGCAACCGAGGCTAGACAACTCGATTATGCTTAAGCACTTTTCATCATGATGATCTTATCTTTAGATAAGTGCTACAATTCACTTTTAATATATATGCAATATATTGGGGTGGGGGAAAGCGTTAAGTTGTGGCATGCAACTTGGCAATGGTTTAAACTTTGAAACTAGCTGGCTGCAGTCAGACATATGAGTAAGGATACAGTTCAGGTTTGCCGTTTGAATAGCAAAAGCAATGAAAAAGATTAGAATAAAATGATAGTATGCAATAATTAAATATTTAGCAACACTTATCAAATAAACGCATCCTCACAATAGTTATGTGATTGGTGATCAAATTAAAGATGATGTCTGAACGAATTTCTAAAAATTCAACAAATAAATTTAGTTTGAGAATTTGTTAAACAGTCGCAAAACTGTGGGAAAGAAACTGATAAAGTAAACTAGAAGTAATTATAGGGCTTAGGTGAATTATAAACTTAATAACACTCTGTAGCCCTCAAGTCATAGAACTTTGTTATCCTTGTTGCTACATTTTCCATCCTTGATTTGTTTCCTTGTTTGTATTTACAACTCGCTTTATCCACCAATTCATTAATGTAATTTGAAGTACGTGAGCATTTTGTTACTCTGTGTAATCCATTGTTTGTCATTCTCTGTGCACAGCTTGGCAAGGACATGCCCACAATGACACGCATGCAACGGCACTCCAGCTCCAGTGGCATTGAGGAGACGCGCGGCCGGCGTCGCAATGCCAGCGGCGATGCGAACAAGGAGAACTTTGGGGTGCACTTTATGAGCAGTCCGTTTGGCAACAGCAGCCTGATTGCATTGCAGGATCTGAGCAATGTGCATGGCAAGAGTCCGCAGCGACGTAGCTTCAGCGAGGGCAGCGGACCGCGTCAGGCGACGCCGCAGCTGGCAGCGCTGCGCTGTCTTCCGAGGATGGCGGGCGCTGCAGCAGCCGGCGTTGGAGTGGTTGGCGGTGCTGGTGGTCTTGAGGATTCGCAGTTGTCCTCGTCTCGCATGGGCGACACCACGCTGGATCGCATGCTGGACGCCATCATTGAGTCGGCGCGCAAGGAGGTGCGCTGCAAGCATCAAACGGTGCCAGCGACGGTGACGTCGACGGCGACAGCAACGGCGACGCCGACAGCGACGTCAGCTGCAACGCTGGGGGAGGGCGAGTGGAGCGAGAGCAGCGTCCACGAGATGGAGGTGCGCACACCCACCCATCTCAAGCGGCAGCGTGTGGTGCGGCGCAAGAATCAGCAGAAAACTGCGGGCACCACAGCAAACGCAACCACTCAGCAACAGCACCGGCGGAGTCAGGCGCAGCGGCACGTGCCGAGCCAGAGTCGGGTGCTGGGCAAGCAGACGAGCATGGAGCATATACCCAGCATCAAGCGATGCCTGAGCTTCTCCTCGAGCTCGGCCTCCAGCGATCTGGATGATGAGGAGCACTTTGCCAAGCGCAGCTCCATGGCCTCCTGCGCCTCGGCATCCACCTGCTCCTTCTCTGCCACCACAAGCAGTGGCGATAGTCATCCGCGGGGCAGCATCGATCTGAGCATTGCCTACGATGCCCAGCAGCAACAATTAAATGTACATGGTGAGTTCCAGAGTACCCCCCTCCCAGTCCTCCACCAACCAAAAATAAATAAATAAAATAAAATCCAGAATAGAACAGAATATCATATACACTAAGGTTCCTTCAAATTAATAGTATGTTTAACTTATCTCATGAAAAACTTTACTTACTTAATTACTTACAAATTTACTTTCGAAATTAGTACAATTTTTGCCTAGAAATTAGCTTGGAACAATAAAGACTATTTAACATTTATAATATCTGTAATAATAATTCTGATTATTCTAATTTTTTATTTTTCGATTTGTATTCAAATTAAGCATTCGTTTGCCAGAAAGTTTTCCTTTTCGTAAACTTTTAGTATTCGAATTCGTTTTATTTGTTTCACAACAAGTTTTCCCATTTGAAACGGCTGAATTGAAAATTCGCGTAACTTATAAAGGAATAGTAACAGGGATATACAACTTCCAAGAAGTTTTCTGGTTTCTACTTTTGCCATGATTATGCTAAACAAGTTTTCGCCTTGGAACGCTGAAATGTAACATTTGCTCAAATATTTTAAGAGCAAAAACATATTTATTACGTACACGCTTCTATTCAATTTAACTACATTTGATTAATGGTTTATTACATTTAATATGTTAAGGGAACATTACAAATAGAGACACTCGTAAGAATTGTCGAAAGACTGAATATAGAAGGAATAAGGAACATTGGTGAATGAAGTTTGAAAATAAATAAAATAAAATCTCTTTTATACATTTTATAAATCTGAAATTTGTAAATTATTTTACAGTTATACGATGCCGCGATCTGCAGCGCGCCCACGGCACAGGCAGCATCAATGCGTACGTCAAGGTGGCGCTGGCAACCGGCAGTGTTGCTGCCACCAACAGCAGCAGCAGCAGCGGGGGCAGCGGTGGCAGCGGTGGCAGCAACAGCTCGAGTCGCTTCCAGCGCACCGCCGTCCATCGGCACTCGAGTCGTCCGTATTTTGATGAGCGCTTTAGCTACCATGTGCAGGATGCTATGCTGCTGGCATCAACGTCAACATCAACATCAACATCAGCATCAACATCAACGTCGACGTCAACGTCAACGACAGCGTCGCAGCTGCAGCTGGCCGTGTGGCATCGGGATCGTCATTTAAAGTGAGTACGAGTAAGGTCAATAGCAGTCATCTAAGCCAAGTTAACACAAGTATCATATCGAAAGCTGTCTGCGCAAAAAGTGCGTGTCATTCACCCCCAATTGACACAACACAATGCGGGCCCGAAGACGCTGCCGCTGCCGATGCCGCTGCCGATGCCGCTGCCTATGCCGCTGCCTGGCAAAAGGCAAAGTCCTCGCTGGCTGGGTGACTGGCTGGCTGGCTGGGCTGGGAGGCGTCTCCGCCTAATTGTAACGTTTTCCTGTAGCACACTTTGCCATTGTGCATTTCCTGCACATAAACAAACGCAGCGCCCTTTCAGACGCTTGCTTGGGCGCCGGGGGGTGTTGCTGCTTTCCCTGCTACGCCTTCCACACACCAACACACACACACACACACACACACACACACACACACACACACACACACACACACGCTCAGACATCCAGCGCATGCGCTTTGTGTGCTTTGAACAGCTCTGGCCTCCGTCTCTAGGCCGCTTTCCAGCTAACTGTAAAATTTTTGCCTGGGCTCCAGTTTTTCTGTTTGTTTTTCTTGTTGTTGTTGATTTCGATACCCTTGTTGAGGGTATACGAGCTTTGTCATCGAATTTGTCATGCATTGGATCCTATAAATACATTTATTTGGAGTCTGTATTAACAAATGGTACAAATTGTTACTCTATAGGAACAATCAGTGATATATGGGAAACTTATTTGTTTACCAATATATCGCCAACAAACAAACATACTATCAACATCAGTGCTAAATACTATATACTATAGCTCTTATAGGAATAATCAGATAACGTTTCTTTGTAATAATGATGATAATCAAATGGGACCACGTGGTCTCGGCTCTATGCAAGGGTATATAAACTTCGGCGTGCCGAAGATGGCTGAGCTTTCTTGCTGTTGTGTGATTCTAGTTTGGCGTCCGTTCGGTTCGGTTCAGTTCGGTTCGCTGTCAAAGTTGCGCTCAGTTCGAGTGTTCAGCTCGCGCGACGCAGACGCAAAAACGGCACAGGCTGGCAACGCTGCGGGCCAACATACACACAGTAGAACACAGTCAAAGAAACGCAACGACGGCGTGTTAGCAGCTACCAGCAACAACAACAACAACAAATGCTGAAAAATGTGTGTGCTTAACTATACAATAATAATAATTATTCAATATACATAGATTTATTAGCTGCGTGTTCACATATCTATATCCATACATATACATATATATATATATTATTTATTTTTTTTTTTTGGCACAAGCAATTGTGTCACATGTGGTGTGGTGTGTGTGTATGTGTGTGTGTGTGTGTTTATTTCAAAATGGAAATGCTTTTTATTATGCTGGCAGTGCTGTTGTTGCCTTTTGCGCTGGCAGCTAAAAGTATGCAACACCAAATTATATAACTGTGTGTGCGTGTGCGCGTGCCAGTATATGTGAGTTCTTTTTTTTTAAGTGTGTAGCATAATTTTAGGCATGCTGCTTAATAATTGTAGGGAGCAGTGTGTGTGTGTGTGTGTGTTTGCTTGCTTGCTTGCGTGTGAATGTAGTTTATAGCGCGCACAGTGTCCGAATTTAACTGAAACTCAAGGACAATGGCAACTGGCGGCCACAGCACGCAGTGCCACAGTCACACACAATCAGTCATTTCATTCATTTCGTCATTCAGTGCTCAGCTTGTCGTTTACGTCAAATCGATAAGCGCGCTCCATTATGCAATGGCCACAGGTCAAAGGCAATAAAATTCCCATTCTAATTGTGGCAGGAACAACTAGCTAAATGCACACCTGGGACATCCACTAACACACACACACACAAACACACACACCACTAGCACATTTCTTATGCATGCATAATGAAAAGCATTTGCTACTATTTTCTTGTCTGTCCATTTTCCAAATGCCTCGTTAAGCGTTTTAAGCAAATTTGCCCAACGACAGTTTGCTAAATAATTCATTGCCCGCTTTTAGGCGTGCGCCTTGTGGCAAGGGTTGCCAGGCAGGTGGCAACAGTTTCCGTCGCAAATTGCTACGCAGCCTGCTACATTTTTAATGCACTGCCCCCATTTCTACCATCAACAAAATCCACTCACTGCGCGGGTGGTGAGCGGCTCAAGTTGTGCCCCAAAAAACTGTCGAAAGCCACCCCAGGACGCTTAACCGCTAACTGTCGCCCACCCACGGCAGGCAGGCAACTGTCTGTCTGACGGTTGCGATTGCAATCGCAAAACTTTAACGCTGCTGCAACAGCAAATGAAAATCAATAAAACTGACCCAAATACGCGCGGGCAAAACTTCAAAGCCAGAGCCGGGCGCAGAGAGGCGGCCGCCCCCCTTTTAAAGGAAAAAACATGAAGGAAATACAAACAGAAAACTGAACTGTGCTGAACTGAGCTGAACTGAGCTGAATTGAGGGGCAAAGCGCATTTCCGGGGCCAGAGCTGCGTACTGGATCTATGGGAATGGGAATGCCACGCCACGGACAGCTTAGGCGGCGCTAATTGATTTATGTCACGTACCGCTGCGGGGAGGCGCGGAAGTGTTACGAGCGTGGGTTGCGGGAACGCTCGGATGTTCGAGGTTGCACAGTGGCTGTTGTATAAATAGTAAACAAAATGTCAGTGCAACGCAGTGACGCAAAGCGTACCAAATTGATCCTATCAGACATCAGATAGTCCATTCAAACATTTGGGCTTGACCCAAAGCTTGTTGTGGCTCGGTTTGTGCCTTCTGCCGTCATTCGTCAGTGTCCTTGACCATATGCAATATATACAGTGCTCTTTAACGTTGGTATTTTCCAAATTGTTACTCCACTTGATTTCTTAGGTGCTTGAAGGCGAAAGCAAATTTTAAACTTCCTTGAAAAAGGTCGACTTCCGCTCGGCGATAAATGCCAACTAAAATGTTTTTTATTTTCACAATGCAGGCTGGGAGCGGCGGTGTATGGCTATCTGTGAGATCTTTTGTACAACCTGGCCAACCTACTAAAGCCACACCATTAGACCCAATTCTAGCACGAGCATTCCTATCGCTTTTGTTGAATGGACATGCTTCCTCAGCTGTCTGCTTCTTCTGCCAGCTAGCGTGATAGACCTTGTGTAAATGTGTAACGAGGTTTCTTCCTCAAGTTGGCAGTATCAGCAGTTTCCGCTGCTAGCAACACCAAGTCTTGTTTGGGGAATTTGCTCATCCTTCAGTATTGTGAGTGCCTTGCGGATTGGTGGCCTTAAAGCTGGTGTAATACAATTCAATTTGTTAGTTGTTATCTAATAATGACACATCAACCAATTACCCCAACTTTTGTAAGCTTATAGAGCTCCGATTGCACCGGACACACATCCTTCCTAAGAAAGTCCTTGGCCTGCTACTACTAGCAGCTTATTTATCAGCTATATCTCAGCTTGCACATGCATGAAGTCTAGTTTTCCTGTACACATGTCTTAGCCATGTTATTAATTTCTATTGTATCTTTTGCAGACGCAGTGAGTTCCTGGGCTGCCTCACATTTCCATTGAGTGCTTTAGTGCAGCAGAGCCACAGCGCAACTGGATCCTACAAGTTGCACTCGCAGGGATGCCTTCATAGCTGTCGCAGCAAACCGCACGCCCCAGCCAACGTCACGCCCACTAGCCGTCCACACCAACAGGAGGAGAAGGAGCAGCAGCAGGAGGAGCAGCAGGAGGAGGAGGATCAGCCACAGCATCCAGAACCCGTCAGACCCACAGCAGTGGCCGTTATATCAAACATGTCTGCGATGGCGGCACCACTGAAACCGAATGCCGCCGCCGCCGCCGCCGCTGCTGTGCTGAGCGATGATGTCATCAGCATCAGCATTGACAGCATGGCAGCCAGCGGTCCGCTGGGCAACGGCAAGGATGATATGCAGCTGCAGTCGCAGCAGCCAATGGTGCTCAGCAAGAAGGCGTTGCATCAGCGTGACGCCGATGAGAATCTCTTCTTGCGCTTCCTCGAACTGGATCCGCCCGCCGATGGCAATGCGAACAGCACCACAGCCACGGGCAACGGCACAGCCGCCGGCAGCGGCACGGGCGGCATCAGCGGCGGAGGCAGTGCGTCCAATGCGAATGCGAATGCCAGCAATGCGAATCATGTGAATGGCGGCAGCGGCACGCGACGCTGCTCAACGCTGCCCAGCCGCCAGCCATCGGGCCGGACGCCGTTCACGATGACAAAGCGACTGACGCGCACGGAGGAGCGTGGCTTCGGGTTCTCCATTGTGTGGACGCATCCGCCGCGCGTGGAGAAAGTCGAGGGTGGAATGTCGGCGGATCGATGCGGCATCTTGCCGGGCGACTATGTTATCTTTGTGGACAAGCACAATGTGGTCACGATGCCCGAGGCTGATGTTCTGAATTTGATACGATCGCAGGGCTCGTCCTTGACGTTGGAGATATTCAGAAGGTCAGGCGCGGGCGCCAGCATAGCCAGCAGTGCCATCACCACGGCAACAGTCAGCGCCAGCCACAATCACCAGCAGACAACAAATCCAATCCAGTCTCAGTCTCAGCCTCAGCCTCAATCGCAGCCCCAGCAGCAGCAGCAACGTCAGCAGCAGCTTTGTGGACTTGGCGTCGGCAGCGAGGAGCATTCACCCAGCATTGGTCAGGCGGTGGTGCAGCGGACGAGCAGCACGCGTCCGCAGCTGTTGAGCAACACGATGTCCCGACCGGCGACCGCCTGTTCCGGCACCACCTCGTCCATTGAGGCGGCCAAGCGGCGGCTGCATCTGCCTCAGGTTACGTTCAGCAAGGAGGTAGGCAAGGGCGTCATTGTCTAACCCAGCCACCACCCAATCACCCCACTTGCACTTAATTTTAGTTGCCACTTATTGAATTTGTCATTATTTCAATTACATATTCTTCTTTTCTTTTTTTTTTGCCTTTGCTCTTTGTACATATCTTTAGCGCATTATTGTTAAGTTTTAATGTTTAAGTTTTTGCCATGCGGTTACATTTATATACAATATATATATATATATATACTTTTTTTTTGCTGCCCACGTAAACCCGCTTTCCCTACACACATATGACCCCATGCCCCATTGCTTGACAATAAAGTTTTTTTTCGGTTTTATGTGGCGTTTACTTTTTTTCCATTTCCTTTTGCTTTTGCTTTGCTTTTTTTTTGGTTCATATTCATAAACATGGGTCAGTGGTGAGTTTGGATATGTAGAAGCTGACGTGATTTAAGTCTTTTCCCAAACGACTCGAAAGTGTAATGAACTCCCACAAGTTGTTTCCGTTTCCTGTGTAGTTAGTTTAATTGGATTTTTCGTCTAGCTGCTTTGCATAGCATACTTTTTTGGGCTGACTAGCAGGTTTTCGAAGCCTCATTTAACTTTTGGGGGAACAACACAATACAGCAAGAAAGTACACAATTCTTATAATTAAATTTCTAGTTTTGTAGTTTTTTTTCAGTATTTACCTTTGAAATGATACGATTTAGGAACTGCAACTCAATTTAGACAAACTGATTCAGATACTCTTTAAACTAGAACGTGGCAGCTTTTTGATATAGCATTAACATTTTCATTAATAGAGTTCATTTTTGAACTAGTTGTAGTTGTACAGTTATATAAATAGAAAAGAGACTAGACAAATTAGAAGCATAGGTTCTCAGCCTTAAGTTTTCTACAAGAGAAACTATATATTTTATGGCCTACAAAATGTACACATTTCTTCCACAAAATCATAATTTTTCAGAAAGAAATATTCAGGATATGTTTTAAAAAGAGTTTATTTGAAAATGAAAATGTTTCGAGGAAAGAAACTCAAATGCAATTTATATCAATTGCCGGAAGTTCCGGAGGTTCCAGCTTTATCCAAACGAAATGCTATATATGCATGCCCTTTATTCATATTTCATTTTAAGCTAACAAAAACCTCTTCCTCTCTCTCTCTCTCTCTCTCTCTCTCTCTGCTCTCTCTATCTCTCTGTGTCCCTCTCGCTCTCTCTCTCTCTCTCTCTCTCTCTCTTCTCTCTCTCTCTGTCTTTATCATTCGCTCTCATCACCTGCAGTCGATAGTACCCATAACGGATAACCGTCGTCGCTTTCTGCTGCAGCTCATCAGTCGGGAGCAGAACTTTACGGCGGCTCTACATTTTGGGGTGCAGCGTTTTGTGCAGCCCCTGTCGGATCGCAAGGATCTGATCTCGCCGAACGATCATCGCACGCTGTTCCAGAACATCGACGAGCTGCTGCGCATTTCCGAGGACATACTGGAGCAGCTGTGCAGCAACGATCAGGATCAGGAGCCGCACATGAATTTCGCCTCGCGCGTCTATCTGTCCAAGACGACGGCGATCTGTGCGGCGTACAAGAAGTACTGCAATGGCATCAAGCGTGCCGACTGCGTCCTGGTCAATAAGTCGCGCCAGACGGGCTCCGAGTTCATATCCTTTATTACGGAGCCGGTGGTGCCGCGGAAGCGACCCGATCTCACCATGTTTATACACCGACCGCTTCAGCATTTTCGGGAGATACTGAAGCTGATGCAGCTGCTCGCGAGCAACTGTCACGTGGACACGGAGGAGCACAAGAACTTTAGCACTGTGATCAATGAGCTGCAGGCCGCCTATCGTGAGATTACGGTCAGCAGCGGCTTGATGGAGCCCTTGGGCGAGGGTCGTCCTCTGTTAACGCTGCAGGATCTGGAGTCACGCATGGTGTTCACCAAATGCAAACCCTTCACGCTGGCCGTGCAGGGCCGCCAATGGATATTCGGCGGCGATCTCTCCCGCGTCGAGGGACGCTCCATCAAACCCTACTGGACGCTGCTCTTCAGCGACATCATTGTGTTTGCCAAGGTCAGTCGCGACCGTGTGCTCTTCATCACCGAGGAGCCCATACCCATTGCCAACGTGGTCGACTCCTGTTTTCACATGCGCAAGAAAAGTAAGTTGAACGCACTTAAATCCAAGGCAATCTCTAATTACTGCCACCCTGCACAGCCACTGAGTTCCGCCTGACTGTGGATCCCAATGGACGACTGGCTGAGAGTCCCACAGGCTACTGTGCTCCGGATTTGACGCGCACGCCCAAACGCGGTGCCAGGCGAAAGAGTCTGATAATGCGCGCTCCCTCACTGGAGCTGAAGGCCGTCTGGCAGAATCTATTGCAGCGTCAAATGTAAGTCGAGATTATGCCTAAAAGTCCCATTGAATCCTTGAAGACATCTTTTAGTTCCTCAAAGAACCCTTTAGATTCTGAAAGAATACAGGGTATATAAGTACCCATTAGGTTTTGAGAGAGCCTTTTAGGTTATGAACTTTTCACGGACCCTTCAGAACCCTTTACAGCCTTCTAATTCTTATTGAATCCGAAGAAGCCTCTGTTGGATCAATTTGTAACCTCTCACTGTGACTCGTTGCAGATTTCTGGTGAATGCCGCCTTGGGCTCAACGCCGCTGTCCAGTCCGCTGGACTCGCCGGATGTGCTGAACACGCTGGTGCCGCTGAGCGACATTGGGATGACATCCGCATCGATGGGCTCGATGAAGCTGCCCTCGCTGGACAGCATCAATTTGAAACAGCAGAAACAGCAGGTGCGTCTCTTTCGCAGCAAGCGTCTGGACAGCGCCGATTCCTATGAGAATCTGCAGCGTTTGGCCAGTGCGCTGGTGCCGCCGTCCCACACCGGCACCCATTCCACGACCGCCGCACCCGAGCCCAGTCCCTACGCCCCAGCCCATGTCCATGTCCATGGCCATGCCCATGTCCATGCCCATGCCCATGCCCATGCCCACGCCCATGCCCACACCCGCATTACGGCCAGCACCCAGACGGCGCAGCTGTGCTCATCGTCGCTGCCCTCGCGCACCACCTCACCCGCTCGGCAGTCGGGTGGACATGCCGCCAGCTGTGGCGGCTCCATGCCCAATGGCGTGGGTGGTGGCGACAGTTCGCTGCTGCGCCGCTACAACACCAACAGCTCCTGCCTGAGCAGCAGCATCAGCCTGACGACGCACACGCAAACTTCGGCACAATCGCTGCCCAGCGCCAGCAGCAAGTGCCTCACGGCCATTCCCGAGGCGAGCAGCGAGCCGGCGGCGCCAACGCAGGCGCAGAAGCTGCTCGAGTTCAGTCTCAGTTCGGTGGGTCGCTCCTTTATCGATGAGTCTGTGCATGTGGGTCAGCAGGGATCGCTGACGACGCCCGAAACGCCCACGCCGAATATATCGCCCAGCTCGCAGCTTTGCAACTCGGATGCCTTCTCCAATGACTTTGTGCCGCCGACAGCGGCCGCGGCTGCGGCCGTGGCAGCAACAGCAACAATAACAACAACATCGAGTGGCCGTGCCGCTAATATACCGCTGGCCGAGTTCGGCGGCTCTTGGGATTTGTTAGAGCTGGATCTGCAGCTGAACGAGGTGAATCTGGATCCGTGCTATGACACGGATGTCGAGGAGTGCATCTTTCTGGGCGATGGCGTGGGCGTCAGCGCCGGCGCTGGCGGCGGCAGCGTTGGCCCAACAAATGCGGACGAGGACAGCGACGATGATAGCGTCGTTGTCGATGATCCATTTGGCATGCTGCCCACCAGGCCGACGCCGCCGGATTCGTTGGATCTGTGATTTGACTTTTGGCTGTTAACCGATACGGAAAGCTAGAGCCACGCCCACTTAAAACACCCACACACAATCTTTGAATAATAATGAGCTTAGACAACCACCCAACTGATTAACCCCAAAACTAACTCTTACTCTATATTAAACTGACAAAAAAAACCTTTGACCCCCCGTCTACTCCAACCCAATCTCTGTCTCTCTCTCTCTCAATCTCTCTCTGTCTCGCTCTCTCTCTCTCTCTCTCTTCAAGAAGCTACCTCGTTGCCAAACGTGCTCTTCATTCGACTTTTGCCTCTTGTCCTTTGTCTTTGTCGCTCTCTGCTCTCTGCTCTCAGCTCAGTGCTCGCTTTGGCATTAGGTTCCACAATGGGTTCCACCTAGTTTCCACATGGGTACGAAATTAAAACGGCTTCCACATGAGTTCCATTTATAAGCAAACAAAACACACACCGGTTGCGAACAGGCAACCAATTGGGCTTCACATATGTACCACATGGCTTCCACATAGGCTCCACATGCGTTCCATCATAACAGCTTTGCCACCCAACGATGATCCTAAGCAAATGAGTGTGATCTATCTAACGAATGCCTTAATGGAAGATAACTGTAACTGTAAATGTAACTGTAACTGTAGCTGTAAATGTAACTGTTGTTTGGAACAGTTACCGAAACTAGAAAACAATTAACATTTTAGATAAACGAAATAGATATCCCATGCAATAGTTATTATGGCTCTATAGTATGAGCTAACATTTTTTCAATTCTCAGCGATCTGTGAGATTGATAGCAATTAAAGAATGAATTGTCTTGGCATTGGTATTCAAGTCGCTTGTATAATCAAATTGTACAACAACATTTTTTGATAATCAATTATGAATTGTCTTTTGTATATTGCACCGCTAAGGGTTAATTATACTAGGTAGTACTCGTATTCATGGGCACTGCTTGAGTATACTCATTGCTAAATCAGCATTCGCTAACCATTTCTTAGATCAATTTACTCAATTTACAAAAATACAAAAATCGAAACGAAACAAAAAAAACGAAAACGAATGCAGTTTTGAGTGTATTCATTGCAGCGAATGCCCCGTTATCGATCGATAGCGATAGCGATAGCGATAACGATTTCGATAAATATATATTTATGTATATACCCGTATCTCTATATATTGTACTGTACTCGTTCTCGTATTCGTATACCCGTATTATCCATAGCCAATTGTGTGTAAATATCATAGAAATGAAAATGTTTCAATCATTGAGCAATGATGATATTTACGCCTGATGTGTATGTGTAATTCTAGAATCTAGATTAAAGCAATTCTTAAATAGTAATTACTAGTTTAGTATTTACTAGAGTAGTACATTCATATGCCCTAGATAGTCAAATATACACATATATATATATAGTACATATGCCTATATAGTATATACTTACATATACATATGTACATATGCAAACGCGCCCCAGCAGGCACTTACACACACACACACACAAAACACTTTGTTTTATATTCGTATTTACATACATACATACATACCTATTAGTACCAATCGTCTTATTAATTCGATTGAAATGTTTTTGCCAACACCCTTTAAAAGAAAAACAAAAAAACAAATGCAAATAAGCAAAAAAAAATATTGAAAAAAAATTACCCTAAATAATGCTTCCATTTTGTAGCCAAGCGCCAAATTGAAAAGAAAAGAAATCGAATCAAAACTATTGTTGTTATTGTTGTTGTTATATTACTAACTTATGTCCATTGTCTAGTCCATTTCGATTAGTATGCTCCATTTTGGTACTATTTTTGCTTAAATTTAATATTAAGTTAACCGTTAGCCAAAAAAGTTGCCATACGAAATGTTTGTAGGTTAAACACGAATCTCCTCTGCCTCTCTATGTACATAGTACTTACATACAATCCTTCCTAGCATACGTACATATACATACATACATTCATTATTATACGCTATAGTACTGTAACAGTAACAATCTTTGCTCAGTCTCAGCGCCAAGTCGTACACCTATGCGTATACGTATTTTGCAGCACAATCTCATTATTTATAGGGCGGCCATCATTTGACACACTAAACTTATTATGTTTCTATATATGGATCTCTGGTAGAGATATCGATGTCAATTATTTATTATTATGACTAGCACTTTGTTGCCTTCTAAAGTAGTCGTAACCTTACCACACACACACAAACACACAGACACACACACACACACACCCATTCGAGGCACTCACAATGGCAGGCAATAAGGAAAATGCTCTCAAAAGGGATTTGCATATTGCATGCCAAATACTTTGTAGTTTCCATTTACCTAAGTACAACTAAAAGTTAGAGCTGAGTCACGTTCAGTTTCTCATACATTATTGACTTTACTAGAACTACATTTAGTGTTGTGAATATACTTTAAGGTACATTTGACAAGCAATGTTAGTTGAGATAATCCTCTTTATTTCAGATGTAATAATATTTTTAACAGTTTCTTATATAACGTTAGAACAGATAAATATTTGCCACCAAGAAGTTAATTTCTTAAACAAATTTAGAAATTTTAGTTTTCAATATGAACTTTAAGCAAAAGTAAATTTTAACACATATGTGATATTATTTTTAAAATAGAGTAACCTCCTCTTCAAAACATATTTTGGCTACTAATTATATGTTTATAAAAATCTATATTTATATTTTAGCCACAAAAATATTAAAAGTAACTTTTGAGCCATTTTCCATTATGCTTGCGCCACTGTGCGACCTCATTTGATGAGCCGCCCTTTCAGACTGCATTACACTGGACTTTGATTCGATACAGTCTTAACACATACACACACACACATACATGAAACACACTTTAACACACACATGCTTGATTTGATTTAATCTGAATAGACACAAATGGCTGAGAGGAACCTAGTTCCCATCGTCGTATTCCAGTGAGTTATTAAGTATACGCCATGTGTGCGCGGCGCCCTATTGAGCAAATTTGCGTTGCCGTAGCCGTAGTTTATTTATTTTCCCTTTTGCATTAAGCTATATACCTATTATGTAATCTCATAAATATATACATATATATATTTATATATACAAAATACAATATGTATATATACATTATATACATATATATAAAGAAAGAAAACTGTATTGTCATGCATTGCGAGGCAAGTGGCGGTCCATGTATGTTTCTAGGATTTATTTAAAACAGTTTTGATTTCTTTTGATATTTATTTTTGCCAGAAAAGTGAAAGATATATTAGAATGAAATGAGTTAAGGTGACTTAACTTGAGTTCAGTTGAGAAACGATGAATAATAAAAACCAAATGATTCTTTGACTAAAAACGCTTGTGATGTTCTTTTTATTTCAATTCCTACCAAAAAAAAAAAATAAAATATAAATTCTCCAACCAAATAAATAAATAACCCACCGAGCACTCACTTTGTACCACTCTGTACGTTGCCCAAAATGTTCTAACCGTTCCGCATATCAAAAAAACTATTTCCCGGTTCATCCTGCGTTCAAAATTGGTTGACAAGAAAAACCAAAAAAAAAAAAAAAAAAAAAAAATAGTAAAAAAAAACAAAATTGATAAATTAAAAATTGTGATGGACTCAATTTTAGTTTAGTTAAGTTCTATTGCAAAAACAAAAACTTCTGTCGCTTCTTTCATTATAATTATCATCATTTCTATTACTTGTTGTCGTTACCGTTATCGTAGTGTGAACCTCTTAAAGTGCAAGCGTTTTTAATCAAAGATGGCCAAAAATAAAAATCGCGCGTTTTTATTGTTTCTGTTTCTCGAAAACCAAGCTAAATAAATACCAAAAGCCAAAGAGCCAAAACGAATCCAAAATGCCAAAGACAAAAAACAAAATTAAGTAGTTGCGAATAACTAACAAAATTAAGAAAAAAAACTTAAGAAATTCATTTGAGCCCATCACAAATTTTTAATTTGCAAGCAATCGTCGGGCAGCTGCAGCTCTCTGTGGGTGTGCGTCCTGGGTGTGGTTGTGGTTTGGTTTGGTTTGGGTGGTAGGAAGGGGTGGTGGGAGGTGGGGGTGGGCAGGATTGGAGGTTTTGGGGGTGGCGTCACCTTTCAATTGTGCACATTCTAACCGAGCGGTGGGCCGCGAATTTTACAGCAGCGCAGCACGACGAGCCATGGCCATGCCGTGGAGCAGATCGAGCTGCTGATCGACGAGAAGTGCCGCATCCTCAACAAGACGGGCACACCCAAGTCGAGTGCCCTGCATCTGGCCAACTGGATGAAGGGCCAGCTGGACAAGCAGCAGCAGAAGGCGCGACTGGCGGCAATTGCCCGCTCCCAGGAGAATATCAGCGCCGAGGATGAGCAGCTGATCTTCAACAGCGACAGCGAGCAGGACGAACGCATCACATACTGGACGCGCCAGCAGCTGGAGAAGCGCACCAAGGAGCTCAATCTGGCCAAAGAGAATGGTGCGCTTTTCGCCAAGCCGAACTTTGGCGGCAAACGCCTCAGTGGCGTCGAGGAGCTCAGCATGAGCGCCATCTCGGACATCTACTCGGAGGCGGGGGTGGTTCCCAGCCAAATCAGTCAGTCGCACAGCACCACATCGGACAGCCAGGTGAGTGGACAAGAATTTCGCTAGAGCTAGAGCTGGGCTTAGAGTGGGGCGTGGCAGCTATAAACTCAGTAGTCTTGACTCTTTCTATAAGTGAACAAAGGCTTTTCAATTATAAGAATTGAAAATTTGTGAATTTCTCAAAAGTTGCCCTATTATGAAATACTAGTCTATAATACCAAGTATATATATATGCTGGTATGTATAATCGAGATCGGCTCATTCAATACTCAGTCTAGTTAATCAACTTATCGCTCTTGCGTCATTTTGATCCTATCGATCTCTGGAAATATAGCAGCTACAGTTAGCAAATTTTGGATGTGGGCTCTTATAAACCCTACACAGACTAAACTTGATATATATTTGGTAAGCACCTACGCTTACCAACCGGAATCGGAAATTACAAAACTGATTATAAAGATATTATAGGTCGTTTATTTAAGAAGTAGCTCGTAGTCCATATGGATGCCACGCCCAACTTAAGCTATAGCTATTTATGTAGAATGTATTGCTAGAGCTGGTATTTTTGTTTTTTTTGGTATTTTTTGTTGTTGTCGCTTGATTCGCTTAGATCACCGTGCGCTCGAGTCCCATAGTGCTCGACAAGCTGGCGGTGTGCCGTCACTGCCACAAGAACTGTCAGCAGAGTTTGGCTAGCGGGGGTCGCGGCTCCGGTGGCGCCTCTGGGGCAGCTGGTGGCGCCGCTGGCTCCTCGCTGCTGTGCACCTCGCTGAAAGTGCAGCACAGCCAATCCTCGCCGAATCGCTGCTGCAAACTGAATGGGGCAGGTGCCGCCGCGGGTGCCGGCACCGGCACGGGCACGGGCACCGACAGCGTGACGAGCATGTCCAGCAGCACCATCACCGGAGAGCTGTCCTCCAAGGTAGTCGCTAGCAGCAGCCGGCGCGAGACCGGCGACACCGAGAGCGATGTGGCCCAACTAATCACCGATGAACTGTCGCTCTCACAATCAGAGGCAACCGATGAGAGCGTCGGACCGATGCCCAACAGCAGCAGCAGCAGCGCCGTCGCCGTCGTCGTCGATGGCAAGCTACGAGTTCTAGAGGCGCCTATGGCCAATGGCCACTGCACCGGCATCGCCAACTCCGCCTCCATTTCCGCCTCCGCCTCCGCGTCCGTTTCCGGTTCGCCCAAGGTGGTACCGCAGCCGCCGCCACGTCGACCACGCGTGGTGGCACATCTCAGCCAGGAGCCGGTGCGACCGCTCGCCAATCAGCAGGTGAAAGCCATTGTGACCATCACGGAAACGGCGCGCATAATCCGCAGCAACGAACGTGCCACCGTTGCCGGCTCCGCCTCCGGCACCGGTTCCGTCTCCGGTTCGCCAGCGAAGTACGCCGCCTGCCACTGTCGCTGTGCGCCGGAAGACTTTACGCAATCCCAGCTAGCGCCGGACAGAATGGAGCAGAAGACGTGCAAGCTGCTGGAGTCACCCAGGCAGAAGGCTACCGCCGTGCAGCGGCAGGAGGATGAGCAGCTCTCGCTGATGCTCATCGGACTGGCGCAATTTGCGCCCGCTGCCAAGCTGTGCGGCCAGGAGAACGAACGCAAGGAGGCAACGCCAACCATTGCTGTGGTGCCGGCAACGCCGGATGCGGTGCTGACCAAGACCAGCACGCATGTCTGGGATAATAGTGGTGGTGGCGGTGGTGGAGGTGGAGGTGGTGTCGGTGGTGCTGCCGCCGCCGATGAGATCACAACGGCAACCACGTCGACGACAACGGCCAAGCAGCCGCGGCAGGCGATCATTGAGAATATACCGGAGGACTCTTGCGATGATTCGCCACTGGACGAGGAGCCACCCTATCGGCCGATGAGCAATGCGCTGCGTCGCTACGGCACCATGTCCAGCCTGGAGAGGCTGCCCTCCGACGAGGTGGACGACGATCTCGAGCCGTATGCGCAGAATGGCATCAACGACGATCCCGACAACGATGGCGACGACGATGACGATGGCGATGATGCCGACGACGACGACGACGACGACGACGATGATGATGATGATGATGTGGATGATGCTGTGGCGGACAAGGCGCTGGCACAGAATCTGCACGAGCTGGCGGGCTGCTCCACGGATAGTCTCACCAATGGCGATGTCCTGGCCAGCGGTGCCTGGACGAATCGTGCCGGCTCTTTTGTCACCGACAAGATGTCCTTTTTCGAGGAGTCCCGCGCGTTCATTGACAAGTACTTGGGCCGCTGGAATGCCAACGAGGAGCAGCAGCAACACCAGGCGGCCAATCAGACTGCCTCCGAAACGGATGAGCAAATGGATGAGTGCACCTCGGGTGCCACCAGTGGCGAGGAGGTCTGGGGCACCCCAACCAGCGGCGGAGATAACGATGATTTGCAGCTGATCAACTCCGAGAATACGCATTCGGTAAGTGAATATTACTGGAAACCCTAACCTATTGAGTCTAGTTCCAATTAAATTCCTAGTGATCAATATTTTTACAATATTATTTACTTGTATAAAGATTTTAAAGTGAAACTTACAAATTAAACAAAAATAGTATATAAATGTACACTATAATCGTTTCACCTGAAATTATAGATCCTTTCGTGTTTTAATTTACTTCAGTCCACTAAATTTTGATTGCTCTCTGCTGCTAATTAAAGTTTGATTATTATATGGTACATATTGAATTTAAATAAAAACTTCTTGATTTGTGTGCAGTCACCCACCAAGTCGAGCACCTCGCTCAACGACGACGATGACACGGAGCTGATGATGGATGAGCTGCTGATGGCGCCACCGATGACGGCGAGCACCATACGAGGACTACTGCCACGGTATGTAGAGGCTAGACAGAGAGAGAGAGAGAGAGACAGAGATAGATAGAATCAGAGATAGCTAGATCATTTAGCTAGCTAGCTAGCTAGCACAGTTGTTAGAGGCCTTAGCTTAGACTATATAGCATTTACTATATACAAAGAAATAACGCTGATCTATAGTTCTCTCATTTAGTATTTAAGTACAAATATTTATATTTATATTTATATATATGATTATTTCTCCTCTTTTATTTGTTCTTTTTGTTGTTGTTTTTTTTTTTGGTTGTATCTTTTGGCATTCTTTTCGTAGCTTTTACAGGTGTTTCTTGCGTTCTTTCGTAACACTAATCACAACCAAACCCAATCGAAAACCATTTGAATTCAATTCGCTGTTCATTTTTGTGTACTTAATTCCTACATTCTAAATATATATGTATGTATATCTCATCATCTTGGGTTAGTTTAGTTCATATAGCCATATGGTAGAGACGAACAGGACCCATTGCATATACAGTAAATCAGGACTTGTTACTCGTAATATTCGTCTATTATAGCCTCATCATTTTTGTAGTGTCTAGTCGAGTGTAATCATAGTTACTTACATACATATATACGAGTGTTGAATACATATAGTGATATATACAACATTTTGTATCTACGCATTGTTCAAATCCAAAATTTATATCATTTCATTACCAAAAACCAAAATCAATAAAACATGACAAAAATTTGAATCGTTGCATCTCATATCGTATATCGAATCGTATATCGTAACTTGTAATGCTTAGACGCCGTCTTGAGCCCCTGTTCGAGGAGGAGACCGAAAGCGACGAAGAGAAAACCCAACAGGACAGCGATGACATCAAAAAGGTGGGTCGTATTTAGAACAAATCAATACAAAAACAAAATTACAAAATCGTCGAGCAAACCAGATCAAAGCACTTATAAATATCGTTTCAATTTCACGTTTTTTTTTTTTTTTTCTTTGTGGCATGGCAACAGTGGTCGCACTGTGGCGCATGGCAATGCCGCAAGTGGGGCAACTGCACTTCTCAAATGCTAAGAAAACTATCTAATCGGCAAGCCAAATCTTTAATACTCTTGCAGCTGCGCTTCAAATCTGTTTAAATGTTAAATCATCTGAATTTCAACTTAATCATAAAGTTTCTTACGTATGTATTTATTTTTAAAGATCATAATTTAATAAAAGGTTAATTTATATAATTAATTTGTATGCGCTGCAAGTGTATATTGAAATGTTGCTCACACAGGGTGCTGCATGCATTCCAATCAATCAATCAATCAATCAATCAGTCGAATGCTACCTTGATTGATCTGATCTGATCTGATCTGATCTATTATTGACTTTATTTTCTCGTCTTCTTTTCCATATGCAACAACAACAACCAAAATAATAATAATCACAACAAAACGTGCGCCAACTGCTCATCATCATCATCGTTAACATCATGCTCAATCATCAATCATACACACTGCATACATCCAACATCAACATATATATGTATAACTGTACTTTTGCAATTTGCTTGTCGAAACTTTGCTTTGAACTCGAATCACTTGTATTTATTCTTGCTATTGTTATTACTATTATAATGTTAATGTTGATTCCTAACTTATTGTATACGTATGTGTGTATGTTTATATATAAATATGAATATTATATATATATATATATATATATATATATATATGAAAGTCGTAGTGAAATTAGTGAAGCTTTAGCCAAACCTGCAATACTGCGAGCTCATAAACATCACACGCCAGGACAGAGACCCACAAGCGATTGAAAATGATTGACCATCAAAATGAATACACCAAATACCCAAATTCCAAATTCAAAATCGATACCTAAATCGAACGATAATCAAAATTGCAAAATCGCAAAATCCGAATTCCAAAATCAACAAAACAAACCAAACAAAAAACGAAAACAAATCAAATGAACCAATTGAACCGATTAACGATCAAAACGAACCACTCATGAACCATATCAACTGCAAGCTGGATGCTTTATCAAAACCAGAATTGATTAGTTGAATTCTATTCCCAACAATTGGTAGGGGGAAGCAACGACAAATGGCCACTACCTAGAGGATTTGGCTGGAAGTTCAAGCGACGAGGCAGCCCCAGCAGCATCAGCAGCGGGCAACCGGCCGGTACCGGAGGATCAGGAGGATCCCGACCTGGATGCGGAGCCACACTCCAGCGAGGAGCGTCTGCAGCCGAATTTGGTCACCCCACCATTGGGTCCGCGACCGCTGACCACCACCACCATGCTTTTACCCACCACGGCCATAGTGGCGCCACCGCCAGCGGCCTCATCCTGCGAGTATCTACTCGAACAGCGCCAGTCACCGAGCAGGGCGACATCATCCACGACGACCACGACGACGACGACGATGACGATGACGACGATGATGAGTACGGCGATCCCGTCTTTGCCGCCACCTACGAGCAGCAGCAGCACGGCACCAGCGAGGACGGTGAGTCGGGCTCCCTCATCGATTACTACAACAACCAGCAGCGGGAGAGGCACTACCAGCAGCGCCGCCAGAGCCATCGTCAAGCCACCGAGATTTATACCACCACCGCCGCCGCCACGTCGTCTGCTCCTCACGCAGACCAATCTAAGCGCTGCAGCGGCCAAAACAGTAAGTAACTCGAACCCAACCAATCCAGTAACATCTAATCCTACCGAAACCAATTTAATACTTTCTAGATTACATGTTTCCATTTGGTTTTGACATGAAAAGTTTCCAGTTCGCTAGCAATGCCCTTCCTAGACTTTAAGCACCCCTAACTTTGTCAAAACTGAACGGATTTTTAATCCCGTGATTATATTTATTTTTATCATAGTTTATCCTCTAGACTAATTCTACATTCATAGTTGAGAAACTGCACTTTTTCGGATATATTGTCAATAATCATGAATAATTATGAATTACCTTGAAATTACCATTCCAAGACTTCAAGCTCCCCTATCTTTGTCAAAACTGAACGGATTGTCAATCCCGATGCCATTTTGGTCAATACTTGGTCTCTTTTTTAATTCCACATTTAAAGTTTCAGCACTTTTGAAAAACATTTTTTTTCCAAGTTTTTATGTTCAAAAATCATTTCGATATTATTTAAAAATTTTTTTTTTTTTAAATAGGTTTTTTTATTTGTAATCGGTTGTGTCAAAAATACTATACAAAACTATGGTAAAAGTGGTTCTGAGGTGGTTAATTTTTCTGTCAAAAATCATGCCATAAATAAAATGTCTTGTGAATGACCCCGAAAATTCCTTTTTTACTCCTTCAAACTCTCAGAACTTTGTCAAAACTGAACCGATTTTCAATCCAACGGCCATTTTGGTAAATGCTTGTCCTCTCAATAAATTCAACGTGTAAAGTTGATGTAACAAATTCCTTGTTGATTCTCATTGCAGCAGCCACCTCAAAGAAAATCTGGCGCTACTGCTGACAGTGGCTGCTCGGCGGCTGTCGCCGACGCCGTCAGCGCTTCGCTCACAATCGCTACCGGGTCAAGGACAATGCCTGCGAGTACCAGAACCTCAGCACCGTCAGTGGCAACAGCGGTGCCGGCAGCGGTGCCCGGCCAAAAACGCCCATTGTCAACGACAATCGAGACCTGCCTGCTGGCTGCCGCAGTGCCGGGAGACTCCACCACTTCATCAGCAACAGTCTCGAGGATGACAAAGCCGATGCGTCCGAGCAGCACACAGAGCAGCCCAGCTGCAGTGGCTCCGGCTCCGGCGGCGGCGGCGGCAGCGGCGGTGCCGGTGCCGGCAACTTCAACAGTAATGGCAGCCGGAACGGACGCAGTCGGTCCACGTTCGGCGGGCGCTGCCCCAGCGCTGCACGTTGGCTGCGGTTTAAGTCCAAGGCTGGAAATGCGCCTAGCACTCAACCACGACATTCTCGGGGACGAGGACTTGATCTGCTACGAGCCTGGTCCAGATCTAACAACTATTCTGGGGTAAGTCTGCAAACAGCTAGCTGGTCTACTAACAAGAAAAGGAACTGATCTGTGTGCTCTTACCCGTTGACGACAGGCACGACCTCTCCACATTTCATCGACTGACGGGTCGCGATTTATTGAGTCGTTCAGCTACGAATCGGGTGCAGCCAAAAGAGGCTGTCATATCGTACTCTCAACAACGCAACTCCAAGATGGACACGCCGACGGTGAATCGGCGACCACGTCCCGCCTTGGCCACGGCCGGTCACGTGGTGGCCGGCCAGAGGAGTCGCAGCAGCAGCAGCCACGGGAGTCCGCTCGCCGGTGGTTCAGCTCGTGCCGTCGTCGGTCCACAACGCCCGCATCCAAATCCAAATACATGGAACAGTTTTGCATCTGCGGGTCGAGCAGGCGGCGCGAGCGGAAGCGTCGGCGACAACAGCACAAACTGCAGCAGCAACAGCGGCGCGAGCAAATTAGGCGATCTGGAAATCTTAGCGAGACGCGAGAAGATATACTGCATGTCTCAATCGAGGAGTGGCTATCAAGTCAGGGCGACATCCGAGACAACCACAACGAAAACGACAACGATCCAGACGACGACGACGACGACGATGGCGATGGCAATGGCAACGAGTCGCGATTGTTCCTTGCCAACGAGCCGAGCAGCAGCAGCAGTCTCTCTGACGAGGACGACGAGTATTACTTCGATGGACGCAGTGGCAGCTGCAACAACAGCAACAACAACAACAACAGCAACAACAACAACAATGACTGAAGCGTGCCTCGAAACGGAAGCGGGCAAATCCAATCGCCTGTAAGTGCCTTGCCACATGTGGCACATTCTTGCATTGCAACTCAGCCCACCTTCCCCCCTCCCCCTCTTCACTCCACCTCCCTGCAGCATCAACTTTATCAAGCGCCGCAACTCTGAGATAACCGCCTGCGGCAGCAATCCCAACAATTCCGACAGCACATTCGCTAACGACTCCCAGCAGCAGCAGCAACAGCAGCAACTGTTGCAGTTGCAGTTGCTGCCACAACCGAGCAGCCAGCAGCTGCTTAGGCAGTCGCCAGGGCAGGCGCCCGATAACGCGGACATGGCACAAATGTCGCCACGCAAAGACAACGTAAGTGTCCGTATACTTTTCGCATGCAGTTTGTCGTTCCTCAAAACCCAAAATCAACAACAACCACAACCATTTGCATAAAATTAAATATGCAAAGTTAACGCTTGAGAAATACTGAAAAACTCAGATTAAAAATTGTTTATTTTTTGTACATTATTTTTATGATTTTTATTGAATAGAAAGAGAAAAATTTTTCTAATTATTATTATCTACAAATCCGAGTGTTATCCCAAGAAATAAAAATTGTTTAATGTTGATTTTTGGTTTTCTGGTCTATTAAGTAAATATTTTTTGATGTATTTGATGACTTTGTGTAATTGATTTTGAACTTCCGCAGGACAAGCCCTCGCTGAATCGCCGCCTGTGGAAGCAGATCACTAAACGAAGACGCACCAACTCCGTATCCCAGATAGTCGCAGGCTAAACGCCGACTACACACACTGATACACATAAACACACTGACACTGACACACACACACACACACATACTATCTCTCTCTATTTATCGCTTTCAATCTCTTTCATGTTCAAATAGAGTTACGCGTAGTTGTGTGATATTTGCCAGCGTAGTGCTTTCATTATGTTGCATGTCTAGCATTTAGTTAAGACTAAGTTTACTTTTCAGTTTGTGCTGCAACTCAGCCTGTTCCAAAAACCATTTATGCCCAGAGGCCGTTTACACTGGCGCCCGAACCGTTACTGCAGCAGTCCAAGTCCAATCCAAGGTGTCCCAGAGAATTTACAAATAATACCAAAAAGGATGTCTCTCATTCCGTTACATTGACTGTTCTCGTAGTTGATCATACGATTTCAGTGTGTTTCCACTGTTATGCAGTGAAAAACCCCCAGCTACACTGTCCTACTACAGTTTCAATTTCGTGATAATCAAAGCTGTTTGATTGCAGTAATGCAGTAAAATATTTCTAACTGCAGCCAGTGTGAACAGCCTTCGAATCGATGTAACTCGTATTTAGATGAATTGAGCAAACATACATCAAAATCAAAACGAATACGAAAATGTTTGAAGGAACGACGAAGAAGACGAAGAAGACGAAGAAGAAGAACTATGTAAAACTAATGCTAAGTTTTTTGATACTTACAACTTTGTA
The DNA here is from genome assembly GCA_035045305.1 of Drosophila maculinotata. Classification (NCBI taxonomy): domain Eukaryota; kingdom Metazoa; phylum Arthropoda; class Insecta; order Diptera; family Drosophilidae; genus Drosophila; species Drosophila maculinotata. The sequence continues at coordinate 8,445,118 of JAWNPD010000679.1, read as the reverse complement.
GCTAGTGAAACCCATAAACGAATGATGAACTAGGATTGGTTGTACGTCCAATTGCGTCCAAGTCCAATGTGACTCCTGCCAAAGGGCTGGACAAGAAGTTGCTAACCGTCGCACTAACTACAATAGCCAGGCCAAGACCAAAGCCAAAAATATCTCAAACCTAGAAATAGAAATAGCCAAAATCACATTACAAACAAGAGACAACGAATGGAGCTGCCTTGTGGCAAAAGCTTTAATAACTGTTATTCAACTAACTCACATTTAGCAACAGCTAATTGGGCGGGTCATAGTAGGGCGCACACACACTCACACATACACAATCCAGCCAAAAGAAAATTAGCAAAAAAAAAAAAACAAAAAACAAACGAAAAAGTTAAGTGAAGTGAAGCATATGAAATATGTTTAGACTATTTTTTAGAGAATAATATCGCAATTGGTAGCAAGTCAAATTAGTTAAGATTTACACTAGAATAGCTAGTGTGAATGGGGCTTTTAAATTGATTATTACTTTGTTCTTTTGTTTATATTTTTCAATTAACAATGAAATTGCCTTACGTATTATATGAACTATTTATTGTATTTGTAGCTTTAAAAACATTGAGCATTATACATTTTATGCCATTTAACAATTGTCATATGTCCAGTAAAAGGTATACAAAAACTAGGTAAAAGTAAAAGTTGCAGTAAAAAGTACTCGTAGTAGCAGTAAAGCAGTAAAAAGACATTTTAAGAATTCGCAATTTTCTCTACTATTTACAGCATATTTACATGCATTTTTGTCAGATAGAAATCAGCAGCACACAGTTAAGAACAGTTTGTGGGATTGGGGGGATTATAAGTATACTTATAGCATGCCTATGGATGTGTATGTATGTATGTGCTTTTTGAGTTTATTTCACATTGAAATTGTTGAAAGCTAACAAATTAAATGAAATTAATAAATGAAAAAAAAAAAAAAATAAAAGAAAACCGACAACAACAAATGATCAAGTACATTTATCAGCTTTAATAGAAATTCTACTAAATAAAAAAAAACAAAAAACACACACACACATGTAGTTATATAATTGATATAGATACATATATACATATGTATATAAACATATATATACATATATTAAAGAAAATACTTTGAATAGCATGTACAAGATCGAACTATTAGGCATTTATCACTTTTAATCATTATACAACACTAACAACAACAACAACAGCAACTGAGCCGCATGCAATTATCTCAAATTGTGAATGTGAGGCCCATTTACAGTACAGCTAGAAAAGCCGTCCCCTCAAACTCCTCACCCAGCAGGGCAGAAGGCTATTTTTTTTTTTGTTTTTTATTCCTGACAGTAAAGTATATAGTACTATATACAAGCATATGCATTAAATAACTTTGTTAACTGAAAGCAAACATTTTTGAAAAGCAATTGAACACACGATTAGGATGCATATTTAATGCAAATTGTTATTTACGAGTTCTTTGTTTCATTTGTTCTTTTTTTGATCATTAGATTGTAAATTGATAAACTTGGCAAAAATGAATTTTCCTCTTGAAATTCAAAAGTAAATTCAACTATTTGAGAGAAACATAAAACAAAAACATGAAATATAAAATAAATCAAACTCAAAAAAATACAAAAAAAAACAATTGAAATTATGCGTTTTTATTAATATATAAGCTGTTTGCTGCCGAATCGTTTAAGGACATCACACAAAGCGGAATCCTAAAAAAGTTGATTAATCTCTTTGAATAGAGCAATAGCATTCCACGAATAATAAATTTAAATAAGCTTAAGAAATCAAAGCTTTTTGCTGGTGGAAAAACGTTTACAGTGAGAAATTAGAAATGCTCTCGATAGTGACTTTTAAAGCGCGTGAGAAATCAAAGCCTTTTGTGTCCAAATATATATTGTTTCCCTTCATTGATTGCATCCCACCATTGCACTCATGTGCAGCAATAAATGCATCCGGCTCTCAATGTATGCCATACAACAAAAAAAAAAAGCGATCCATGTATAGTTCTGATTGCACATCGCATCGCTGGCTACAAATAACAACAACAACAATGGCTAAAAAAAAAAAAGTACAATTTGAACAACAAATTAATTGTTCGGCCAAACCCCCGTCAAAGCTTCAGCCTAGACCTCAGCTGCAGTCGCCGTCGCCGTCGACGTCGCAGTCTACGTTTGGTGCGTGCAGTGAAATGCAGTTTTGAAGCGTGCCGAAAAAAAAAGTAGGAGAGGGCGCTCTCTTTGGGTGTCGATGTTGCTGTTGCTGCTGCTGCTGCTGCTGCTGCTGTTGCAGTAGCTGACGAGGTTCGTTTGGAGAGCGAGGCGCCGCCGTCGCAGCTGTTTGCTACTGAGCTTTGGCGAGCTCAAAGCTGCTGACGCTCAGCTGAGCGCTCAGTTTGAAAACGAGTTTCGTGGCGAACGGTCGATCAGCGCCAGTCGTCGTAGCCGCAGTCGCAGTCGCAGTCTCGCAGTCTCGCATTCGTGGCCCTAAAGAATTTTGCCGCAGCCTCTCGCTTTCTGAGTGTGTGTGTGTGTGTGTGCGGTGTGTACTGTGTGTGTGTGTGTGTGTGTGTGTACATTGTTTATTTACATACATTACATGTTTCTCCATTTGGCTTTTTAATTGGGCAGCGAGTGCAATTGTGTGCGCCGTGTGGGCAGTCGCTTAGTAAATATTAGTTTCTTTTTTTTTTTTAAACATTTTTTTTAATTTGTGTTTTCCCAAAAAAAAAAAAAAAAAAAAGGAAAAACTGCACTTTACATGTACACATATGCATGTGTGTGTGAGTGTGTGTTTTTAACTGCATGTGAACTAACAGGAAACAACGAGCAATTAAACAAACGACGTTGACGCAGACGCAGTCCGCAGTCGCAGTCCGGAGTCCGGAGTCCGCAGTCGCAGCTAGAACCATGGAGCCCAAGACTCGCTAATTGAGGTCGTCGCTAGGTAAGTTGTGATCTGTCTCCCTCTTCTTCTTCCTATTGCTGCTGCTGCTGCTGCTGCGGCTGCGGCTGCTGCTTCCGTTTACCTTTGCCAACATTGAAATTCACTTACAGCAGCAACAACAACAACGCTCTTGCTACATAGAGACAAAAAGATACATAGATGCAAAGATACATATAGCTACACGGATACATGGAGGTGCAGAGTGTACGTAGACAAACGGTAAATAATGCCGGTGCTTACGCTACAGCACCGCCCGTAACTCCCCAAGGCAAAATTTGCAGCACGCACCGTGGTTCACAAGCCATTTGTTACTACTTGAAAACTATGAGAATTGTCGAGTCTTCTAAAAAGCAAGATAACACAGCTGCTGAGCTACTTATTAGTTGGCTTGAACATAAGTGCAAAAGTTCCATACCAATATGTATGTTTTAGCACTTGCTCCAAAATAATAAGAGTTCAAGAACAGCTTGGGAATTCTACGAAATTAAGTCAAATCATACTTAATATATCCGTTACTCTTTCTGTGCATAAATGCTGAGCAAATTAAACGAAATATTGCATCAAAAGTCAAATTAAATGCAACGTCCTTGAAGAATTTTCAATACTTAGTACTTACTTGTTGATATTCTAAGGCTAATGATATTCTAATCTTACAATTTTCTAAATATCATAAAATGTTTTTTTTTGGTTTGTTTTATTATGCTATCTTAACTGTTGCATGCATGCATGCATGTATGTAGTTTGTACCACTGTGCGCGGCAACAGCGGCAAATCAAAATGACAGATAGACACTGTAACTGCAGCTGTGTTGTTCCACGCTGAAGTTTAGTGTTAGCCAGTGAAAGCAGCGTCAAATCTGCGTCTTTTGTGTCTGTATCTGTATCTGTATTTGTATCTGTATCTGTATCACCAACTGTATCTGAATCTGTATCTGTTTTGCCAGCTGAGAACCCAACTGCTGCTGTTGCTGCTGGCATTCCATCAACATCGTCTGAGAGCCATCAGCAATAATAATTATCTAACTATCTGGCCGCATAACTATCTATTGATGCTGCTGCTGCTGCTGCCGCTGCTGCCTCAAAGCCGCAACGGAAACGCGCCACTTGCTTTCAGATCGTTTTTCGGTGCCTGTTTGTATCTGTATCTGAATCTTTTGTATCTTTTTGTATCTTAAGGTCAGAAACCGCAGCTGCTAAATGCATATTAAGTAATTTGAAGCGAACCAAAACAACGCCAGATAAGACATCTATGCGGATGTGCGGATATGCGGACGTATAGATAGATACATAGATACATACATATATAAACACAAAGATACATTGCCTAGTCAGCTGTTGTTGTTGTTGTCCGTTGTCCGTTGTCCGTTGTCCGTTGTTCGTCGTCTGTTGTCTGTTGTTGTGAACTCAACAAGTTTGAAAACCAAAACGGCAAGTGCAAAAATTTGTTGCGAAAATTGATTAACAGCAAACTGGTTAAAGATGGAGAGCCATTACCTACAGACCACCGACCAACCTGCCCCCCGTCCTTCTGCGTATGTTCCCCCTTTGAAAGATGTTTAAATTTTATGAAATTGCTGCTGAAAAGTTTTTTTTAATTGAATCTCATATAAAAATCAAACGCAACGCAAACAGTTAAAAAAGCGCCGACAAACAATAATGTTAATAACGATGATTACGTTGCAGATGACAATGATAATGATGATGTTGGTGTTGTTGTTGTTGTTATTATTGTTGCCTGATGATCATTGGAACTTGGAACTTGGGACTCTCTGATTGTGATTATGATTGTGATTGTAACGCTGGGGCATGGCAACGACTTTGATTTATAATGCTCTTGCCGAATGAGATCTCTCTGTAACCATAACGTATATATATTCTTGATCAGCAATAATTAAGTCTCTGTTTTGAAGAAAACTTGGCCTAGATCCGACTATTTGCTGCTGTCATCAATAAATGTATGTAAACATATATTCGATTTGTAAGGGTATTGTATCTTCGGTACTTCAAAGATAAATGCTTTCCTGTTTTTTTTTTGTTTTTTTTTGTGATATTTTTTGGCAACTTTTGTTAAACACATTTCACTGGACAAGAAACTGAGTAACTGAGTAACTGATAAACTGGTTTGCCAGTTTATTGAATTTAATACATTTGCATCGCACGCAAAAGCGCTTCAAATGTTGTTGTTATCTTTCATATAATATTTTTGGTGAATTTGTTCAATAACAACAAGATGGGGTTCTCTCTCCGGGCATGCTCATAAAAAGGCTGAAGGTATTTGAACCCAACGAGCAACGAGCAACGACGCAAAAAGACAAATATGTAAATGTACAACAAAAAGCTCACAATACTGGTCTAAGGGGCAACCGGGGGGCAGCGCAGGGCAGCGCAGGGCAGATCAGAGCAAGACAACCCCAACCCCTTTTGAAAAGTGTCAGCAGCAGCTGTCTGAAGCTTAAGATCAAACAAATAAAAATAAAAATTAAAATACAAATAAAAAATCAACGCAGCATTCTTGATGCTATAAACAGGGTTGCGTATTCCGTTAAGCCTTGAGCTGTATGAAACTTTGTGTTCCCATACAATTCTTAGGGTTTTCTTCCTCATCTTCTTCTTTATTACTATTATTATTATTATTATTCCGGTGCTTTATGTGTACTCTTTGAGAGAGTAGCATTCTGAGCATTCTGATTGCCTTCCATTCACCTGGTGGGGTGGGCCGTTTCCATTCCATTCACATTGCCTCATATTCCACTCGTTCCACTCACTTTCATCTGAACTGATTTCGAACGGATCCCATTGCCTGCACTGAAACCTTTCTAAATTTCCGACCAAGTCTCGCTGACTGTGTGATAATATTTGCCACATTGATTTTTCACTCACTCCTGACTTCAATTGGCGCTCATCCGCTAATTGATTGGCTTTTCCCGCTTATGCCATAGCTCAGCTAACCACCCAGTAATGTTATAACTACCAATGCAGTTGTTTCAATCGTTCGCCATTGTTTATCGTTCAGTTAACAATGATCTGTGTGCATTATAATGCAAAACCTGATCGCCATTTGTTCGATTTGATTGAACAAACTGTCTAAACATTTTCATTCACACTCAAAACTAACATTCATAGTTTTGTTTTTAATTTAACAATTGTTTTTATTCTATTTGTTCACATTGCTTAGTTGTTATTAATCAAAGATGTCTTTGTAGCAGTTGAACCGTTAAGCAGTTAGCTTATCTGATCGATTGCATTATATAATAATCGTCTTTTGTTCGCTTTATCAACACTTTCTTCATACCATTTCCTACACTTAATATATGTATGTATGTATATATAGTAGTCGTATGTGGGTACGCCTTAGATCTTGCTTAATGCTTTTCAGGGTACTTGAACTTCTTCTTCTGTCTTCTGTCTTTTGTCTTCTTCTGTCTTCCTCTGTCTTCTGTGCTCAGGCACCACTAACAATGGAACCCCACAGCGGTGACGATGGCTCTTGGCTGCTCTTTGGTTCTTTGGATCTTTGGTTCTTGGGCTCTTTGGTTCTTTGGTTCTTTGACTATGCTTCTGCATTGTCTAGAGCCAGAGCTTATACCATACATAATAATTAGAATCATGCATAGCTGCCACTTACAGGGTGTGTGTGTGTCTATACGCGTGTGTGTGTGTGTGTGTGTGTGAGTTCGCTGACTGACTGACTGACTGTGACTGTGACTGTGACTGTGACTATAACCGTAGCTACCGGGCTATGGGCTCCGTGCTCCGGGCAGCTGAGAGCGCTGTAGTTGCTCATAATCACATGCCATAGTCATAGCTGAAGACACAGTGTCATACACTCAGCGAAAGAGTATACACAGTCTTAGTTTTCTAAACGATTTTTACAGTTCTATAGATAGTATATATATGTATGTATGTGTAAGATAAATCTATACAAATTATTGAGAGAATTCTTTTGTACTTTTTGTTGTTTAATTTGTAATATTTCATTTAATAAACCATTCATCATCAGTTTGTGTGCTGCTCTTTTATCAACTTTTTCGCTCAGTGTTCTTAGATTTGGCTTTGGCTTGTCGCTCATTAAACATGGCTGCGTTTGTGCCAAGCAATTACAAAAGCCAAATAGAATCAAGCAACACAAACGGTTTTGGTTAATTCTTTCTTTCATTCCCTTGTTTTGCACTTCTTTTTTTGGCTAAAAGCAAATGGTCAGAACGTTACAAAATTGATTGCCGCCGACAAAGTCGCGATTACTTCGATTGTCCGATTGTTCGATTGTCTGATTGTTCGATTGTTCGATTGTCTGATTGTCCGTTTGTCCCACTGTAAGATTGCCCGATCTGCGCTCGGTGCCATTAATCACAGCTCAGCAAATTGAATTCTGTGCATGTAGCGTCCCAACAAAAGTCGACAAATTAACGTGTTTTTAATTGGCCCCGGCCAACTGGGAGCATTAAAAGTAACAGCTAAAAGCTAAAAGCCAACAGCCAAACTCGAAGCATGCCACGAAAGCAGCAGCAGCAGCGACAGCAGCAACAACAATGGGCAATTGTCATGAGGAGTCGTTGAACTCGCTGGAGTTATGCGTCAAGTTAATTATGATAAACGCTGAGCGGACTGATCGACGGATCTGGCGATGATTGCTGATTTTGCAGAAGCGTTTTGATTATACAAATATATAATTAATAATTAATAATTATAATTATACATGGCAGATGATGCCGCTTGCGAAGATGTCGCTGCAGCTGCCGCTTGTGGCAGGCACTGCGCTTTGACCTTGACAAGGGCGCGCGCTCGTAAACGTGTTTGCCACACACACACTCACACACATATACCTAAACCGGTATGAGCCTCTGCCCACTCTCCCCCCCCCTCCACCCCTTTAAAAATGTGTCGTGCTATTGTAGACTCTGGGGGCTTTAACGCTTCAAAGATTTTCATATGACACTGTCCACTTTTTTATATATATTTTTATTTTTTTTGTTTTTTATTTTATTTTGGTGTGGGTCACGTGCCTGCCCCTCATTACGCACTGTCTGTATTGAAATGCTCCCCCCCAACAAAGTCTCGACTCAATCGTTACATTTTTATTTCGCTTTATTTTCATTTGTCTGTTGATCTTTTTTTTGTTATTTTTTTATTAATTTTTTTGTTATTTTCAATTGCAACTCCATTCGATTGTGTGTTGCGTATGAAAGCGTGAAAACGCACTGATTTCAAGCAGCGCCTGACCACTGAACAATTTGAAAAATAAATACATACATATATGTACATATACACATACATACATACATATTGATCAGAAAGCGGGCCTCAGCATTGCTTTCATTTATGTACATACATATATCATTAGTTAGCCTATATGATAAATACCATCATTTTATATGTAATGCTCATTTGGTATTTTCCAACATGCTATTGTCATATTTGTTTACATGCTTAAATTGGAAATTTCATAGTTTAATATTAAATGTAATGTAAGTCTTTACAGAATGTAATCATAATTGAAAAATGACAAACTAATAATATATCAAAAACTCTTGAAGCCTTTGGAAGATCAATAAGATCCAAAACAGAAAGCGAGAGAGTTAAATGCTTAAATAGTTAAAGAGAGACAATGAAATACTGGGAAAGCAATAGAAATCATGAACATTTTCGATCATTGAGAGAGTCCAATATTCGAGAGTTGTAGCTACAAACATTAACAGAAAAGCTCTCTTTCAAAGTAAAGATTAATATACATACTATAGATAATATTAAAAGCTACTTATTTATATGCATATCTAGATATATGTAGACTTTAGATGTGTTGAATTTCTCCCTTAATATTATATTTTCCCATGGACTGAGTCCTTGACTTCTTTTGATGGATTTCCAAGTTTCAAGTTTAAAGCACCTTTCAACACTGTGGCAACCTTTGGCAATCCATTTGGCGGTAAATGCTCTTAAAATCACTGACTTAACGCTAAGCTGCCCATTCAGAGGCCATTTAACCAGCGCTCCAGCTGAGCTATGCCCTCTGCTAGGGATTTTTTGTACTCTGGTTTTGAGTCTGTTTTTTAGTTTTGTTTTTTTTTTTTTTTGTTGGGTGCTCTGCGAGCCGTGGCGGTTCGTAGATTTCCTTTGTTTTGTCGCTTGCATAATTTTTGCTTTAGTGTGTTGTGGTTTTTGGTTTTTGGTTTATGTTTTTGACTTTTAGGTTTCGGGTTTTTTGTTGCTGTTGGTTTTGCTGTTTTGTTCACCATTTGATTTGTATTATTACTTAATTGCTTTGAACCTGAAAACTAAGCTAAAAGTGTATAAAATAAATTTGAAATAAATTTCAAATAATAGAAAACAACAACACCTCCCATTTATTGTGACTGTCTGCATACGTAAATGAGCCAAAATATTTACATAAATTGTGTGTGTAAATTCTGTTTGTTTTTTGTTTTTTTTTTTTGTTTTTGGGGTCGCCTCTTACTGTACGCTGAAAAACGAAACACGCGCCAACAAAAAAACAAAACCAAAAAAAAATAATACAAAATAAATTCATGCTAACAATTCCAGTTGATTTCATTGTCACCAAAGCGCGCTGACATTGAAAATCGGGCTGAGAGCAGCTGGAACGAAGAAAGAGGGACAGCCGAAGCAAAAGTAGTAGAGTAGTAGTAGAAGCAACACAAGAAGCAGTAGAAGCAAAAGAAGCCGAAAAGAAAAGCGTTTGTTGCCGTAGCTGAAATGTGAGCGGCATTCACATTGAGGCAAATGGGTCAGCTAACCAGCCAGGCAGATGTTGGGCAAGGGCCATTTGGAGACGTGCATGAAATACGCGACTGAAAGATGTGCCCAAAAACATTGCGATCTCATTGTATAATACCATTTGAGTACGTGACATGCTTTAGCGATAGGCCACGAAACTAGGCAAACATCGAGTGAGAAGAACGGCGGGCAAAGAAATCAAGACAATCTATCGGTAAAAGAAAGAAAAACCGTAAAACAATTGCTTGGCAAACTTGAATTTGGATCAGTCAATGCTGAAGAAACGGATCAAAATCCCAAAGACTTTTCCCAATAGATACGTCTTTTATATATTTTTAAGAGAATATTTTAAAGTCAAAGCTTTAATCTGCTAGTTATTCACTAACTCATATTGAGAGATGTTGGGTTAGGCTCCACGAAGAAATCCAAAACATTGCGAGCAGCTACGTGATATGATTCCATCATAAGACAGCAGTCCAGGAAACTGGGTAAACAGAATACAGTATAAAAACAAAGAAATCTCGAATATTTAAACAAGACCTGAAACAAACCCTGTTTTTTAAGCATTCTAAAAAGGTCCACATTTAAAGTAACATTTATTTGCAAATCTTATAACATATTACACATAACCTTATATGTATATGTATTTGAAACTGAAAGATGTTGGGCAAGGCCCAAAATGAAGACGTGCGTAAAATACTCTTAAGAGGCGCCCGATTGTATAATGTGCTTGTTAGAGGCGATACCGATACCGATACGATACGATACGATACGACAGCAAACGATACGATACGATACAATACGATACATATATGCATATGTATGTATGTATATACGTGACATGGTTGAGTTATAAGAGGCTTAGCTGCAGATTTATATAAGTTAGTTAGGCTGCAGTTGTTTATGGGGAGACTTTGGCGAATTCCATTAGCCAAATGGCCAAACGGCTCAAATCATGCGGCGGGCTTGCGTGTTGCAAGTGCTTCCTGCTTTTGCCAACATGCAACAACACGCACTGGACACTGGTAAGCCTGAGAGAGACAGAGAGAGAGAGAGAGAGAGAGAGCGAAAGAGAGTTGGAGAAAGGGAGAGCAAGAGTCGCAACTTGTTTGGCCAGTACTGGATACTGCATACTCGATTTTGGGGCAACAGAAAGTAAAACTCGACACTCGCAACTCGCAACTCGCGACTCGTTGTTGCAACTGTTGTTGTTGTTGTTGTTGCTGCTGTTGTCGCAGCTGTTTTTCGTTTTTGTAAATTTTGGTTCCCGTGCCGGGGACAGCTGCAGGTGACACACATTTTTCGGCAGCATGTCCTAAAATAATTTTACTTTTTCTTGCCTGGCCAACTTGTTTCCACTCGACTCTAACATTGGCCCGGCTACTTTCTCTGCCCTGGCCAAAAAACTCGAGGAACAACAATTGCAACAAGCGAACATACATATGTATGTATGTACATACATCATGGAATGTTGTCAGGTTTTTCTAGTTAGCATTTAGCACTTTGTGGGGGTCCGATTCAAGGTCGCGCACAGCACAATGAATCTCTCTCCGGGCGCTAAATGACCCGCGACTCAACTGACAACAGCTGACTGACAGTAGACAGCAGACCAAAGATATGCCGCTGGCTAATTGGAAATTGCGAATTGGGAATTGGGAATTGCCAAATCCGTGTCCAGTCCAGGCAGTCAATGACATTTTGGCCCGTGCAATGCCTTCCCACCTGCAGTTGAACTCCAATTTGAACTCACCAACTGCGCAGCTTGCAGCTGAGTTTCTTCAGGCGAGTCCGAGCTGTAATCTGACACCACCAACAACAGCAACAACAACAGCATCTAGTATCCAGTTGTCCAGTATCGGGTGTACGTGGCAGGTTGTTGGTTATCGATACAACAGGGTCACCAGACCGCAGCTCTCGGATGCATTTCTTCTAGTTCCGCTGGGATCACACCGTCTCAAAGTATTTGTCGCAGCTCTATAAATAGATGATATAGGATAAGATCAGCTCTCAATAGTCGTATAAATGGAGAAAGCTGCCCCATATCAGAAATTCCTTATCTTGCGTATAGCATTTATTTAGCTCTCGAAATGGTAACTTTTATAGAAAGAAGAAGAAATGTTTATATAGTACTTATCTACCGTATCTTTCAAGTACTAAGCTGATATGAACTTTTCATGTCAAATTGTATCTCATGAATTCTGACTGAAAATCTGAAAAAATGTAGAGATCAAATAAAAATCAAAATGATATTGGGAATGAAAATCTGTTGAATTTTGACAAAGTTTTGGCAGTTTGAAGTCTGGGAAGGGAACTTCACATGTCATAAAATTTGACTAAAAATCCGAAAAAAATTTAGTGCATTAAATGTTGATGTAAAATTATTTAAGATAACAAAATGTGACGAAAATTACATTTGGAAGAAAAATCGTTTCAGTTTAGAGAAAGTTATGAAAGATTAAAGTCTGAGAAGTGTATTTCTGGAAAGTTAAAAATATATATTGTTACAAAGCCGGGTAGTACCTTAAAGTTAGGTTAGTTTCAGTTAGAAAAGCTTAGGTAGTGTATATAACTTTGGTTTAGGTTGGTCAAAGTTGTCTTGACGGTGTGTTAAGGTTAGGTTTCTTTGTGGTATATTAATTATGATGCGTTTACTTCAATGAAGACTATATGTATAACCCTAGTTAGCTTAGGTCACATTTTCCGAAATTGATTTATGTAACCAGAGGTCAGGTTAATCAAGCTGAATTGTGTCTATAGCATATGAATGCTAATTGATGTTTGGTATGCAATCAGCTAAGCCACCTGGCTGCCCATTCAGTTGTCCATATTCATTGATGAAGTTGCGGCTAGCCCCACCCACTGCAACACACACACACAGACACACACACACTGACACTGTGCAGCCAAGGTGAGCCACATTTGTTGCCGCGTTGCAATGGGACCCACCCAGGCGAACAGCCAACACCAGCCGCAGCAGCAGCAGGCTGGGCGGCCGAAAAAGTGGCCAAAAGTGATCAAATGGCCAAATAGCCAAATGGCCAAATGGCCAAATGAATTTAGCTGCATATTTTCGTGTGTTATTTTTCGGCTGCATATTTGACATGCCCAACAAGCAGACAAAACAAACAAAAACAACAGCAGCAAACAAGCTATTGTAGATGCAGTTGCAGTTGCAGTTGCAGATACAGATACAGATACATATGCAAGATACATTTGCCACTTGGGCCTGGGCGGCAATTGTTTAGCTTTAAGCTGGCAACCGGTTGAATGCGAGTACTCATACCGCGGCACTCGACTATTCATACTTGTAATCGTAATTAAAAAGCGCGGCCAGCCAAAGCCAAAAGCTGCAGCTGTAACGAGTTGCCGCTCCAAGTATTGCGCATCTGTGTGGGACTTGGGATTGGATTCGATTGGATTGGATTGGAATGGTTTTGGATTGGATGCGATGTGATGTGCGCGGCACTTGTCGACGATTTCCTGTCATTAGTTTTGCTGCATGTCAAGGTTGTTTGGCAAGCCCAGCAGCCAGCATCTTGAAGATACAATTTAGTACTTATACAATTGCAGTTTTGTATCTCGCACAGCTCGCTGCTCTCGCCCCCCCCCCCCCTGTCGTTGCTGGTGCGTTGGCGCTGCCCAGTTTCAGGTTTGCCACTCGCAATTAAGGCTCCAAAGCGCTAAACGTCTTTTCAAATGAAATGCAATCCAGTTATTAGCCAAGTAAGTGCATAAGAAAGCCCCAACAACAAAACTTGCAGCTACAACAGCAACAACAACAACAACGACAACATTTTTCATTTCTCTTCACTTTCTTCCATGGCAACATGCAGCATTGCAACTTGCTGACTGTTGCTGCTGGGCTGCAAACAAAAACCGGCACCTTTAGTTATTTTATCTTGTTGTTGTTGTTGTTGTTGTTGTTGTTGTTGTTGTTGTTGCTGCTGCTGCTGTGGCACATTGCAATGTGGAAAATGCGCGCGCTATAACAAATTTATGAGCGCCACTTGAACGCCGCTGCAATTGATGTGGCTGCGTCTGCGGCTGTTGCTGTTGCAGTTGCAACACCAGCCAAGCTGCAACAAGCAGCACTGCCACACTCGGCATTGCTGCCTGTATCTTGTTTTTTATTATTTCTTTTTCTTTACGTTTCGTTTCGTTTCGTTTCGTTTGTTGCTTTTGGGGTGGCTGTGACAGGTTGCCCCAGGTTGCGATTATTGGGCGACATATTCGGCATACGGAATTCGGAATTCGGAATTCAACATTCAACATTCGACACTTGCAGCTGGGCAGCATTTCGAGGCAACAGCAACAACAACAACAAAAACAGAAACAGTGACAGCAAATGTAGGAGTGAGAGTGAGAGTGAAGGCAACATAAGCAGAGAGATCAGCTTTTCCTTCCATTGCAATTGTGTTGATCAATCCGTATGATCATGATCACATGATCACATGATCACATTATCACATGACTACAATTTGCTGTTGCGAATGTTGCAGAAGAAAAAAAGGTTAATTGAAATGAAATCGAAAACGCGAACGCAGCAAGTGACAGAGTGCATTAGAAAGAGAGCGATAGCGAGAAAGAGAGAGAGAGGGAGATAGTAAGTTTGATATTCCACAGGATGGAATTTTAACAGCCAAGACTTTTATTAACGCTTGATTTTCATGCACATCTTTTTGATTAGCATTTCGGTTTTAGATCATTTAAAGTTTCAATGAGCTTTTTTTTTGAAATTTAACCAATTTATAACTATTATAAGTAGTAAGTAACTTAAATTTCCAATTAGTAAAAGAAATCAATTTCAAATCCAATTCTAAGCTTGTTTAATTTATTTGTCAAAATTCATGACAAAACTTGTATAATTCTCGAAACTGAACTTGTAAAGTTGCCAAATCCGTAATACATATAGAAACATATATGTATGCTCCTTCCAGACATCATACATATGTCAAAGCTGAAACGATTTAAATGTTATTCATTGGTAGAAATAAAATGTGGAATACAGCTGGGCATTCATTGTATTGCCGTAGATTCGCTTTCAGGCACTTTAATTCAATCGCCTGTTGCACAATGGAGAACCGAGTTGAAAAGCCGAGTTGATTTATTTATGGGAATTAAGCAAGTCCAAGTTCCAACTGGATCAATTGAGCAAAGTGCATTGATAGGGCCACTTAATGAACACGCTGATAACGCAACGTTATAGCGATCTCTCTATATATATATATATATACATATATATATATCTACTTTATGTATATATGTAAGATGTAATAGACACACATTCAGTTGGCCGTAATTGAACCTGAGATGCAACGTAACTGTCATGCAAAAGTGTTCTACGTGGCGGTTCTGTGGCGGGGACTCCGGGAAGGCGGGCAGAGACGGACGGGGTCTGGCCTGCAATTGACCCAATTCATCACTGCTGTTGTTGTTGCTATTGTATTTTATTTATATTTTTTTTTGCTATTGTGCATTGCGTTGGGAGGCCAGTCATTAAGGCTGACAGCGCTGGGGAGTGGTGCCAAGTGGTGCGGTGTGGTGCACTGTGGTTCACAGTGCTGTTGTTGTTGTTGTTGTTGTTGTTGTTGTTGTTGTTGTAGTGGGCTACTAGGGCGCAAACTTTGCCGCTGGCATTGATTGAAGCCTAATTAAAGTAAAAGACGCGCCACGGCTAACGGATCTAAGCAGTGGCAGCTACTTATGTGGGGCAGCAACCAGAAGATGTCTGCCACAATACGGTTGCAACTGAGATGCATGCGCTAATCACGACAAGAACAAGGCGTGCCACAACAAAAAGAACAAGAGAGAACAATTTACTGTGGGTTCCCTTGTCTATACAGATATACGATATAATATTGGAATTTAATCAGACTTTTCAATTTTTGATCAGAAATTCCAATGATTGCTATATATTATATAGAAATTCAATAAAATTCGTAACGGGATGCCTTCAAAGACCAACAACTTTATCATATAAGAACTTGAGTTTTGACAGACAGTTCCTATATGAGTTCGTATATAGTGACTATATACATTCGACAATATATATTCTGTCTACAGTAAAAATACGATGCTACACCAAGTTTCCACCATATAGACCCACTGAGAGTCGAGTTCAGATAGACAGTTAGAGGAATACAGTTAGATGATTCTATGTCTAATTTATATGCGCGCTAATGTCTTTTGCTGCATGTGCACAACTTAATGATACCCTCTTTTATGGTATATTTAACTATTTACAGGGTATCAAAAGAAAAAGTAAAACGTTGGAGGCTGTGATCGCTGCATGAAATGTAGAAATTTCTTTGGTCTTTTTGCTTTGTGAGTGGCAAGAACAGCCATGACAACAGACAACAGACAACAGCTACAATAAGAACAACAACAACAACAACAACAACAATAGTGGAACAAGAGAGCCAATGATCATAACTATCATTACGCTGATCATATGGTTTTATTGTCGAATTTGCCGTCGTGAAACTTGTTTATGTTGTTGTTGTTGTTGGTTTTTTTTCGGAATGAGTTTGTGCCACTTTTTTGCTTTTTTCAAGTTGCGCATGGAAAAAAGACAACAACTAAAAAGAATTTCCGTAAACGGGGTCAGCAGCGCGAGTACCGAGCCACAAGTCTTGGCCAATGCGTTTCAGTATTGTTTTTTTTTTTCTTTTTTTTTTCATGTTTCTTTTTTTTTTTTTTTTTGGCCAGGTGAAATGTTTTGGCAACGCGATTTGTTAACGCTCTTTTTTGTTTTGCATAGCTGTAGCAGCGATCTGTTAATTGTACTTACACAACACCCCCAAATATCACCCCTCCCCCCCCCCCCCACTCTCTCTCTGGCTGAAAAGCGCTTTTCAATGTTCTATGTTAAGGTTGAGGTTATCAGTGCACGAAAACGTGCCAAAGTACACAATATCAAAGCAAAGAGAAGGACAGGCGAAATAACAATGTAAACACAATTGATAAAAAAGTTGGGGAGCGGTGGCGAGTGCAGGGCGGAGGGGGTGGGGCTGGGTGGCGAGACCGATAGGTGCTGGCCAAGTGGTCGCCTGGCCCTTGGAACACGCTATCATCATCATCATCATCATCATCATCATCATCATGTGGTATTTATTGTGTTTACACTAGTGGTTTCGAGTGGTTTCTGATAAGCGGAAACTGTTGCCGAAATTATTATTATTTTACCAGCACAATGCTCGGGGGGGATTCGCTTGTTAATATGTGGGTTGAACAAGCCTTAAGTGATTTAGATACGAATCATCATCGTACGCTCGGATCTGTTATCATCGTCGACAAGTTTTGGGATTCCTTCTGTTCTGTGTGTTCTGACTAAGTTTACAGTTAACATATAACGCTCCATAGTTGGATTTGCAGCAAATGGGGAATTTCCTTTTAAATTATTTTCTAGTTAATGGATTGCCCAAAGCTTTATCTGGCTTGTAAAACACGTAATGGTAGCGTTTAGAATTACATATGTATATATAGTACTTTGAGGATAGATAATGATAAGAAAGCCATGGGTCTTAGGTAATCAATGGTATTATACTGATATGGTATTAATTCAAAGGAAATCTGAACATGTCGAAGCACATTTAATCTATATATAAAAATGTTAAGAAAAAGTAAGAAATTTACAGTAATTATAGAATTTTATAGTATCGAAATGTAAATACATATATATGATATAATCAATTGTTAAATGTAAACAGTAACAGTAAAAAGATGTAGTATATAAAAATATGTAAACTAAAATTAGGTAAGATATTAGGGATTATTATATAACTAATTATGTACATACATACATATGTATGTTTGCCAGAAATCCAGACATTTCGAACTAGATTTTTAGAAAGCTATTCAAATTTACAACTTGCCCCCAAAATGCGATCAGTTTCCAGCTAAAGTCGTTTACATCAAAATTAAAGTTTTTTATTGGTTTTCGTTGATGGCTTTATGCTATGCATATCAGATTTCAGTTAAAACATTCTAAGTAGTTTCACGCCCACACAGCTACTTAGAGCTGTGTCTAATGTTTTTTTTTTTCCTATGGCTATTAGCTTTAGAATTTGAATGTAGGCAACCAGCCAACCAACCAACCAACCAACCAACCAGCCAAGTAATTAAATAATCGGAAATCCAAGCCCATGGCTCGAATTGTCCGTCGTCCGTCGTCCGTCAGTCAGTCAAACATCGATTGAGTGGCGGCGCGCCCCTTTCGCGCCAATGCCCATCTTTGGGGCAACAACTTGAAAATTGGTGCGTGGCAGCAATTAATGAAGATGGCTGAGACTACAAATGATGTCATATGAGTGTATGTGTGTGTGTGTGTGTGTGTGTAGTCTGGGCGAGGCGGCCTCCTTAGTCTCAATGCCAATCGATAGATGGCGCGATAAAAATGGTCACGCATGTGCCAAAAAGACACTCCTGACTCTCAACTCCCATGCACTAACTCTCTGCAGCAGCAGCCACGGCAGCAAGGAGCGCACCCAGAGCGTAACCCACGCCAGCGAGCGCAACGCAGCGAAGGTCGCAGTCAGAATGAAAAGCTTGCGCAGCAGCAGCGCCACAGCGTCGTCACCTGTCTTATGCAACGCACGCGGCTTTCGACTCTCAGTTCAGTTTGCCCGTTTAGCGCGACAAGTGAAGATAGCACGCGGCATAAACGGTAAAC
This sequence comes from Drosophila maculinotata, assembly GCA_035045305.1. Lineage (NCBI taxonomy): Eukaryota > Metazoa > Arthropoda > Insecta > Diptera > Drosophilidae > Drosophila > Drosophila maculinotata. Next base: position 8,426,764 of record JAWNPD010000679.1, on the reverse strand, counting down.
AATCTAAAGCTACAATCCCCACAGTCTATACAATTGGGCGCTGCAGTTGTTCCTTTTGACTGCGCCGGCGCCAATTGCTCTTATTGCTGATAAGATAAAACAGCAGCAGCAGCAGCAGCACCAACAACAAAAGCTGTGAACGTGAGAGAGCGCAAGTGCGAGAGCATATGAGAGAGAAATATCGCTGTTTTGCCTGCGTGAGTTATTGTTGTTATTGCTGTTGGAGTGCTGCTGTCTGGCGCTATTATTAGAGAGTTACCGTTGCTTTATTATTGCCTGCCTGCCTGCTACTATTATTGCCTGTGTGTGTGTGTGTGTGTGTGCTTCTGTGTATTGGTATTAGTGTTGTATTCGTGTTCTGTGCATATTTTGCGCGTTTTTTGTTTTCAGTTTTGTTAACGTCGTCGTCGCCGCCGCCTCGCAACGCTGCTGCCTAAGCAGAGAATCCGCCAAGCAGCAGAAAACAAAGCAAAGGCAAGAGCGCAGAATAAAAAGAAAAGAAAAGACCAAAGCAAAGACGCCGCTAGGCCACAGTTAGTACGCAGTTCTAAGCACTTTTTTGTTTGTTTGTTTGTGTGCGTGTATGTGCGTGTGTGTGTGTAGGTGTTTATTTTTGTTTTTATGACAACGTGCAAATTGTTCAACAATAACTGCGCTCAAGATATTTAAAAAAAAATGAAACAAAAACTGCAGTAGCTGGAAAAAAAACATAAGCAAAACACAAAAACAAACACAAAGAAAAGTGGCACGCGAAATTCTGGCAACAAAAACAAATGCCAATAAGAAAAGTGACCCTCAAGGGGACCGTCACGTAGAGAGTGCTAGTGAGTGTGTGAGTGAGAGAGAGCAAGAGCGAGTGCTTTGTTGACATTGCGGCAGGCAATTGTCATTTTGACAGGTTCCACAATTTGGATCAGCAAATGATGAATGACTCTAATAAGAATAAAGTGGAACAAATTTGCTGCCAATCAGTGAGAGTTTCAAAGCTCTTTTTTTTGAAGAACTTCGCATGAGATGCGACAATTGTGCGACTCTTATAATCGTCGTTATTGTTTTTTATAACCTCAAACAATTTTGTTGTCTTCATTAAGTGCTTTGTTTTTGTTTGCTTATAACTGAAAATCGCACAAGTGGATTTCTAGGCTTATGAACTTGTAGTATACTTAATTTCATTGGAAGGATTGATAAAGAAATCTATAATCCGAAATGCTACTTTGATCAAATTCATATAAGATTTGCTATTCTATGGTTTGCTCTCTAATGTGACTCTTTAAACTATTTACAAGTATAATAAATATAATTATATTATCACTAATATATTTATACATTTTGTTTAGTATCGATATTTCTTTGATATTGAATCACGCTGAAGCTTATGCAATTCGATTATCTTTATCACTTTACCTTGCCATATAATACGATATCTTAAGTAACCATAAGTAACCCATTAAAGTATCTAAAACGAATGGGCTTAACACCTGTGTATGACCCACTGCTGAAGTTCCAGTGTCATCCAGCCAATTGGAATAAAGTGGCTAGAATTACGGCACAAATAGACAATACTCAGATAAAGACCCGCTGAATGTTATTTAGCATAAGTTGTGGTATTAGTCACGGACCGGCTGATAACTCGGCACTTCATTTATTTTATTTTATTTCATTTCGTTTCTATTTCTATTTGTATGTGCGGTCGAGTGTCTGTTTTTTAGTCACACTGCAGATAAAGTCACAGTATAAACTTTTCCACAGTTGCCTATCAGCCCGCAGTTGCCGAACCCATATACCATTATCATACTTGGCCACAATTTGCATAGTTGTTGCTCTGTGTGACTCTGACTGACTAGTTGGCTGGCTTTCAGAGACTGCACAATACAACAACAACAATGATGATGATGATGAGCACCAATAAAAATTCCGGCACGTTGCCGAGTTGTGATATCATCGCCTAACTTTGGATCAGTCTCAAGTCTCCCAGGTTCAGATCTCCCTCTGCTCTCCTCTCCTCTCCTCCCCGCATCCGTATCCGTCTCGGCCTTAATTGCAATACCAATGCCAATGCCAATGTCGCATTCATTGCACAATATACATACATACATACATACATACATATCTGAAAACAATCAAAAAACATTTACACACAGCTAAATATAAGCCCGTGTTTCATTGCACACACTAAAAATTCCCAAAGCCCCTCATACTTTATGCATACGAGTAATATAATCAGTAATTCCTAAGCTCTGATTAATCATCAATCACAAAGCTGTCGTTTTTTTTTTTACAGGGAGATTTCGTTGTGGTTTATTTGGTTGGAATGTTTGTACTTCTGATTCGCCTTATTAGCGTAAAGTGCCCCCAAAAATGGAGCTGAGCATACTATAATTATTAAGGCATACACATATAATATGTATGGTAGAAAGTTGCCAATAACGGTAACCCGTTACGTCAATAATATAAAATTCATAAAGGAACATTTATTTATAGCAACACCACTTAAAATGCCCCTAATCGTCGAATAAGCAACTGAAAGGTCATCCAATTATATGGCTAGAAAAGCTCATATTACGAAATTCCTGTGGCATAACAATTCTTTAAAGTTTAAACTGTTGCTTACTTAATAGTACTTATTAGTGTTGATATAGCTGTTAGCTTATAAATAGAAATAGAATATCTAATAAATTACGTGACTGGAAACTTAAGTTAAACAGCTTTTAGCTGTGCGTTTAGATATTACAGGTTGTTGGGTTTGATAATTATGTGACATCAGCTTCATAGAGTCACATTTCAACAGATATACTAATGAGAGAAATAAAAAGTATATATGTATGTATATAAATTAATTATGGAGATGGGAAAAAACGATTAGTTAGCCGAATCCAAATGAGATACAACTCAACTTAAGATGCTTCTCGGTCTTAATCTCTTTTTTTGTCGTTCTTCTTTGTGTGATATCCTGAAACGTTTAGCGAGCATTTTACTCTATTGCGAGCTTTATTTCGAACTTCAGATTGAACTTTACCATATACATATGTACATATGTATGCACTTTAAAAATATCATTATAACCATAAAAATCGCATAAAACTTTGTCGAGTGCTTCTCCAGATAAGCGATTGCTTTATAATCGTGACTATACAGATATATATATGTGTATATAGATGAGTATTTACATACACATACATCTATAGTCGTTACTGTTTATAGTTAATGATGGGACAACATTTAAATTGCACCGTCAATATCTAATTGCAAACTGAATGCTACTATATAAACTAATATACATATATAATCAGATAATTTTGTCTGGCTTCAATGATAATGTCAATTCCCTCTTTGCGTTTGTCAGATCGAGTCAAGCATAGTAAAGATATAGCCATACGTGTGACATATGCACATATGTCATATATATGCATATATATGCTGTCAGTCAATAATATGATAAGTAGGTGGAGAGTTCATATGTTCATATCAAGTTTCTTAAGTTCTTAATACCCCCTCAAAGCGCGCACAACTGATCAGCTATTTTAAGCGCGTTCTTCTACTTTATATACATATATATATATATATATGTATATGTATTTTTTGGCAAGAACAATAACAATGGTATGTTTATGGAACGTGATGATTTTTCGAAAATTGTTTCTACGTCGTCGCCTTGTCGCTTTGATAGCCGAGGAATTTTGTCTTACTCATGTTTATTTCAAGTTTAACTAACTGACTATAAAAGCTTAAATTCCCCCTTTCAGCCACCCCCCCCCCTCTCTATCTCCTTCACACACTTCATACACTTAGTTGTGTGCTTTATTAGTCAAAAGAGCTAACAAAAACAAAAAATTGATAACCAAAAAAAAAAAAGAAAAATTGAAAACAAATTCTATGCGATTTGATTTGGCAAAAGTTGCACGTTGCTCGGTTCCATTTCTCAAGGCGTTAAAATTAAAAACCAGCTACAATAACAATAACAACAACAACAACGCCATGACAGAACAGATAAACAGTGAGTAAAATTTAATTAGCCAAGCTAATAGTCAGGCTAATTATTGCGGCAGCTCGTTAACAAAAAAAAAAAAAAAACACAGCAAAAGCCCCAAATCGATTTACCGACGCTTCAAGGCGTATGTGTAGCACAAAGTAGTGTTGGATAGTGCCCCAGGGGCGGGTTGGCGGAGGGGGTAATAGGGCGTCGTTGTGCAGATTAAAGCAGTTAGTTGGACACGTGTCTCAATTACACTAGTTATAGATGCATATATGTACTTATATAGGTACGTGCATAGATTTGCAGCTGTTGTTGCGATCGTTACGATTATACCCTGTACCCATTAAAAAGGGTTAAATCAAAGGGGTATATTCAGTTCGGCAAGCAGTTGCAGACATCCTATATACATATATTCAACTTCTGTCAATCCAAACCAGTCTTTAAAGCTACAGAAACGAGAAGCTTTTATTGTATTAATTTCGTGGTAGAGTCTTGATTTTGAATATAAGCATGTCTTTTGCAAAACCTTAACACTTTGGAAATATCAACCAATATGTACGAATTGTATATCCTAGAAGCAGGAACAGAAAAAACAGTTATCGATCAAATTTTCAAGTAAAAAATAAATTGCTAAGGATATGTGCTAGAATACTTGTGGGGACATCAAACGATTTGATTTTACTCCATGTTTTAGCAAAAATATAAATAAATTCAAACAGCTTTTATAAAAAAAATTAGTTATATATTAATATTAATATGTATTATTTTTTACTTGTAAGTTATAAGTACTATATTTTTATGAGTAAAATCACACCCATAAAATAGCAATTTCTATAGAATTGAAATTAACTTTATAGCTTATGTACAGGGTATCGCCCAGTCGAGCTGTCTCGACTTAAGCATTGCTACTAGTTTTAGCTGTTGTTTTTTTTTTCAGCTGCAATTGCGCGTAATTTGCATAGCCAATGACTAGAAGCACACAGATGCACACACACACACACACACATGTACTTAGTATCTGTAGTTTGAACTATGCCATTATACAATCAAAAGACCCTCAAGCTAAACCCCCTCACCACCTCAGCTGCAAATTGAACGCACGCGACAAAAAACGCGCCCAAGTCGCGAGGCTGCGCGGCGGTTCGCGTCTTTTGCCGCTTGCTTATCGCGGCGGCCACCTTAAGCCACCTATACATATATCCATTCCAATGTGTGTGTATGTGTGTGTGTGTTTGTGTTTGTGGTGTTTGTTTCTTCATTATTATAGACGACAATTGGCGTTAAGCTTAACGCAAATAGCAACAAATTTAACAGGTTAATTGATAACAGAGATGGCAGCGTGAGTTGCGATAGTAAAAGAGCCTCGTGACACGACTGAAAAAAAAAACATTAAATGGAATGTCTGATTAAATGTCTATAGGCATAGATTGTAAAAAGAAAAAAATGCATAAAACTCTTGTCAAATCATGAGCTTAACAAATAAGGCTAAACTTAGTATTAAACTATCCATGTAAATATACCTATGTATGTATTGTACATATGATTCAGCGTAGTTGCATGGCAAACAGCTTTTGTCACGCTCCCATCTCGAATTGCAAAAGTTATCGACGCTTATCGCTTGTTGGAAAATATTCTCAGGCACAGGCGATTTTAAAGATGTGTGTATGTACATATATACATATATGTATAAACTTTATGTGTGAATATAATCTAGGGAACTTTATGATAATAATAAATTGAAATGCTCATAGGCGTATGCAAATTTACTGTATGCTGTAAATATTTTAACTCAATTGGTGTTATTTCTGAAAAAAACACCTTTTACAACATCGGCTGTAATAAGAAAATATATTTAAACTGGCCATAAAATAGGCATTTTTGCTGGCTATTTCAAATGTATGGCTATTAGTCACAGAATGTATAACGCGTCATTTCAGACATCATATGTTATATATGTACATACATATATATATATCTATATCTTGGTCGAGTCGATATTAGACATACATATATCTTTGCTCTTGATGAGACTTCACATAGCTGCCCCTAGGAAAAATATAATTGGTCAACATCGAAACAAAATATCATTAAATATCCATAGGAACGATCAATCACGAAAATAAGTTATGGCATGAACAACTTTTGCGATTTAAAAGATATTTCAGCCAAACTCAAGAGTTACAGAAGTTAGGTCTTTTCAATTTTTTCAAGATTTTCTAAGCATCGAGACCATAGAACAACTAACTGAACAACCAGATACAATCAGAGCTGTTTGGTATTTACGGTAATTCCCAAAATGCCAGCTGATGTGCGTCTTTTGGCCGCGTTATCTAACTGACATAAGCACCATCCGAAAGCTATCAGACCTAACATACAATCAGCGTGTGAGTGCTTGAGTGTACATACATACATACATACATACATACATATGTATGTATATATGTTTGAGTGTGTGAGTGCATTCAGTTGTCGTCAGTGCAAAGATAAGAGACCATTCATTACACAAGGAATGCGTATTGGGGACTGCTTAGGCACGCCCCTTGCGTCTCACCGCCCCCATATATCTATACATACATATACAGTAGGTAGATGTTGGGGGAATGTTGTTATCAGCTCTACGCTCTTGCTGTCTCTCTCTCTCTCTCGGTCGCTGATAAGACGCGTGTTGGCGTCTTTTCATTTTGCTCGTATTTCCAGTAATCGTAATCAGCATTCGAACGATTTTCACTTGCAGATTTCGCAGCGCACAAATCGCACGCCATTTTGTAGTATGCTTCAGAAATATTACGAAACATTCTAGAGAGGGGCGTCAGGAACAACAACAACAACAATCGATCAACAATCGATCAACAATCGATCAACAAGTGATCAGCAAGCGATCAACAACAAAACCAAGGAACACAACGGAAACGGAAATAGAAAAACTTCAAGTTCAGACTGCACGCAGGAGTCGGAACGAGACAGAGAGAGTCTGTGCGTGTGTGTGTGTGAGTGAGTGTGACAACAAGTGAGCCACGCCCCAACATGAGCAGCATGAAGGGCGGCTTCTCCACACTCAATCGCTGGTTTGGCCGCAAAAAGGGTAAGTCAAAAGTCGAAAGACCCATTTAACACTTGGTTATCGGAAACTTATCGATTCGCTGCTCGCCTTCTCGCTTTAGACAAATCTGGCGTTGGCGGCGCCGCATCGAACGGCAAGCTGTCAAAGTCGACGACACAGCTGCACCATCTGTCCACAGATCAGGGCATGCACATCAATGAGGCTAGTCAGCTGGATTACAATCGGATAACGCCGCTGCCGGCGGCCACCAGCAATGCACCCTTCGAGCAGACGTTTCGCATCACCGTGCTGCTGCCCAAGGATCAGCTGTATGTGACCCGACTGGGCGCCCGTGTGCCACTTAGCAAACTGCTCTCCCTGGTCTGTGACAACAAACAATTGGATGCCGACAAATACGAGTTTCGCAATCCAGGTGAGAGAGAAATACCAACAAAATATATACATATGAAAAATATATACTTAAAAAAAAAACGAAAAAACTTCAACAAATCAAACAATTCATTCCATTGCACCCATTTCTTTCGTTTTTATCTCGTTCTTATCACTTGGCTTGGGGGCTTTTGGAGCAGGCTTTATATCGTCAGCTTCGGTATCACTTGATGAGATTACGGTACGGTTTGTCATGCAACAGACAGATCATAGTGAACGACTTTCCAACATCAGATCATGGGAAGTGTCCTCCGGCTGCATCGCAAGCGAAATGCGATGGCGACAGGAATGCATAACATTCAGCTCCTTCATTTCGGTCCAAATGCCGCAACATGCCACGCCTATAAACTCCCAGCTTTCATGCAACTCAAATTTATTCACATTAAATCACATTTCCCTGTTGTACCACAAAATCACTTTTCGAATAGTTTTTTATACTGATTGAGACACCCACAATCAATTAAACGAAAAACTTTGAGATTCTATATTTTGAAAAATCATAATTGGTAAGGGTCCCCACTTTTGCTTTTTCGCCAAAAAAAATCCAAAATTGTATTTTTTCAATAATTCATAATCTTGAGATGTAGAACTAAACTTGATGCCAAATTATGATCAAAATGCCCTCAACATTGACAATCGGTTCAGATTTGACTCAGCTATGGGTGTTTGAAATCATGGTAGGGTAATTTCAAGGTGATTCATCAGGCACTTAATAGTGTTTGGGCCAACTTTTATATGTGTGTTTTATACATATTTGTGGATTTGTTCAAAATTTGTATATCCTAAAAATTTCATTAGAATCGGACAATAAACAAATGGGTTTTTTTTTAGATACGGCATGGGGCAAATGGAAGAAATGGAAGAAAAGGAAGCACAGCAATTGCATCAAGTGGCTTTTGGTCATTGTTTGTCCACTATATCAATACTATATCTAAGACTGATGTACTTAAATTTGTCGGCTTTTCTCTCGAATTTCATGACAAGTTCATGTAAAGTTTCCTAGTCCTAAGAAATGCCTTTCCATGACTTCAAAGTGTCATAACTTTGCCAAAAGACCAAGGATTTTCATTCTAAATACTTTTCTGGTTATGGTTTGTCCTCCTCATTGATTCTACACTCAAAGTTAAGAGACTACATTTTTTGTGATTTCTCAATTTCTCAAGTTCCTAAAAATGCATTTCAAAGACTTTAATCTGCCATAACTCTGTCAAAGCTCAATGGATTTTTCAATTCCAAGATCATTCCGATCATGGGTTGTCCTCCTTATTAACTCACATGAATAGTTGATTCACGAAATTTGTTCGGATTTTGTACCAGTACAGCTACACTTGCCTACAATATAACTTGCAACTAATTTTGAATGTATATTTGTTTATTTTCTCCAGTGGATGCTAGTCAGGTGTACAGCTGCGAGCTGACAATTGGCGCCGTGGGTCTGTCGGAGGTACGATTGTGCCACAAGTCGGAGTCGTACGACAGCTTCAATGCGGACTCAATGCTCAAGTTTCAGCGCACGGCCGCTGCGCGGGATTCGCTGAGCAGCAGCTCGGACTTTAGCAGCAGCCGGCACTCGCAGTCGAAGTTGACTGCAAAGACGCCCAGTCCGTATAGTTCGAGCAACTCGCTCAATTCGATGGACTCGACGGGAATGAACTACACCCGGACGCCGGTGGTGCCGCCCAAGGCGCTGGCACTGGCACCGCCGCCGCGCAAGAAGCGTGTGGCGCCACGGCCGCCCAGTCAGCTGGTCATCCCGGAGCAGTCGGTGGCTCAGTTTAGTCCAACGACCACGCCCACAGAGCCCGCCTATGCGGTGATTGTGAAGCGGCCCCAGCTCTGCATGTCCACGCCCAATTTGGCCAGCACGCCGGAGCTGGAAATGGAGCAGGAGACGGATCATCAGCTGGACTGCAATGGGAATAGCGCCAAGACGCCGGATGGCGGACACTATGCGACGCTGGAGCTCAAGCCAAGTGCTCAGGCAGCGCTGCCGGAGCCGACGCCGCGCAAGCGTCTGCTGCAGCTTAAGAAGAAGGCGGCACCAGCACCGCCGCCCGATGGATCAGCAGCCGCAGCAGCAGCAGCCGGAGCAGCTGCGTCCGCGGACAGCATCTCGCTGGCATCCACAACGGCCTCGATAACGGACATTATGTTGCCTGCAACGCCGCAGCCGGCTCCCAGGATAACCACGCCCATACCCACGCCCCTTGCCCACCAGCTGCAATTGGAGGCAACAACGACAACAACAACGACGCCGCCACCGCCGCTCCCAACGAGCGCGGCGCCACAGCTGCTGAGCAATCCAAATGGCACTCCGAATGGCAATCAGAATGTGTCCAAGGTGTTATTAAATCGCACACCAACGCCGGAGCCGCGCTCGCTGAGCAGCGCCAACGAGGAGGAGGACAACAATGATGCCGCCTCCAAGCAGGCAGACTCTGGCATTGGTGAGCCGCTGCCCTCGAGCTCCCCGTCACCCGAGCCTGAAGCGGAGCTGGAACTGGAGCTGGAGCTGGAGACGCACATCAAAGGCAAATCGCACATGGAGTCCAGTTCGGATGATGAGGAGGCCATCAAGGTGTACAATTTCAAGACCTCCAGCCAGAGCACACACAAGCTGACGGCCACCACGCTGGCCGAGCTGCGCCAGCTGGAAGTGGAGGATGATGTGGTCTCCGATGAGCAGCCATCGCCGGTTAATGGTGCACTGGCCACGCCCACCAGCGCCAGCGAGCTGACATCCCTCTCCTCATGGAACTATGCGGGTCCGATATCGCCGCCACCCGATTTCTCCGATGGCACCCAGCGTGGCAAGAGTAATGCCAGCTCGCCGCTGGACGAGATTGTCGATGAGCTGTCGTGCATCATACAGCAAAAGGGCCTGGACACGCTCATCCGCCAGGCGCCGGAGCAGCCGCAGATTGAGGCAGCCAAGCCGAATCGTTTGGCCAACTTTAGCATTGCGTCGCTCAGTAATGGACATGGTAGCAACAGCACCAGCAACAGCAACAGGAGGAGCAGCAACAGCAGCAGCTCCGGCAGCAGCAGGAGCAGTCGCTCGCCTTCGGTGACACGAGCCGACTCCTTTCAGTCGCCGGCCCGGCACAGCTTGGGTCTGCGCCTGCGCAGCTCCTCGCAGCTGTCGCTCAACAAGGTCGATGTCAGCCTGCAGCAGCGTCGCTCCTCCAGCGAGCTGAGCATCGCCGAATCGCCATCGCTGCAGAGTCTCGAGCTCATCAAGAACATCCTGAGCAACTCGCGCAAGAACAGCCTCGCCGAGTGCCAGGATTCAGCGCAACAGTCGCAGCAGTCGCATCAGTCAGAGAAACCAAAGAGCAGCCCCCTTTCCACTGCCACGCCCACAGCCGAGTCTAAAATGGTGTCTACACAAGTGAGCACAGCTGCATCCATGCCTGTGGCCACGTCTGTAACTACACTTGTGTCCACAGCAGTGTCGACACCTCCATCTACAACTGTATCCACGCCTGTATCTACAGTAGCGTCCACAGCAGTGTCTACGTCTGTTTCTACACTCGTGTACACCCCAGCAGTCACGCCTGTCTTCACAGTGGTGTCCACGCCTGTTGCTACACCCATGTCCCCAACGGTGACCACACCCAAGCCCACATCCGTAGCCACAGCTGTTTCCAAATCCACAACTACAGTCGAGTCCACATCCATAGCTACGAATGTGGCTACACTGGTGTCCACATCCGCAACTGTAACACCCATATCCACATCTACATCCTCACCCACTTCGCCCGTTGTCACAGCTAGAATTAGTCCAGTGAAGGAGACCCCAACAGTCAACAGCTCCGTCGCGGAGCCGGCGCCGGCATCCAAGCCGCTGCCGCCCACCTATCGCTACTCCGGACCGCCCAGCATTAATTTTGCCACTTGGAGCGAGCGACCCAAATCGCAGGTGGCCATTAAAAACGAAGGTGACTATATCTATGGCGGTGCCAGAGCAACCAGCGCGGGAGGAGCGAAGACCGCCAAGCCATTGACCATTGAGGTGGCTGCACCCATATTGCGGATGGGTATTCCACGCAAGGAGTACCATGTGCCCATTACGGTCAAACCGCTGCGCGATGCCAGCCAGGAGAGGGAGCGCGAGAGAGAGCAGGAGCGAGATCGAGAGCAGGAGCGGGATCGAGAGATGGAGCGGGATCGAGAGATGGAGCGGGAGCGAGACCGTGAGAGGATAAGGGAGAGAGAGCAGGAGAGGGAGCGAGATATGGAGCGGGAGAGGGCAAGGGAGAGAGAACAGGAGCGAGATCGGGAGATGGAGCGAGAACGGGAAAGGGCCAAGGAGCAGCAGGAGCAAAAGGCGCCGGAGCCAGAGCCGCAGCTGTTGCGGGAACAGCTGAAACCATCAACGCTGCCGCGACCAGCGAAAAGCAATCGCTATACGCTTCCCGCCAGCGTCCAGGTGTACCAAATGCAGCAACAGCAACAGCAGCCGCAGGCGCAGAGCAGCAATGCGATGACCAACTCGCTGCCACGATCCAATGGCAAGCTGGAGAAGCAAGCGATGCAGCAGCCGGCAGAGCCGGTGGCGGCGCCCTTTGGCCAGAATACGTTGAGGCGCACGGGCTTCAAGGAGCGCATGCTGGCCAAGGAGCAGCAGGAGAAGGAGCAGGCGCTAAGCGTGCGCGTGACAGTCAATGGCACAACAACGCCAGTTGCAGCCGCAGCAGCAGCGCCGCCAAAGCCAACAATCATGAGGAGCAGCAAGCTGGAGCTGAAGCTGCAAACGGAAACGGAAGCGGAAGTGACCAATGGAACGCCGGCAGCGGCAACAGTGCTGCAGGTAAAGCTGCGACCCACCAGTCAACAGATCGCAGCAAAGCCTGCTGCCACGCCCACGCCGACACCACCAGCGCCGCCCCCAATGCTGGCCAAAGCGAAGCCGATGCGCAGCGCCGTAAGGACACCAACGACGCCAGATCCGCGCGACCAGCTGCTGGAGGCGATACGCAGCTTTAAGCGAGATGAGCTGAATCGTGCATGAAAAAGGCAGCAGCAATTGCAGTAGCTGCAGTCAAAGCAATACAGCAGTCGCTCGCAAATTTAAGACACAACCAAACAAAAAAAATACCTTAAAACAAAAATTCGAAATTTTGAAAAAACATTTCATATTTGTAAACAAAATTTTACAAAAAAAAAAAATTGAGTTTTTAAAATTAATCTATACAAATCATGTTTGTTGTATGGCAAACAAAAAATATGACCTTCAAAAAATTGGAACTATTCGAGCGTAGTGTCTTAATTTGCGAGCGTTCACTGTACAGTGGTACAAGGTATTGGAAAACCGAAACGAAATGCACAAAGCGAATGCGCAAATATTTGTAATGTGAAAGCAAACATTTTAATTTGATTTTGAATTTTTATTTCAATTGCTTTTATTTTCTACTTTAATGATTATTATTTTATTTTATGATTTCTTTTTATAAATGTAAATAATTAACAAGTGCGTATGCAAAAAATGTTGTTGTACATGAAGTTGTTTTTTTTTTAGTAACAATTTTAAATGTTTGGCGCGCTTTATCCAATACATATACATATATGAATATATATCCATTTTTTTTTTTTTAACTATTATTAATACTTGTTATGAAATATGTAATTTTATGCCAATTTTTTTTTAAATTACTTTGTTTTAGTCGTAAGGTCGCAAGAGCCCAAAAAAAAAGTAAAACAAACAAAAAACAACAACAACACACAAAGCGAAGGAATGAAATGCAATGAAAGAGAAAAGCGAAAAAAAGAACGCAAATTTATATATACGTTATATGCCTATATAATATTTTGTATGTCATAGTGAATTATAGTAACCAATTTTCTAACCAATGGGACTGGTCTACTTAGTCGTGTCAAAGCAAACAAAAACAAGTTAATCTTATTTTTAAAAGCAAATGCAAAAACAAAATAAAAACCAACTAATAGCACAAAAGCAAAGCGAGCGATTAACGAACGAATTGAAGCGTTAACTATGCTGATAAATTATTATAAATACTTACACACACACACAAGAAAGAAACCAACACACACACACATATGTATTGTGCGCTGCAATTAGCTATATTGTATTGATACATTAATAAATAAAATACATAAAACTGACAAAAACTGAGCTGCATTTCAATTTCAAATTTGAATTAACACTTTGACATGGGCAGCACTGCACTAATGCTTGGCAGCACAGCTATCGATGAACATCGATTATAATTACGATCCATGAACATCGAAACTAAACTATCGCACAGTTCTGCGCATCTACGTCACAAGTTCCCTTGAAGAAGAAGCACAATAGCTTGGCGCCAAAGTAAAATTTGAAAGTGCTTAACGCGATTAACTTGTTTTGACTTTTTTAGCTTAAAAGAGAGCCAAAAATTACACAAAAGCAGTTAAATATGTAGCGTGCATGCTTATCAACTAAGTGCAAGCAATATTTATGCTGAATACCTGAATGCTCATAGTTTTGCATATATTTTGCTTGCTTGCACAGTAAACTGCAATTTCACACCATTTGACAGCGCCTTAAATTAGCAGTCTCAGTGCTTTACTTTGCATACAAAATAAAATTGTAAAATATGTTAGCAAAATTGAAAAAACGCGCCCAATAAATTGTGATGACGTCACAGTTAACTATCGATAAGACGCCTTATTTTATCGATAGCTGCGCAGTAGATCATCCATTTTTAGCACTGTTGCATTACGAACCCATCGATATATCGATAGGCATTGTATAATTACCATCTGTTGTGTTGAATAAAAACCAGAAAAGCGTTTGGAGCCAAATGTCCCAAATCCTGCTGAGAAACATATTAACGCGAGCTGGCAGTGCCGCCGGCTCACTGACAGTCACCGCCAACGGCAGCATCAATTGCCAACATCAAATACACACAACACCGCCATGCTGTGAGATACGCAAATTGGCCCGATTGCGTGTGGTGGATAACAGTGATCTGGGCAAGCGAGCGATGGCCGAGGGTCGTCCACCACGCTGCATACACGTCTACAATAAGAGGGGCGTGGGCCTGATCGGCGACAAGGTGCTGGTGGCCATCAAGGGGCAGATGAAGAAGGGCATTCTCGTGGGACTGAAGCAGAAGCAGCGCTTGAAGCAGCCGCAATTCGACAGCAATAATCTGGTGCTTATCGATGACAATGGCAGTCCGTTGGGCACCAGGATTCATGTACCGATACCCACCGTGCTGAGGACCATTCTCAAAGAGAAGACGCTGGCGAAGGGAGCTGATTACACAAAGGTGCTGGCCATAGCCAGTCGTTATGTTTGAATTCAAATGTTAATGTTTGCAAATTCATGAATAAAAACATAATTATTTGTTATAGTAATAAGTAGTATATTGGTTTCGTTTATAATGTAATTTATCGATCAGCTAGTTTTAGTAGATGCCTAACGTGTGTGTGTGTGTGTGTGCGTGTTTGTGTGTGTGTGTAGGTGTGTCGTGTATGTATATACATATATATATATATGCCGATATATATATATATATATACATATATGTTTAAATGTATGTACATTGCGCGTTTCACTTGTGGTTTTTAGTTAACAGTAATAGTTGTAGTTGCTTCTCGTTTTTTTTTGTTTTTGTCTTTTTATATGATAACAGAAATGCACATTGAAGTTGCTCCAGGGGCTTAGGTCAATAGAGGAAACACAGCCGAGCAGTAACAGGAGCGAGAGCGCAACATCTGCCCTCTCACTCTAATTCCAGACGCTATTTCTGTCCTGCTCGGTTAACAATTTGACCATTACGAAGAAAAAAAAAACAAAAAAAAAATTACAACAAATTTGAAAAGCCATCAATGGGTTATGTAAGTACAGGTACAGCCTCCTCCTACTCCTACGTCTTGCTCCGAATCCATC
Source organism: Drosophila maculinotata (assembly GCA_035045305.1). Taxonomy (NCBI): domain Eukaryota; kingdom Metazoa; phylum Arthropoda; class Insecta; order Diptera; family Drosophilidae; genus Drosophila; species Drosophila maculinotata. Next base: position 8,411,404 of record JAWNPD010000679.1, on the reverse strand, counting down.
CTACCAATCGTTTAATTGCTTAAATATTGCCAGCACTGTTGTAGAACTGAAAGTTGTTGTAGTTCACCGGCGTCTTGGGACTGGGACACATGTAGAGGAAATCATCGTTTTGCAGCTGGGATTGCGTTAGATTTGGCTCGCTGGCGCTGCGATGGATCTTGGGCAGCGTGCGCAGCATATTCTCCAGCATGTTCAATAGCGGCCGAAAGAGCGGACGCTCCTTGGGATTGTATTTGATGCAATCCTCGGATAAGCGCTTCAATGCCTGTGGCGCATCCGAACGCACTTGGGTCATGTCGGGACGCAAGAGTCCGCGTCCGACCATGAATAAAATTTGATCCTTGTTGCTAATGCTGCGATAGGGCAGACATTCGGCCAACAGCTCGTACATCACGATGCCAAAAGCATAGACATCCGATTGAAACGAATACGGATTGTGCTCCTGCATGCGTATTACCTCCGGTGCCATCCACAAAATGCTGCCAGTCGGCTGATTGGCCTGCTTCTCACCGGACCATCGCGTCTTCGCAGTGGCCAGTCCGAAATCGCCAATCTTAACCGACAAATCCTCGTGCAGAAATATGTTGTTCGTCTTGAGATCCCTGTGCATAAATAGAAAATATATTATATAGTTGCAATCATAATAAAATATAGTTGCATTTCCCCAGAAAAGGTCCATTGTAGTTCAAATCTAAAAACACCTTTTCATCTGATATCAAAGAAAATATAAATCAAATGTTTTTCATTGAACATTTCGGCAATAACTTGTTATAAAACTTGGTTGATATTATCTCTGGAATATTTGAGCTGTTACATATTTATATCGCGCATAATTCCAAAAATAAATTGATCGCTTTATATTCGCCAATTTCATTAAGATTTTGTATTTAAACCTTATACCGTAAGCAATTCTAGTTTCTGACAAACGGAAGCTTACAAGTCAAAAGGATACCACCTAAATGGCAGCCAAATCAGACAATTTATAATGTTTAGGCAAAAGTTCACAAAACAGAAGAAGCAATTATAGTTTTTCTGATTTTCTGCATAATAAAGACCTGTTCTATGGAAGTGCCCGCATACGATTTGAATATGGATGCTGACCTGTGTATAATGTTCTTGGCATGCAGATAATCCATGCCCTGGGCCACCTGGCGTCCAATGTCGATGAGCGTGTTGAGCTTGAACTTTGTCTCGCTGACGTGGACGTGCTTGTAGAGACTGCTGCCCTCGCACCACTGGGTGACAATTGCGAGAGATGGCTTCGAGACGCAGCCCATGAAGAGCAGAATGTTGCAGTGGCGTGTCTTCTTCAGCATGGCCACCTCGTTCTTGAATGCCTGCAGCTGGGCTGGACTCGGTGTCTTCACCTTAAGCGTCTTGACCGCAACAGGTCCATGCCAATGGGCGCGATAAACGGTTCCAAACGATCCCGAACCGATGCGTGGCCCAATCAAAATCTCCTCCGCTTGAATGTTCTAAACAAAAATCAACGATGGTTCAGCGGAGAAATGGAAATTGTGCAATGGCTACCACTTACCCAATTCTCCTCGGAGCTTTTGGCTTCGCGTGAGAGCAGATTCTTGTTGCTCTCATCGGCGGACCGGGCGCGAGGACGATTATGCTTCAGGGTGCTAGTGGGCGACGACTGTGTCGAGTTCGAGTGATCCGTGCAATGATGCTGCAATTGATAAAGAGACAGAGAAAGAGAAAAGGATGGGAAGAGAGAGAGAGGCGGAGAGAGAGGCACGGAGAAGTAAACGCAACATAAAAGCGGAAGATGACTTATGTAAGTAATGTTAGCTATAGATATATAATACTGTGATTGACTTTGACTAAACGATGGATTGATTGACTGATTGACTGATTTACTCCGTAATTGGATGACTAATTGTCAGCTTAGCTGTAAAAGCTGGCAACCTGCCCAGTTTGGCCCAGTCATTTTCCTTCAATTAGACGGGCCTGTGGAAAATTCCACTCAATCGGAAGCAAAATATTGTATTTCACTTATATGTTTATTTATAAATGCGGCTTCAAATTACTTTCGAAAGAAATGTATTTACACGTGTTTAATTTGTGAAAAATTCAACCCAACAACAGAAAATGTGTGTCAGAATCGGATTGGATACTGTTCTCTTTTTTCTTTTTTCTGATTGGTTTGAAAAATCCAATTGCAATTTGGCTTTATTGGTGTGTGTTGGTTGGGATCTGCACTTACCGGCAATGGGGGCCTGGCCTGCATGATGAGGCTGCGCTGCGATTCACTGGTTAGCGGTCGTATGCTATTGATGCAGACATTGGGCGCCGAATTGGAGCGATCGTCCTGGCTGATGCGTGGTGGTCGGCCCTGTCGGTTGGCAGAAGGTTTAGAGCTGCTGATGTTGGTGCTAGTTGCTATTGTGGCTGTTGCGGTGATGCTGCTGCCACTGCTGCTGCATCGGCGGCTGCTACTACTCACATTGAAGCGTACAGCACTGCTGCGACCCACAGGCAGGCCGACAGAATTTTCTGGATTCGATGACAACAAGCGCTCATAGTAGCTGTCCACGGAGAAGGGCTGGCACAGCATCGGTACACGGCCGGCGCAACGCTGATGGAAACGAAAATTGCACTGACTGCAATAGAAGCCAGTGAAGAGCAGTCGGCGACAGCCCTCGCAAAAGACCAGCGAGAAGAAGGTTTTGCGTATAAATTGATGCTTGATGTGCGGCCCCAATGGGAACCTATCCAGCAGCCGCACATAGATCTCCTCGACGTGCAAAGTGCCAATGTCCGTGTTCCATGGTATTATCTGTCTGCCGCTATGCGGCGTTGTGCTTACCTCGCACATGAACGGCTCCAGCTGGCGCAACGTTAGCGCCTTCATCAGCGCATCGCAGAGCCGTGTGCCGGCGACCACCTCAACGGAGGTGCGCTGCTGATTGGGCAAATGGGCGCGCAACAGGACTTTTGGCTGGCGTGTTAGTGTGCCACACTGACTGGCCGTGCCGCTGCCAGTGCCACCGCTGCCCGAACTGCTGACCAAGCTGTCGCTCAGCTCATGGACATGACGTGCCAGCTGTCGCTGCTGTTGCAAGATTTGTGTTTGATTCTGATAATGTGGCTGTTCCTGCTGCTGCTGCTGCAGAGCTTCGCTCTGACTCTTGCCCGCATCCTCCGGCTGCAATGCATTGAGCTGCTCCATTAGCTCGTGCTCCTTGGCCTCCAGTTCGTGCAGCTTGGATGTCAGCTCCTGGTATTCTGGATTACAAGTAAACAAAATACTTGAAGTAAATATTCATTTATATATTTGTACAAAACCATCCTCATATCTGTATGACATCTTGAAAGTAACCATCTGTTGGAGGACAAATAATATCGTATACATAAGGTACAAACTCTTTATTTCAGAAAGACAATTTCATATATGTATGTACATGCAATTCGCTTGTGGAACCAACATATCGAACTTTCCGCCTCTTCTCATTTCGACTCCACTGTATCCTCTCTTTCGCTTTTAATTTGTTCATCTAATTGCATTTTGTGTTTAATAAATCAATAATTACTAATCTTTAACATTCATTTGTTTGCTTTGATTGAGTTTCGTGTGGGTTTTCCGCAATCCTTGCAACAAATGATGGACCGCCAGTAACTTTAAACTTAAAATTAAAGCTATCTTAAATTTCAAATTTAAATTATCAAATTTTTTCAAAATGCATATATACAAATTAAAATACGGAAAATTAAAATAATATAAAACTAAAAAAGCAAAACATAAAAATACATAATTTTAAAATTATTACAAATTAAAAATGAATAAAAAACGTAAAAAAATAATTACAAAAATTAATTATATTTATAGTCGTAGGATGAAAGTAAATAATAAATACATTAATTATAAATATTATTATGTATGAAATTTAGTTAATTGAATAATATACGATAATAAATATTACTGTGCTATAAATACAAGTACATCTTGCAGCAGTTTGAATTATAAATAAAATAAATGATAATAATTCAAATGTCAGGTGGGTGTTTTGTGGGTTACCTGTTAAGTACATGGCTGGCGGCTCCTGCAGATTGGCGAATTTTGCATTTAATGCATCGATATTTTCCCGCGTCACATGCTTCACCAGCTGCACATTGTGGAGCTCATCGGCCAGGGGATCGTACGATTCGCTGTCACTTTCCGCGGATGATTCGCTGGACATGGTTGTTTTGTGTTGCTGTTGCTTTATTTTGTGGAACGGAATCACTTAAACGAAACTTCTTTGCTGAACTCCTTACTCCCACACCAGCTGCCTGACCATGACCCTGAACTTTGTTTTTTCTGTTGCTGCTATTTTTGCTTTTGCTTTTTGTGTTTGTTTTTTGCGCTTGCGTTTAGAGTCCACCCACGTCCGCTGTGACTGCATCCACATTAACAGTACAACAGTGGCGGGCTGCTGGCAGCCAGCGGCTGCATTTTTTTCAATCGCCCGACTTTTTCTAATTGATTAAAATGCGGCCCGCGATTTGCTGTTTTCTGTTGCTGTTTTTCTGTTGCTGTTTTCTGTTTCTGTTTCTGCTGCTGCTGCTGCTGCGTTGCGTATATTGATAAGTTCAGTTCAGAACTGGTTCGATAGAGATAAAAATCAAAACTTATCGTTAAAGGCTTCATTAGCTCACGCATACTTATCGATATTTCGTTATCACATTAGTGCAGCAAATGCGCGGGCTCTTTTTATGTATGTATATGTATGCAAATAAATAAGAAAATATAATAAAAGCTTTGCTGGAGAATTATTTGAATCTATCATATTTAAACTTAATTATCATGAGCAACAAGCTGAACAAGCAAGCCATCCACTACTTATTGTTATGCATAAATATGCATAGTTTTTATTGTTAAATATATTATCCACGAAAATACGAAAAATTATATAAAGTTAATTATCATAACGCATAAGCAAACCCAATAAACCCCTTCAGCTTATACGATTTGTTTTGACGTAGATAAGCCAAGGGCATAAAATATCTGTTCAAGGCCATGAGCGGTATAAGATTAACTTCAATATAAGAGCCGTAGAAGTCAAATTTGAGTTGAGTTAAATGAACTAAATGAGCGATTCGAGGTGAAATCGCAAAGCAAACTATCAAACATCTGCTCACAGAATATATCGATATTAAGCACATAAAATAAATTATATGCATAGACCGTTTTTTTAATATATTTGTGCCGCATTGCAATTGCATTGAACTTGTAAAATTATACACGAATTTATTCAGTGTGTTTTCATATAAAAATCAGTCGATTTGAGCGCTTCAAAATTACAATGTACATTTCGATATTTTACGCGCTTAAAACAATCGCCAACAATCGTTTTATTTAGTACATCCCTAAACAGTAACCAACACACATTGGCATTTTCACAGCACGCAAACGTTTGCAAAAAATCACTTGAAGCGGCCAAAATTAATGCACAAAATAAGCCACAATAACTGAAGCGGAGCCATGGACGAAGGTAAGGTAGTGTGCGCCGCGGGCATACCAGTGTGTTCTTCCTTCTCTCCCCCTTTAAAGTGTGTGTATTAACTTTCCTGGCGTTTTGTGCATCTCTTTCTCTCTCATAGAATATACGGCAGCGTCTTCGGCCGGTGGCGGGGGCGGTAAAAAGACCGGCATTGGCAAACAGCACAATACGCTGCCGTTGTGGGGCAATGAGACATCCATGAATCTGAATCCCCTCATCCTGGCCAACATACAAAGTTCCAGCTACTTCAAAGGTACAAATTGTTTATCAAATATTTCTCCCGCCAAAATTTTAAAGTGTGGCGTTTTATGTTTCATTGCCTAACAGTACACCTATTCAAACTGAAAACGTATCATGAGGTGGTCGATGAGATATATTACCAGGTGAAGCACATGGAGCCCTGGGAGCGAGGATCACGCAAAACATCCGGACAGACGGGAATGTGCGGCGGTGTGAGTTTATGAAATGTAGCGCTTATCGTTGGCTATTTTAAATGCATACCTGCCATAAATTGAATTGAAATCATACTGATCTGTGATCCCTTGTACAGGTACGTGGCGTTGGCGCCGGTGGCATCGTCTCGACTGCCTACTGTCTGCTATATAAGTTGTATACGCTGCGACTGACCCGCAAGCAAGTGAATGGGCTGCTCAATCACACTGACTCAGCCTACATACGGGCACTAGGTAGGTGTTGGTAAGTCGCATGAGTATCAGCCGTGTCTCTTCACTCGTTGCTTGCTCCTGCTCCTCCAGCCTTTCTTTTTTCCCCTTTTTTTTTGAAACAGGCAAGTACGCAGCCAGAAAAATTGTGTATTCTATTATGTATGTAAATTTACATGTATTTATGTCACAAATCATAATATATTTGAACAGACACGCTAGGGATGCTTTGATTGTTAAATTAAAAAAAAGACCGCAGACTAGGCATTTAACTACAGTCAAAAAAATATTCTCAAAATTAACCTTTTTAAGTTATATGTTTCCTAATGCATAATTAAGAACAATACACTAATGAAATATAAAAGAAAATAATAATTAATTGAGCATTGAAAAAAATTTTACAATTTTGTGCACTTTTAAAATACATACATTTGTTATATTTTAGATGCATTTACAACTGAATGTGTCGCATATTCATGATTAATATTAAGATTTAAAGTTGTTCAGTTAAAAATCGTTTCGATAAGCTGCGTACTAGTCCTTAAGTGTTGTCCATGTCTTTACTTATTTACAATTTATTGTTGTGTTGCTCGCTCAGGTTTTATGTACTTACGCTATACTCAGCCGCCGGGCGATTTATATGATTGGTATGAGGACTATCTGCAGGACGAGGAGGAGATCGATGTGAAGGCGGGTGGCGGCCAGGTGAGTCAACTGTATGAGCCACCAATCAATTATGCACAGCAACCCGCAGCACTCAACGATGAATGCCAGACTTTATTAAAAATGCATTTTTTGTATTATGTTGCAAACTTCTGCAGGTGGTGACCATTGGCCAAATGGTCTATCAGTTCATGACGAAACTGGACTGGTTCTCCACATTATTTCCACGCATACCTGTGCCTATACAGAAGCAGATCGAGAAGAAGATTGAGCAGTACTGTCGCGACCAGGGCATCACGATCCATCAGCTGAGCACGGGACGCGGCCCCGGTGCGGCAACAGCGGGGCAAGGCGCAAAGGCAGATGTGTCCACCGGCTGCGATGACTACGAGGGCAGCGGGAGCGGACGTGGCGGTGGTCATGCTGCTGTGGCACGGGCCGGCGGCAGCGGCTATCCGCCAGCAAACTATCGGAATGATCACGATGATCGTGACTATTATGCAACTCAGGCCTCGGGCAGATCGGGACGCGGTCGCGGCGGCTACGAGGAATACCCACCGCCAGCAGTGTCTTCGATGCTGCCGTATGGCAGCTCCGAGCGGGAGAAGGAGTATAGCGATCGCGAGCGCGATCGCGGCAAGCGTCGACGCAGCGGCAAGCACAAGAAGAAGCACAAGCACAGGCAATCGTCGCGCAGTCGCAGCCGCAGCAAGAGTCGTAGCAAGAGTCGTAGCAAGAGCCGCAGCAAGAGTCCCAGCAAGAGTCGCAGCGATAGCCATGGGCGTCATCGTCACGAACGCAAACGTGATGAGCGAAGCGGCAGGCATCGGCACAACGATAACCACGATGAGCGGGAACGGGATCGAGATCGGGAAAGGGAGCGAGAGCGGGATCGACGCTATCGATGAGGAAGTTGACGTTACATAATATTTCATAGCAAACTGAATTGTATCATTGTTTCCATAGCAATTGACTATTTTATTATTATTTTTTTTTGTATTCCTTCTCCACTTAATTATCGTGCCCCTCCCCCCAACCACACACAATACAAATATTTTACTCAAAGAGCCCCACCGACTGCGGGACTCGTACTCAGGTTTAAACAGACACCCACAAATACCTAAACACACAGACATGCACTCCCACATGCAAGCATACGTACAGACAAAAGAAGTCTGGCTTTATTTTGTAATTCGTAACTCATTTACTATTAATGCTGATTGTAAATTCAAGTTGTGTTTTATGGAAAATAAAAGAAACATTTGTTTAAGACAAACGATTTATCATTTTTCATCGCTAGTCTTTTAAAGTGCAATAAAAAGGAATAATTTTCTGATTTCAAGTACTTATTTTTTTATTAGATTCCTTGAGTATTCTATGCGAACATTTTAATCGCAATCCAGAACACGCCGCATAGTCTTTAATTTCTTTTGAAGATTTTACTTTGAGCTTAAAGCTGAAGCTTTATTTTAGAGGGTGTTTCTTCGGCAGTAATCTATATTCCAAACTTGGTCACTCTAGTTCTGAAACTTTGGAAGATGTTTGTAGGCATTAGAACTTTTTTCGGCGGGTGGCTGGTGCTGCGGTAAGTAGGCGTGTCCAGGTTAAAAATATTAAAAAGTCTATGTAACAATTTTTAAAAACCATGTAGCCTCGTACATTAGTTTTAAAACAAGTAACCAATTTTAGCCTAGCTAGCATTCACTTAAACATTTTTTGAGAACAGCAACTGCTTTTATATAGATTTATATACGTACATCAGTAAATAACTATATTCCACAATCGAACTGGCAAATCAACGGAAGGTATGACTACTGGTAATAATCTTTAAATCATGATTAATTGCATTTATATCCGTGTTTCAGGTTTATTACAGTGTATTTTCATTGAATTAGAAATAATGCAAATACAGGTGAAAAGAAAAATGCAATTTTTTCTTGTTGTTGTTGATGGTAATTTGCATATGCATCTTCGATCCGTTGCTTATAGACGGCGACCACGACGACCGCCCTTCCTGCGTGTGGAATCGGATGGAATGGGCGTGACATCCTCAATGCGACCGATTTTCATCGATGAGCGAGCCAAGGCACGAAGTGCGGATTGGGCACCGGGTCCGGGTGTCTTTGTCTTGTTGCCGCCCGTGGCGCGCAATTTGATGTGCAGAGCAGTAATGCCAAGAACCTTGCATCTTTCAGCCACATCCTGTAATCAGAAAATGGCATGTTCAACATTATGTATATCGATAACAAAAGACAAGAAATCGAACCTGAGCGGCCAACATGGCGGCGTAGGGGGAAGCCTCATCACGATCGGCCTTGACCTTCATGCCGCCGGTGACACGTGCGATTGTTTCGCGACCGGACAAGTCGGTGACATGCACGAACGTGTCGTTGAAACTGGCATAGATGTGAGCGACACCGAAAACGTTTTCGCCATCGCGCACCTGGGGACCAAGTGAGACCTGGACTTCCTCTTTCTGTACTTTAGCCTTCCTTGGAGCCATTTTGCAGCAAATAAACGACTGTTGTTGTCAGCAAACTGTTGAAAAAAAAGCATGGAACACATTTCAACACAGGCACAAGAAAAAAATCAAAAAACAAAAACAAAAAAAAACTGCCAACGAAACAAAAACACGAAAATATCACGAAATTTATCTGGAAATATATTGCGCTTATTGCCTGTTGTGCATTTCATGTTTTTGTTTGCAGTTTTTAACTTTAAAACGTATTTTTTTTTGTATTAAATGCAAGAGAATGTCACAACACGAACCAATTGCGTGAACCGGATATTAAAAAAGAAGGCTATTATGCAGCTGTCAGAGGAGCGTTGCCACACAATTAACAATAGGCATGCGAGCTGTCAAATAACCACGGTTGCATCGCAGAGTCTGCTAAATTGTAGAAGATTGCTCACCCCAAACGCAGCTATCGATAGGTGCTCGACACATTTATAGACGGCTATATTTAATATACGGCTATGTCAGCGGGTTTGTTAAGATATTCAGAAAACACACATGTTATAACACAAGTTTATATTTTAAAATCAGGATATGTTAAAAATAATACAAAATTGTATCTAATTATTTTTCTCAATCAGAGATTAAGCAAATTGACTTGAATTATATTATAAATTCAAAATAATACAGCGAATTAAAGTTGATTTTTTTAGTGATTGTAGTAGGTTAGGAAAAATGGTTTTTATTTTTTATGTTTTGTTACACCAATTAATAAAAAAGAGCTGAAAAATAAAGTTTAAATAATGGCGCCAAGTTTGACAGCCTTATTAATACCCAATGAAACTCAAACGATAGTTATGTTGGCGCAATCTTGTATCATCGATATTTCGCAACTGCAACTGGTGCATTCGATAAGTGTTGTCTCTTTTTATTTATTTTGATTTTTTTTTGTCACAAGGTATCTCTGTGAGGAGGGAACACAATGTCGTGGGTTTCCGATTACCAGTATACGTGTCTACAAAAGTTGGCGTTCGGCACGCTCCAACTAACCGGCCATATACCTCATCACATAGCATTCGTAATGGATGGCAATCGCCGCTTTGCCCGCTCCAAGCACCTGGACAAGATTGAGGGGCATTCCCGGGGTTTCTCAAAGCTGGCGGATGTGCTCCGGTGGTGTTTGGATCTGGGGATACGCGAGGTGACAACATTTGCGTTTAGCATTGAGAACTTTAAGCGTTCCAGCGAGGAGGTCGAAGGTCTCTTCAATTTGGCACGCGAAAAGTTTGCCAAATTACTGGCGGAGACCGGGCGCCTGGATGAGCATGGCATACGGATCCGTGTCATTGGTAACATTGAGCTGCTACCGGCGGATCTGCAGCGTCTGATTGCCACCGCCATGTTGCGCACGGAGCACAATGATAAATTGTTTCTAAATGTCGCATTTGCCTACACATCCCGTGATGAAATCACCCAGGCAGTGGATGCAGTGCTGAGGTGTGACCAGGATGATGCACTGCAGCCCACTGACATCAATGAGCGGCTGCTGGATGCATGTCTGTATACGCGTCATTCACCGCCGCCGGATCTGGTCTTCCGCACCTCCGGTGAGACGCGCTTAAGTGACTTTATGATGTGGCAGGTAAATAGTTATGTCTACAATCTTTATCGGTATAATTCGAATTATGTTTTACTCCCCCAGCTAAGCACATCGGTGTTGTACTTTACGGACGTGCTGTGGCCCCAGATAACCATATGGAACTTTTTGGCTAGCATTGTTGCCTATCAGCGGGATCGTTGTCGCCTGGATGATTATAAGCGATTGGAGCGTTTGCATAGCGCTCAACTGGCCAAATCCAGCGAGTTCTATAGCTTGCGTGTTCAGAAGTTTCTGGTCCAGCTGGATGCCAACCGTCGGAAATTGCTGATTGGTGTGGCCTCGAATTAAGTCAAATTGTTAACTGCATGTTTATTGTTGTGATAGGGAAATAAATTATGTGTATATAACATCAAATTGTCTACATATTACTTGTCGCAAGCCGAACCTCTTTTTGAAAAGATAAAGAGAAGATTCAGTTCAAACAAAAATACTTAATTAGCCGTTTTTAAATCAAGCTTATTGAGTTTATGATTTATTACCATTTTAATCAAATAGATTTTATATATTTTGTTTTTTCTTATAAATATTCATAGTTATGTACATATTTAAAAACAAACATTAAGAGTTAGAAGCTAAACCTTAAGTTCAAAAGTCCCCCGCAGAGGTCAGTGAGCTGAACCCAAAAGTTAATCACGGTTTCGAATCCCCGAAGTAAACCTCATTTAATATATCAAAGGTTTGCCGTCTTTGACAATATATGCACATATATTCAAAGTAACGTCTCGGCAGTAATTATAATTATAAGAAAATGTGGAGAATTTTTGTAATTTTAAATACAGTTTATACATTTATTTTGAATATCACGATTCACTTATTTATCACTGTGACTGAAAATGTATGGTAGCGCGTATCTGTCAAAGTATCCAGGCTTGCCAATTTGAAACGTTCACAATCGACAGCGAATAGTATGCAACAGTGCTGCAAACTATCGATTACTAAGACAGGACAGATCGACCAGAAAAAGGTCAAAAAAATTACAAGCAAAATATTGAAAGGATAGAAACCCGGATACTTCTATTAATTTAATGTTGGGTAATTTTTTACAAATTATTTAAACCTTTTATTTTTATAATTAGTACAATTATATTAATTTGGCATCATCCCCTGTGCCATCTACACAACAAGTATTTGACAAATTTGTGCCCACCATATTGAAATATTTTTTTGACAGTTTTTATGAGTATGCAGCAATAAATATCAAGACGTAATCGGAATCTATTCTAATGAATTTAATTGCTATAAAAGTAGTGTTGCCATATTGGAACTCTAAGGACCTCAAGAGCGTTAGTAGTAGACAATTTATGAGCTCGTTAGCAGTTTCAAATAAAAGGACATCAATCTGTCAAACTTCTCAGCTAATCTAAATAAAAAAGTGTAAAGAAATCGATTTCCGACTAGGGGCTGTTTGTCAACTCAAAGTGAAAAAGGACATTGATCCGCAGGAAAAAAGGCTAAAAATTCAGCACTAGTGTCCAATAGCTATCGCACTGGCAACACAGTCGATTAGTATCGCGCGCAAAAAACGATAACACAATGCGCTTGCAACTCTCTTCTCACATTGGTGGTAATTGCTGAAATTACCATCTTGCAAAACTTTTTTTGTTGTAAAAAATATATATACAAATACACAAGAAAAGTAATAGGCATTAGTTTTTCATAAAATAGTGTAAAACAAAGTACACTTTTAGTTAGCTTTAAAGTTAGTTTTCAGTGTTAAAGGCAATTATTTTCAAGCTCTAGCTCTAGTTTTCTTACACTAGGCGTGACGACGAAAAATAATCGACATAAAAAACACAAAAATTTCACTCGAAAATCCGCAAATAAGATTTACACGCGACCGCATCAGCAACGACAATTATATACCGACATATTTTGTATAACTCCAAAATTAATCAAAGTCAACAACGAAAATAAAGGGTAAGTAAATGTGCTACGATGTGTGTGTCTGTGTGTGTGTGTCTCTATGCATGTATACTTGATGTGTGTGTGTGTGTGTGTGTTTCGTTCTGCGTGTTGCTCTCTTTCTGTTCCCTTTTTTTTTGTCTTCCCTTTTGGTCGGCCGCTGGCGATGCTGTATTGATTTTTTTTGCGCCGCCTTGTCGACTGATACTAGGGGCGGGGTGTGGTGGGGTGAGGGGGTGGTTTGCTGTTATGGTACATTTTATATGCAGTTTATGGAATTAATGCAATAGAAACGAATTCTCGTGTCATTGTGCGGTCCAATTGCATGCGCAACTAAACTAATCAACACTTGACTGCAATTTTACATACAAAGGTATGTTACATATACATAGACATACATATATACATACGTATATACATATATATTTATCAATACGGTCTCAAAAGTCCGCATGAGCTTGTTCCGGTTGTGAACCGGCTCCCACATTCAATCTAAATAAGAAAAAAAAAACATGCAATAGCCATTTATTAAACATTATGCATGCAATTATGTTTGTTATTCATCAGTGAGTGAGTGAATGAGTGTGTGTGAATGTATGTATGTAATTTTCCATGTCACATGGTAACATACAATGATATTAACAGCATTCTTCCATATTGCTAAAAATTTGCTGTAAGCTCTGTAAAGCTTAACATTAGTTTTGTGACTTTGCAGAGGGTACTTTTTATCATGAGATATCTTGCACTCCATAACATTAAATAGTCTTCATCAATATAATGTGTACAAAGGCCACATCCTTCTAATTTATAGCTAGAAAATAGTCGCCGATCCTGGCAATATATATATAGATGTATAGAATAAGCTGTGACCTAAAAATTGTGACCTTTTTTTTTGTGTTCTAACTTTTAAAATATTAATTAAGTGTATATTAATATTAAATGAAGTTCATTAACAAAATATATAGACTTCTCGTGCTTTTAAAATACCAACTTATTTGTTATTTCCTAATTCCTTTTTACATTTCTGTATCCTGTGGTCAATTGAAGTCCAATTATATTTAATTGGTTTACATTGTACTAAATGTTAAGTGACATTTACATGTTAACACTTTCATGCACCCAACTTCACCAGGAGGACAGTTCCTGCACCATGTTGTACACAACCAAGAGATTTTAGCATATACAATACTTAGTTAATTAAACTTCTTAATTAAAGAATATTGTAGTAAAAAGGACGCTGCTGTGGGTGTTAAAGGCTTTTCTAACAATTAAATTAAAGTTGCATACAAAATTTATATATAATAATTATAATTGTAAATTACAGGTACGGCATTATGCATGTTTAATTTCTGATTAATTTTTATGTTTATTTTTTTATGCTAACCAGGCGGAAAGAGCAGTGAAAAGCGTTGAAAGCAAAATACACAGGCGAATTCGAGGAAAACAATCAAATAAACACAAAAACTGATCGCAGCAACAACAACAACAATGTTCACTGGAGGATATGCACCCAATGCTGGCGCAGTTCAGCAGCAGCACACGGGCGGTTATTATGGCAATGGAGGTGGCGGTGCAGCTGCTGGCGGCGGCAATGGACCGCGCCACGAACGTCCCTATTATCCGCGCAGTAATTATGCCAGTGCCGGTGGCAATGCGGCGGCACTGAATGGCGCCGGCGGCGCTGCTGCTGCTGGAGGAATGCATTTTGGCCAGCCGTATGGTGTGATGACCTATGGCATACAGAATGGCATTAGCATGAGTGCCGGCGGTAATCCGTATCGTGGTGGTGGCGGCGGTGGCGCCATGCAGAATGGCGCATTTGCTGGCGCCAATGGCATCACCTTTCAGGGTGGACCGCGTGCCAAGAATCCGAATTATACGCAACGCTATCAGAAGCCGCACAATGGCATGGGCAACGGCGGTGGCTATCTGGGTAGCGGTGGTAGTGGCAACTATAGTGCAGCCGCATTGGGGATGCTGTCGAAGGAGGAACGCGCCGAATTGCAGCGCGAGAAGGCAAAGAATCCGGGACGTAATCTGGTCAAGCCACACTGGGAGAATTTGGAGCCATTTCTTAGGGATTTCTACTTAATGCATCCGAATACGCTGAGTCGCAGCGAACAGGCGGTCGCCGAGATGCGTCACGATCTAGAAATAACCGTATCCGGCAATGAGCTGCCGCACCCGGTGGCCAATTTCGAGGAGTGCTCGCTGCCACCGCACATTATTGATGAGATGAAGCGGCAGGGGTTCACAAAGCCGACAGCTATCCAATCGCAGGGCTGGCCAATAGCACTGAGCGGACGCGATCTCGTCGGGATCGCCCAAACAGGCTCCGGCAAAACGCTGGCCTACATGCTGCCCGCCATTGTGCACATTTCCAATCAGCCGCCGATTATGCGCGGCGAGGGACCCATCGCCTTGGTCCTGGCACCCACACGTGAGCTAGCCCAGCAGATCCAGTCGGTGGTAAGGGACTATGGGCATTTGTGCAAGCCCGAGATACGCCATACGTGCATTTTTGGCGGCTCCTCAAAGGTGCCGCAAGCTCGCGATCTGGAGCGCGGCGTTGAGGTGATCATTGCGACGCCGGGACGTCTGATTGATTTCCTCGAGAATCGCAACACCAATTTGCAGCGCTGCACATATCTCGTCCTGGATGAGGCTGATCGCATGCTCGACATGGGCTTTGAGCCCCAAATACGCAAGATCATTGAACAGATACGACCAGATCGTCAGGTCGTCATGTGGTCGGCCACCTGGCCCAAGGAGGTGCAGGCATTAGCTGGTGATTTCCTCAACGATTACATACAGATCAATATCGGTTCGATGAATCTGTCCGCCAATCATAACATCCGACAGATCGTCGAGATCTGCAATGAGAACGAGAAGCCGCAGCGTCTGGTGCGACTGCTCAAGGATATAACGCCAACAAATAATGCGGCCAACACCGGCAACAAAATTATCATATTTGTGGAGACCAAAATTAAGGTCAGTTCAATTTTATAATAACATTTGTAAAAGCGCTGCTAGGGCTATTTTTCCACATCATCCCATAGCATCATTTTGCTAGTATTAAAGCTCCAATACCTAGACGCTTCTGCTCTCGCTCTAGTCAGTGGTAATTTAAACATTTGGACGCAATTTCAAAGCACTTAAAATCTCTTAACAAGTTTAAGTATGTTTTCAGCTGAAGAAGTGGCACACAGAAAGCTAATGCACCACAAAACATATGTACATTGAATTGCAACCATTTATTGTCACCCATTCTTAATCACATAAAAGTTTTGAACAAGTTTCGCCATCAAATCAATGATGTGCACTTAAAGCTCTAGCCAGCTTTAGTTTTCAGTAGTAAAGAACATTTGAGCAAGTTTATGTTTGCTCCATCAAATCAAACTGGTAATTTTTGCCTTCGCTGTGGCTGGTTTTAATTGAAACTTGTAAAGGAGCTTATCAAAGCTCTTAAAGCTAACATGCTAAATACTATATTTCAATTATTGCCTTAAAGGATATGTCATCACAGCAGCCCTTAGGTACAAGCCGTTAAAAACTTTCCTAACAAATATCTTCTCTTTTTTGTTTTTTTTTTTTGTTTTGGCAGGTTGAGGACATATTGCAGATCATTCGCAGCGAAGGCTACACAGCCACATCGATACATGGCGACAAGTCGCAGAGTGAGCGCGACTCAGTGCTGAAAGATTTCCGTAATGGCAAATCGAATATATTGATTGCCACCGATGTGGCATCACGCGGCTTGGATGTTGAGGATTTGCAGTATGTTATTAATTACGATTATCCCAACTCATCGGAGAACTATGTGCATCGCATTGGACGCACTGGACGCTGCCAGCAGTTGGGCACGGCATACACATTATTTACGCCCGACAATGCCAAACAGGCGCGCGAGCTTATCTCCGTGCTGGAGGAGGCTGGCCAGACGCCATCGCAGGCGCTGCTTGATTTGGCACGCGCCATGCCCAATTCGGCCAACTATCGCGGCAACAAGCGCTGGAATAGCAATGGCAGCGGCGGCGGCAGCGCCACCAGCATCTATCAGCAGCGCACCAATCCGCTCAACTATCAGGCGGGCAACGGCGGCGGCAACGGTGCCAACAATGGCTACAACAATCGCAGCAGCTATCAGCAGCAATATGCCGCTGGCGGCAACAGCTATCAGCCCAATGGCAGCGGCGGCGTTGGCAATTGGAATCGTGGCGGCGGCGCTGGCGCTGCTATCAGCCAGCAGCCGGGTGCCGATGGCGCCAATCGTAATGGCAGCGGCGCCACCTATCGCCCCCGTGCTCCGTTTAACAATGGCGGACCACGTGCCATCATGGGACACAATGGCGCCAGCGGTGGTGGTGCCGGATCGCCCGGTGCACACAATGCTGGCCAGCCGCATTTGGGACAACAGGGCGGTGCGTTTATGCAGCCCAATTATCGTGGACGTGGACAGTTTGTGCCACCGAATACAGCGGCCGCTGGCAGTGGCATGCCACGCTTCCAGCAGTATCCCAAGCGTGACTATCAACAGCAACAACAGCCGCAGCAGCAGCCGCAGACACCGCAACACTATCAGCAGCAGCCGCAGCAGCAGCAGCAACAACAACAACAACAGGGCCAGCCACAGCAGCAACAGCAGAAGCCCAAACAACATGGCAACGGCGATGATAAGAACTTTAAGGAATATGCAGCGACTGGAGTGAGCACACCAATGGTCCACTATACGCCAGCCAATTCGCCACCAATAGCTGCCGTTGCGGCCGCTGCAGCGGCTGCCGGTGGCGGTGGACGGGGACAAGTTGCCGCAGCACCAGCCACCGCCTATATGTATGATGCGGCGGGTGTGCTGACAACATCAGCAGCACCCGGCACCAATCCGTATGCCAGCCAGTTCAACATGCCGGCCACCTATTATACAACACAGCATCATCAGTTTGCTCCGGCCGTTGCTGGGCCCGGACCCGGTGCTGCCATTGAGCAGGCGGGCCAGCACTAAGAATGATTGTTCCCAAAAATTCGGTCTCTTTAGTTTTCAAGTCCAGAAACAAAAACAAAAAACCGCAATACCCAATTCTAAAAAGAGACAAAGAAGAAGGAGAAGAAAATGAAACATAAAGAAACAAAGAAACCAACAAACAAACAAACAAACAATGAAATCAACATACATACAATCACTGACAAACATCTAAAGACACCACACACAAATACAGGAAACACGCGTAACGAATTAGTTAATAAAAGAGTCGATATTTTGGGAATTTGACTAGTGAGTGGAGTGGACTCCCGACTCTCGCGAGTCGTTCGAATTATATAAGTTTACATTTTCTATATGCATATATATGATTATTTGTACAACATACTGTTTGAGAAAATAATACATCAACAAACTGATGCAGAGTGTATACATAATAATTAATTGTGAGCTCTTCTGATTCGAATCGATTCATTTCTACAACTGTTAAGCAACTGTTAAGTAACTGTTAATAATCGCTGATCCGCTGTTAACCAACAGCAGTAGCAGAAGCAGCAGCAACAACAACGTTCCAATGGGCAGGCAAGCAAGCAAGCAACAAATGGCAACAATTTACGAGTTTCCAAACGACACAAAATAACAAGCAACAACAAAAATTTGCAGAAGCACAACTTAATCCCTTTTTATTTCAACTTACATACTTATGTATTTTCATATTCATTGATATTTATTTTTTTTCTGCTACACGAATACACACACACACACACACACACACACATTACACACTTACAGATTTTTTTTTTTTGAGTTATTCGCTTGGCGGCAGCTACAGCAGCAACCAAACACAACAACAACAACAGTTAAAACAACAAACGTATAGGTAAGTGCAAATACACCATAAAATCTGTGATTTAATATAATAGTACTCTCTCCCTCTTGCCCATGTATTACAATTGAAAACAGCAGCAAAACACCAGTAAGAGGTGCCGTTAAAACTGTCGCCTTGCTGTTAACAACAACATTTGAAGAACACTCGGTAAAAGTACAGCAACAACAATTAACTATTTAAATACTAACAATAGTTTTTAAGCATTCACACACACACACGAGCAGCAAATTGTATGTTTTTCGAATGTTTAAGAGTTAGAAATATTATAATAATTTTTATTTTTTTTTTATATTTGTTCGTTGGATTTTGAAAATATGCTAAAGAATTGTTTGTTAACTAACACACAGAGCACACACACAGAGCACACACACACATCCATACAAACAATTTGTTATGCATATTCTCAGAAACTAATTTTAAGAGCTATACACACAATGCGTATACATAAATATCGACAAGAAAACCACAACAAACAATAAAATATTTTAGTAATTTGTTAAAAACAGACACGCCCACATACACATACACACACACACACATACACACACACATACACATACACACACTCACAGATACACACATGAAAATTGTATGAAAAATGAGAAAAGAAAATTTTTGAAACCTTTTCACTAACTTGGTTGGTATGAAATTAACGGTTTGCTTATATAATATAAACAAAAATTATAAAACACCAAATATTTCCATAATAACAAAACTGTGCTAATAATACTCAAAACTGAAAATATGACAAAATTCTGTTCGAAAACACCCGCAAGCATACACACACACAGACACACACACACACACGTATACACGGAGAGAAATGCAGCTAATCGTTGTTCGACGAAAATAAAATTGCTAAATAAACGGAAAATTTAAAACAAATATTTAGAAATTCGTAAACTTTCAAAAATAAGAAACCCCCCAATAAGGGAAAAAAGCAGCGCTGCTTTGGTAGAAGTATGTAAACGAATCAGGAAACAATTAAATATGTATTGGAAAAAAAACAACACTTTAATGTTCGAGTAATATAATTATAGTTTTGAATTTTTTTTTGTTACATTTTTCTTTTTTTTAATACTCTTGCATATATTTGCTTGGTATGCGTATCTTGAAGTTAAAAACCAAAAGGCAAAACGCGATTCTATTTTATTTAATTATATTTTTTTTTTAAAAATCCTATTTCCATATGCGTAAAATGGAAAATAATTAATTACACTGAAGTTTACATTCTGTGTGTAACTACAGATATTCACATTCGCAAAACAGAATGTTTTTTTCAAAAGTTCTATGCAAATACTGGAAAAAATCTGAAATACCAAGTTTAATTTATTGAAACTAAATAAGAAAATTTACAAAAATGAAATGAAAAAGAAAATACGCCACATTCATCCATAAAAACAAAGAACAAGTTAATTCAAATGCAAATCAAAACACGACCAGCAGCCATACACAAAAATAATAATAATAACAATAATACGGAACAAGAATGTATATATATGTATATATATATATATATATGTATACATATATATACGTAAATATAAAAACACATATATATACATATATCAAATTATTTCTTTTTTAGTGAGGTAGCAAGGGTTTCATCTTCATTTGTCATCATTTTTACATAATACCTACATACACAGAATGTACGAAACTTTCTGGATTGGTAGCCTTGAATCTTGATATCAAAGATCTTCGACATTTTTCGCAAATTTTGCCCATATTCTTTTATTGAATAACCCTTCAGGTTATCGCTGTGAATTTGTTCATTACTGACCCATCTTCCATGAGTTATCGTTTTTTTTTTGAAAATTCAACGAAACTTTCCATCTCTCTCATTCTGTACACAATAGGATTTAAATTTACCAGTAAATAAGTTAGCTGTCCTGGTCCAAGTTGTTGCCCAAAATGTTGCCAGTGTTGAAAATTCATAATCGATGGAGCCGCAATTAGTTTGTGTTGCCCTCTGCCAGAAATTCGCAGATAAAATAACATTTAGTATTAGACAATTTTCCAAGTTCATCCCTTAACGGAAAAGCAGTACAAAGCTAGCAAAGAGAAACAAGAAACAAAACTAAAAAATTAAAAAAAAATATACATATATTAAAACGTAACAAGCAACAAGTTAAGCAATAAAGAGACAGGACGACACAGGGGAAAACATGTTGAGGATGTTAAACTAAACAGCAACATTTCTTTTTATATAGTATACAAGCATATATTGATTTAAATATATATATATATATGTATGGCTTTAGCAACTAAAAGAAGGAACAACAAAATATATATCACACCACATGGATCTCCTTGTAACAAAAACTACATTTAAAAGAAGAGAAAATACATACAACCATACATACATACATATATATATATGTAGATATATATATATATATATATATATATTGCGAATACCATAAGTGGAAGACATTGTTTATTATTATTATTATTATTCTGTTTCATTTTGTCTTGTTTTTTATTATTATTTTTATTTTGTTTGTTAATCTCTCATACGCTTAACAATTTTTTTTTGTTTTAAAAGCTGAAAACTAAATACTATATTATTTTTTATATGTATATGTATACACAATGTTACTAAGTGAAAAAATCGATCCAGGCATTGCTGGTGTTGGTGGGTTGGGATCGTTTCAGCTGTCCCCGCCGTCCCCCCGCCCGCTGTCTAGGCGTTTTTTTAATGCAACCGAATTGTGATGATGTGATAGACTTATAAAAAATACTAATTAATAACCAATTAAAAACGAAAAAAAGTAAACAACAAAAAACAAAAAAAAAAACAAAAAAAAAAAACAAATGAAGTAACAACCCAAGCCGACAACGGCTGAATATATATGTTATGTATTTGTATTATTGTCGTGTATATATATATATATAAATATATATATATATATATAAACTATATATAGTATATGTATACATACATATGTATATAGACAATGTCTGATGGCTATGCCAAAGCCGATGGCTATTTAAAAATGTATTATGGATGACATGAGGCACACATTCTTTTTTTAAGAAATAAAACCTATAAAGCGCGATGTTTGTATTGTATTGCCTATAAGTTGTTGTGAACACATACACACACACACACACAGACATAAAGAAAAAGAAACACACGCATACACATGTAGAGTTAAACGACAAAACAAAAAGAAAACAAAAAAAGAGAAAAAGAAGTTGAAACTGAAACTGAAACTGATAAAATTTAAGCGTAACAAACTGAAAAGATGCAACGAAAAATACCAAAAAAAAAATATATAAAAAAAACAACAAAAAAAATTGAAAAAGTTAACGAAATTCACTGCAACTTGTAAAGTTGAGGCAAACATTTTGCTATCCTTTTTTCAGTATCTATCTCGCTCTCGCTCTCTCTCTCTCTCTCTCTGTCTCTTAAACTATTTAACTTACTGTGTCTGTCTCAGTCTCTCTCTTTATCTATATATAGATATATATATATGTATATATTTTTACAAATATATATGTGTACATATACAAAGATGACATATAGAACATACATATATTTTTGAAAGTATGAAAAATGCAACTTTTGAATAAAACCAAAAAGTAACCAAGAAAAACTACGCAACGTAACGTAACGTAATTTCAATGCCAAACAAACGTAACGCAACGTATCGCTGACGTTTTGTTTCGTGTTTGTTTGTTTAGAAGAAAACAAGCAGCCAAATGAGATTTGAAACAAACGAAAAAAATGCCGTTATTATAAATATGTATTTTGATAATCAAATGATAATTTCTCTGTAAATGATTTTTGTGTGTATTACTTTGCTTCAAGCGTATCTCTTATGTTTAATCATTCATTTTGTTTTTAAAATATACCTAATATATACATACATACCATATGTATATAGAGACCTATAAACTACATACAATACAATACATACATACATACATACATTTATCAAAAGCCAGCCGCTGGTTATGAATATGATGAAGTGAGTGAAAATGCATTTAAATACAGTGCTGGTCGCAAAAACATTGACAGCGCCCAGCGCCGTCCGCACAATTGCCAAAATGCACACACCACAACACACACACACACACACACACATACACACACACACACACAAACAATGAAACAAACACACACACACACATACATACATACTTTTAAGCGCCAAAGCTAGAAGCAGCTTTTGAGACATCAAGAAACTCTACACAATCAAATTAAGCAGCAACTGTAACAAACAACAAAACAAATTGGCAAAGTCAAAAGCTAACAGAAAGTGTTGAGTTAAAAGCAATGTTGAAAAACAAATCAAAAAAATACAAAAACCTAAACTAAAAAGAAAAAAAAAAAAAACCAAAACAAAAACGAAAACGAAAGCAGCATTGTAAGTGATAAGGAAAATTTGGAAATTTTGGCCGCATTATAGCTAAAATGGATTGAAATGGAATGGAAAAGTTATAGGAAAACAGTAAGAAAGTTGAGAACGCGATAGAAAAACGTGAAACCCTATTGTGATACAGTTACAAAATAATAAAATGAATGTGTAGAAATACGTAGATACATACGTTAAATGTTAACATTGCTCGTATCAACTAATAAATAAGTACATATGTATGCACATACATACATACATACATGCATACATACTTATATATCGGCAATGACATTTGACGATGACAATTGACAATTGACGATAATCGATATACAAGAATAGTTATTATTGTCATGATTGTATTTCGACAACAAATGTGCAGAACTTTCAAAAACCTTCAAAATATGAACTTACTAAATACATATATAAAATAAAAGAAGCATAATATTAAAAAGCAAGCCAACAATTTATACAATCTAGTTTTTAAAAACTCACACTAACACACAGATATAACACACTCACACACACCTACATACACTTACACCCACACACACACACACACTTCTAATCACATGTATAAGCTATTTGGTTTATTTGGATGGGGAAAAAAAACACATGAGAAATTTTCTTAATTTTTTTATATTTGTTGTGTTAGCAAAGAAAAAACATGAAACAAATGGATAACAACAAAAACAAATACAATTTGTGTAAGCAAATGCAGATTCTTAGCCATTTCGAACGAGCGTGCATTTAGACATACATACATACATACATACATACATATACAGATAATACATACATACATTATGTATGATTTTAAGATTTAAACAAGAATAAATGAAAAGAATTATGAAGCAACTGAAACTAACGAAAACACGCTGCAAATGTACGCAGTTTATAAAATGTAATTTGAAGAAAACAAAACAAAACAAAAATAATAATAATAATAATAACAATAAAGAATTGCTATCTTCGGCTCGCCGAATACTACATACCCTTGTAGACCCTAGTCCATCTGCTCACATTGAAGTTGGCTGGGGATATATGTATCTTAAGAAACCAATATGATTTTCGAAACGATTTTCACGATATTGCTCGTAACTGGTGAGTTTGAAGCAGAAATGCAAATGGATATGGCTATAACGTCACGGCTATCAATAATATATATATAAAATTGATGTAGTCGTTGATGTTCATCTACAAGGGTATTGAAACCTTAATTGAAAACAAGCTAAAGAAAACTTACTTATTTAAATGAAATTTTTAGAGCTTAAGTAAACCCAACAAAATGCACACACATTCAAACATTATTATAATATGATATATATATTTAAAAATATAAACATACAAACATATATACAATTTATGTAATTTTTTTTCTGATCTTATCTGATATGGCAACTCTTGGAACAAAACATGTATATTATTATTCCTCGTCAGATGTGTCCAGCACTTTCACAGTTCCCCAAAACATCATCCATAACAAATCAATTAAAGTTCTGAAATTTAAGTCTCCTATGATACCTCAAGATATAACGAGATATGGCAGTTGAGATAGCTTTTTGTACCACTTCGGAAGATGTTGGCATTGACGACTAGAGTTTAACAAGAAATGGACAATCTGCGACACTCCAATATCGAGGATATAACTTGCATATTACAGAAATATATACCTGTTCCAGCTGATCAATCAGATCGTATTCTTGACGACACCTGGCATATGATGATAGTACTACCTCAGTGGTTTGGACTCGTATTATTTGTCATCCATAAACAGAATTCTAACTGAAGATTTTCGAGTTCGAGTTCCATCATATGCAACAAGAAAATGAAGTAAACTAAATGTAATCAATTTATCTTATGTATATTAAGCAAGACACACACACACACTCACACACACACACACACACACTACCACTCCTAAGCTCTCGAAGCCCTGCACCCCCTAGCCCTAATTATAGAGATGGTCTGAAATACATATTCGCTAAATTATAAAATTGTGGACAAACCTAAATATATATATATAAATATATAATAAATACATACAACTCATAACTATGTACGAGTATGTTTACAAAGCGAATGATATCTATGTAATTAAACAAACACTTTTAAACAAAAACAATTGAAGTTCTTTTTTGGCTCACTTCTGTAGCGGTAAGTATCACAAACAAACAAATACACTATTTTTTTACAATAAAAATGGATTAACACCTTCAAAAACTTGCCAAAAATGTTTTATTTTGATTATCAGAATTCTCGAAAATTCTAAAATGTAACATGTATTTGGAACTTTTAACATTGGCATTGATTCTAAATCAGGCGTTAAATGTGCCTTATAAGCTGGTTAACAGTGCGCTGTTAAAAGACTGAGCACTGTTATTAATCTGGTCTGTTATGCTGCTGTTTCCAACTTGAAAGTTCTGCTAGAAGTCATGATGTCAAAGAGGTTACAATTATATGCCCTGGCTATATTAAATCAAGATCATCAAGATGGAAAAGATTTTCGGTATATTATCTATGCTGAAAAATGCATCACAATTAACATGGACCCTGGAACAGCCCATCTGCAGCTCTGTCCCGCACGAAAATACCTCAGATGGACACCGCGAGAGTTCCAGGTCTTCGCCAAAGCGACGCGAATTCTAACGGAACAATAACCTCCACTCATAACCGGAGTATTACGCATCTATTTGGTCTATGCGTGGCACCCGTAGTATAGGGCCGTCTGGGCGAACCTAACCTAACCCCTAACCTAACCTAACCTAACATAGACTTGAGTTTCATGTATAATACTTATCTAATGGAACTTTTATCTATGGATATAGTTAGACATTAACTTGCCTTATTCGAATATACAAATCACGTAATCATGCTTGCAAATTAATAAACAATTTGTAATTTAATTTTCCAATTTTTATTTAAAATACCATCTGCATCTGTTTTGTTTCGCATTTTATAATTTTTACATAAATTTAACCGTTTTTTTTTTTTTGCATCGTAACATAATTCGCGCTTATCGGGCTTATCGTGTTTAATTATCTCTTTTAATGTATACATTCTATGTATGTACTTTAATATAGTATGTCTATATACACACACACATATATATTAATTTTGCCATTTTTTTTTTCTTTTTGTGTTTGATACATAATACTTGCATTTGATTTTAATGTGTGCGGGTTCTACAGTTCCCCAATTTGTTGTTGTTGTTTTTCTCTTGTCATTTTCACAATCGTTTCTATTTTTTTTTTTTTTTTTTTTTTTTATTATTATTAGATTTCAACGTGTTTTTTACAAGACGCAGACCAAAACAAAAATGTTTGTTTTTTAATAAAAATATATATATATATATTCCTTAATAGCAAGCTGCAGCACAACATTTTGTTTTTGTTTTTGTTTTCGTTTCATTTTTGCATATCTTACAATTGATTTTTTAAAAATATATATATTTTAGCTTTCTATGGATTTTCATATTTTCTATTTCTTTTTGTTGTTGTTATTGATTTTGTTTTGTTTTTGTGACTATTGTTACAACATTGGGCGTTATTATAAATTACAATTCATTATATTTAATTGCAGCTGTGTAAAATAAGCGTTATTCGCTTTTGTTTATTGTGTTTGCTGTGCACTTCTCTGCTTCTTGTTGTTTCTATGTTTTTATATTTTTTGTTTATATTTAATGTTGTATGTATATGGCTTACTATTATTTATTTATGCTCAATGTATACGAGGTATTTGTTTTGTTTTCTTTTGACAAAAATTATATATATATTCTGCATATGAGAGTCGTTTCATTTATTTGCATTTCCAAAACATATACATACATACTTTCGAGAGATCATAACGAAAAATTCAACACGAGTTTGATTTTTGCTGGTGGGCACTGATAGTATATTCCTTTTGGTTTTTTTTTTTTTTTTTTTTTTTTTTTATAAAAGGCTTTTCCACATGGCAAAGAATTGTTAAAATTGTCGATTTCAAAGTAAAATGAATACATTTCAAATTACGAGTATGGCAAACATTTAATTGAGACATCGTTTTGTTTGTATAACGTGTAAAAAGAAGTAGTCTGTTAAATACAAAATATATATGTATATATATCTATATATTGAACCGAATATAAATGTCTTTAAAAAAAACAGTCGAGTCTTATGTTTGTAGATTAAAGCAACTTAATCAAAAAAAAATAAGAAGTCTTCTACAAGTCTTTACACAGAACCAGTTGGGCATACAAAGAAAAAAAAAACGCCCAACCGAGTTTCCGAAGTTACGCCGATTATAATGTTTGTTTGCCTTCAAGTCTTTGCGTATCCTACGAATACAAACAATATTGCAGGAGCTAACTAAATACATGCGTAGATGTCATGAAATTGCTTAAAGTGAGTATGTATTTAAAAAAATGTTGATGTTGATGTTGGTATTATAAATGATCTATAATGTATATCAAATGTATGTGTGTTTTGTTCAAACTGCGTTCTTAACTGCTAATGATTGTTGTGGCTGTTGTTGTTGTTTTTGTTGTTGTTATTGTTATTGTAGTTGTTGTACAAACAAATATTGTTCGCTTGACATTTTGCACAATTGCATTAAAATTATGACTTTTGCAGACTTTTAAAATATTAATCATAAGATGAGAACAAATAAAAAACAGCATTTCTATTTGGGCCACAAAACAATATAGTAACTCTATAGGTCTCTTCTCTTCCATCCTTATAGTTATTGTACTGTCTGTTAACTGCACAAAATTTCATGTGTTTATTTGTTGAATTTCGTGAAAATGTTGTTGAACGAGCGAAATAAATATTTGCATACCCTTGTAGATCATATGCATATATATTCCTGATCAGCATTAAAAGCCGTGTCCGTCTGTCCGTTTGTCAGCCTTAACACTTGGAATCTTCGACTGTATCGGACTACTATATCATTTAGTTGTTCTACAGTAATTTTGGCAATAAATTATCAACATCGGATTGTTATATCATAATATCCCTTAGGAACAATCTGAAGGATGAGTAATTTATTCATTCTACGAGTGTTATTTATATTTGAATAATTCCATTTCGATGGACTGCGGTCTACAAGGGTATTTAATGTTCGGCATGCCGAAGATTGCAGTGAAGATGTTGTTGTTGTTGTTTTTGTTGTTTTTTGGAGCGCTACATGAAAAAAGTCATGTATATATAATACAGTGTAAAACTAATGCTAAGTCTTATAAGCGATACATACAATTATTTGGGGTTGGGGGGGGGGGGTGTGTAAGGAGAGGGCAAAGGTAAGAGGAATTGCCAATATGCTGTATACATATATATATATATTCATAATTAATATATAGCTGACTAAAGGCAAAACATTAAATTAAAAAAATATATATATATACACATATATATATATATATATATCTATGTATAATTAAATATGTACGCACATATATATATATAATTATTATAATATATGTATGTATATAGCTTTCAACTGTTGCAGCTTATTGTTCAACATTGTTAGCATTCTTGGGTAAATCGAATTGCTTTTAAAGCGAATGATGCATGTGTGTGTTTTTGTCTGTCTCTGTGTGTGTGTGTGCAGTGTGTGTGTGTGTGTGTGTATGTGCTGTATGATTTAAAAAGTACTTAAGCAAATGTTTAGGAGTCCTGGCCTGGCTATAAGCGTAAGCTTGGATTGTCCGTAGTATACCTCACACACACACACACGCACACACACAGACATGCCAAAGTTAGACCAACTTGGCTAACTCCCTATCGTTTCACATATATGCGTTAAATGCCAGCGTAGCCCAACCTCACGGTTAGATTATGTGCGCCTGCTGCTGCTGTTCGCTCAGCTTGAAGGCCGCCGCATCGCTGAGCAGATGGAAGGGCACACCGGCCGCCGTTGCCACCTCCAAGCGTGGCGACGATGAGGATGAGGTGGCAGTTGTTGTTGCTGCTGCTGCTGCCGCCGCTGTTGCTGCTGTGGGGCTGGTGTTGGTGCCGCCAATGCTGATGCCGCCGCCGCTATTGGTATTCGTCAGCCGCTTCAGATGTATGACATCCAGTGGCAAATGATGGCCCCCTAAATGATGTGCACCGGCCGTCGATAGGCTGCCCAATGTGGTGGCTGCTGCCATTGTTGCTGCTGCTGCGGCAGCTGCTGCCGCTGCTGCTGCACTGCCGCTGCTCGTTGTGGTTATTGTGCCGCCGGCATGGGAGGCGCCTCGACCGCGCTTACGCTTGGGCAAAATGCCCTTGCGCGCCATATAGAAGCGTATGGTGGAGACGGGTATGTTGAACATGTTGCTGACCGTTTGAAAGGTTTCCCCCTTCGATACACATTTGGCGGCCTGGGCGAGCGACGCCTCCGAGCGACGGACACGCTTATACGAGGTGTACCCATCGATGGAGCTGTGCATCAGCGAGGAGCCCGATGTATTTGCCGAAGTATCCAGATCGGCATCCATGCTCATCGAGAGGACGCCGAGAGCACCGCTGGTGCTGCCAACGTTGCCGGCAAAGCCGCTGCTATCATTATCCTCATCATGCGCGGCCACATAATTGTGATCGTCCTCGATGGTCGAGTCCAGATGCTGTTGCATCTGCAAATGCTGTTGCTGCTGCTGATGATGATGATGCTGCTGCTGCTGCTGGTGATGATGGTGTTGCTGCTGCAATAGTTGCACATTTAGTTTGTTATCGTTGGCCAGCATAAACTCATCCAGATTCTCGTTGTATGGTATCCAATTGTTGCTGGCATCATCCGCGGAATCATCTTCGGTCGGTGCATTCGAGTTGTTCGAGGCCGCTGCCGAGGAGCCAGCATTAGTGAGTTGCTGCTGTTGTTGCTGCTGCTGCTGCTGCAGTTGTTGTTGTTGCTGCAGTTGTTGTTGTTGCTGCTGCTGCTGCAGTTGTTGCTGCTGCTGCTGCTGTTGCAGCAATTGCAATTGCAGCGTATTGTTGCCATTTGTCTGCTGACGCTGGCGTTGCTCCTTCAGCTGCAGTTGCAATATCAATTGTTGCTGCTGCTGTTTGGTGGATAATGCCGTTGTGCTCGTAGTTGTTGTCGATGTTGTTGAGTTGGTGGCCGTATCCTCCGTCTCGGTGCTGTCCAAATGCTGCTGCTGCTGCTGCTGTTGTTGTTGCTGTTGTTGCTGCTGTTGTTGCTGCTGCTGCTGTTCCTGCTTAACAGGCGCTGCTGCGGCGGCCGCCTCTTGGGCGACCGCATCCTGACGCATCTGTTGCAGCTGCTTGTAGTTGATGGCCGCCTCGGAGCCATAGAGGCCGCGTATGCGCAGCTGTTCGGCACAGCGCAACAGTTGACCCAATCCCGCCTGCGTCACATTCACCTCGCCCTTGTACATGAAATCGACCAGCGCCTGGATCTCCCACAGCTTGATCTCGCTGGGCAGTATGATGACCGGATGCTTGCACGGATTCTCGGCCAGTATGGCCTCAAAGTATGTGGAGCAGGCGGCCAGCACCAGGCGATGACAGTGCACCTGATGGCCCTCGCAGGCGAGCGTCACATCCACAAATCTCTGGCCGGCCAACAGCTGGGGAAAGGCGGCGCCAATGCTGCCCAAATGGCTGTTCCACCGCACGCAAAACTCCTGTGTGGCGGCGCTCATCGTGTTGCTGCCAACGCCTCGTCCACGTCCCCACGCTAGCGTTTAACCAGTGTCCACAGCTCCGGCGGAAGCTCTAACGGAAGCGCAATTCGTGCTTGAGTATCTGTAAAAAGTTGCGAGCATTAGTCAAGAACTTTTAGCTTATACTAGGAAATATATAAAGCACGGGTTCGATGGGATCGATTTGAAAATAGTCTGGTTCTCTTTGAAATGTTCAGCCCAACTACCCATAAAGGAAAGGCAGAATCACACAAAATGAATATGAAAATGATTTTATATGTAAATACTATAAGAAATATGATGTGAATTCTTCGGAATTTGAAAAGCACAGAACGATGGCCGGTATAGAATTCGCAGCCCGATCCAATCTCTAGTTTGCAAGGTTTTCCTAAGAACATCATTTCTTCTGTATATGTAAATACATACATATATGTATATAACTGTTTACTCTTACTTACTGACGCACAGCCAAGGACGTAACTGAACACTTAGACGGGGTTAAGAAAAATGGCAATGTGCTAATGGATGAAAAACCTGAAAACACTGTCATTTATTTATAATGAGAAAAATGAGAGAATTAACCAACTTAAACCTACAACTGTATTATTAAATAAATTCATATATAAAAATAAAAAAACTAGAAAAATACGAAAATCTATAAAAAAAAATATTATTTATGTTGGCTAGTCTAAAAATAATATGTCCAGGCGTAACAAAAATTTAAGGTTTTTTACACATGCTTTGTTTGTTAATAATGTATTGTTTTTATGAATAAAATCTATACAATAAACTAGTAGTTGTTAACAGGATTTCTTGGGTTTCTTTCAGTTTCAACTATGATTTGCAAGTCAAAATGAATTGTGGTACCAAAAAGGACTCGAAGGCGAATCGAACTTTATTCAGACATATTTGACACAACTTACACTCGATGTAATTCACAACTATTCAAAGCACTCACTCATGCATATGTATGAATAAATTATTCATTCATAGTTACGCACACAGCACTCATAAGGCATATTTTTCAATTGGAAATTGATTCACAAATGGTTTTGAAAATTGCACTTTCAACTTTAGCATTCACTTAATTCAAGGACATTTGTTGCAACAACGATTAAATAGCATTTTTCTACTTTTTTGAATCTTTTCTTAATTAAATGATTACCCAGAGAAAACAAGTTTCCCTTATTGTTGTTGTTGTTGGTGGTGTTGTTGTAATGTCTGCTATCCTTTGCACCTTTTGTTTGCAATGAACAATTTTGTTTGTTAATGCGAGCGCCAAATGAAAAATAAACGCAAGTTGCCAAATTGTAAAATAAATTACATCAAAATTAAAAACACAAATTAACAGCCGATTAGCAATTGATTTTCCTTTAACTGCAAAATTTGATGAAATTGTTCGCTTTACTTGTGATTCTTGTTAAATGCGACTACTTCGCTCCTTTTTTGTGCAATGCGCAAAATTTGTATTTTGTACAGACTCCTGTTCTGTGTCTGTGCTTAAAAATTTAGTTTGTGCTTCTTCCTTTTTGGTATCTCAGTTATTGCACTTGTATGTGTGCAAGTTGTTGTTGTTGTTGTTGTTGTATGTATGTGCGTGTGTGTGTGTGTGTGTGCGTGCGTGTGCTGATTCTTGTCTTGGCTTTTTAATTTTTTTTATTTTTTTTTTGCATTAAACAAACGCCAAAAGACAAAGAATTATAATGAAAAAGTAAAGTAATAAAAATCAAGCATAACAACAACCGACGACGATGAAGACGAAGACGATGGAGCAAGCAAGCAAGGAAAGAGGAAAAAGGCTGCCGCTTGTTATTGTTGTTGTCGCTGCTGCGGTTAACAGCGTGAGCGAGAGAGACAGAGTAGCAGCGAGAGAGCAAGCGGCAGCGGTAGACGGAGAGGCGCAGAAAATTTGCTGATGCCATGCAGAGCACAGCAATTTTGAGCACTTTACTTTAGCATTTTCGAATTATACAAAGAGCAGCAAGGAAGCAGCGTGCAAAGCAGGAACAACAAAAAACAAGGGAGCAGGCACAAAACACAAGCACAGAGAGAGCATGTTTGTGTGTGTGTGTGTGTGTGAGAGAGAGAGAGAGAGAGAACACGTCTGCGCAGTAGGAAAAGGAAATGAGCAAAAGGAAGTTAAATAAAGCTGCACAGTGGGTCGAGCGAGCATTAAAATGCAAGCAATTGCAATGAGCAATATATAACATATGTCTACTAACGAATATTTTATGACAAACAGAGAAAAACTACTTAAACATAACCAAACTTTTAATAATTTGTTTATGTATATTTACGGTACGATCTAATATACATACATACATAAATATAATATATTAATAGTACCGCCTTAAAATCAATGCAATAATATAAGCTCAGTGTTTTTCAAATTGATATGCAAGCAACCAAACTGTGCTAATGTTATTACACCTGTTTGGTTCTCATTCTACACACGAATGGTCTGCCCGAATATTGTCGAAAATACGATGCAAGAGGCCGACAAAGCAAGGGATCAAATACAAGCAAACATATTTACAAATGTATGTATGTATGTTTGGGTGTATGCTCAACCGAAAAGAGAAGCTAAAAACGCATGCGGCAGACTGCACGACTAAAAATGAGAGAGGGAGAGGGAGAGAGAGTAGTAGCACATATTCCAATCGGAAGCTTGCTAAATACAAAGTCCGTTGCAACGGTAACTTGAAACATGCAAATAAACTATTAAGTATACATACATATGTACATAGGTTGTATGTGTATGTTCTTTTATATACATATGTACATATATCACATAAATGCATTTGCACAAATTTCCATTGCCATAGACGAATTGTAGTTTTTCAGCACTGCAAATTTGCAATGGGTGCGAAAACAGTGCGCAGACAAAACAAAAACCAAAAACAAACTCCTTGTTCTGGCGAGAGAGACAGTGAGGGAGAGAGGGAGAGAGAGAGAGAGAGAGTTTATTGAGCACACGAAAAAGACAAACAGCCCCTCTGCTTGCTCGCTCTCAAGCACAGGGAGGCCAAAGCGAAATTGGCAACACTAATAAAAACAACAACAATTTTCCAGAAAAAAATGAAACAATAAAATAGTATTGCATACATATGCATGCATGCCTGTATGTGTGTCTGGAGAAGACAACACAAAGGAGACTGTAACACAAAAATAGCATTAAAAGCGTGCGAGTCGAAACAACAATAACAACAACAACAACAACAATGCGCAAAAGTTGACAGCAACAAAACCAGCATGCAGAAAGAAGTTGTAATATTTGCAGCACAATTGCAATAATTGGGGGTTGAAAACTTGTTTTAATTTTGGCATACAAATGTTTATGTATGCATTAATGTATTTTTGTGCACAACTGAGTTTTATTATTGCAGAGACAGAGACATATTTAAATAATCAAATACGCGCGCTCGATGGCACTGCCAATCTGTTGCAAAATTATATATAAATATTTATATATATGTATATGCATATAAACATTCATACATAGAAACGCATTATTTAAATATTTGAAAATCATCATCCCTGTTTGCTTTTCTATGATTTCTCAGCTCTTAAACAATAACTAACGAAATAAAAACAATCTGTAGTTTGTTAAAAACTAACGTATGAACATATACATTTATATCTATAATGTATCTGTACCACAGCAGGAGACAAATCAAAGAGGGATACAAATTATCGATATATTGATACATGATCGATGTCATAGCAGTCAGCTTTTTAACTGCTGTGCTATAAGACGTTAAAATCAATTTTGAAAGATTCGTCGCTATAAACATTAAGCGCGAAATTTAAATGCCAACAAAATTTGATTGCCAATCACGACGGATATTAAACTGATGCATAATACCACTAATAGTTGGGATTGTTTTGTTTGTTTCTGTTGGTAATGGCCGCGCACAAATCCCAATAAGAAATGTTAATGCAAAAAACGCTGCAGGAGAGCAGAAGCAAAATGAGACGAGCAAAGAGATCGGTGCTCTCTCTCTCGCTCTCTCTCGCGACACACACAACAGCCGGGCTGTACCGTATATGTGTGTGTGTGTCTGTGTGCGTTTGTTAAAGGAGCGAACATGTCGAAATAACAAACAAAAAAGCAGCAACAAAAACTGAAGCACAAAAAGGAAGCAGAGCAGCGTGTTTGCATGTGTGTGTCTCTTTGGCTGTGTGCCTGTGTGCGTGTGTGTGTGTGTGTGTGTCTGTGTGGGCAAAATAAATCACAAGCAAAAAATGAGAAAGAAACTAAATAAATAAGAAGCCGGGCGAGCGAAAAGGGAAAAGACAAAAAAACCAACAAAAATTATGCATGAAGTTGAAGACAAAGGTATCAATTAAACAATAATATAAACAAGCTCAATTTATATTTATACATATATACAGTCATATATCTATATGTTTATGGATATTTGATACATCGTCTACTTTTTATATCTATATTTATAATAAGTTGCAAGGATACACACACACACACACACACACACACTTATATGCACTTAAAATACACACATACATATTTAGTTATTTTTTTTTACCTCTTTTTGGGCGCGTGTTTCGCCCCCTCTCTCTCTCCTGCTCGTCGTCCTTGGCGTTATCCTTTTTGGCGTTCTTATTTGTTTTTTGTTTTGATCAAATTGAATCAAAATTCGTATTTTTGCACAAATTGTCAAACGAATGCGCCACAAAGCGGCTTGTATTGATTTTTCGCAATGTTAATGTTTAATAAACGCCAAACACACACACGCAGACATACACACACACACACACGCACACATATACACACAGCAAACAACTTTTGAATATGTTTCATTCGCGCGTGTTTTTTTGTTTGAAACATTCAACGCATAATTAGTATCGCTCGATTAAGCGTTTGCATTTTGCTATAGCTAAAAAATAATTCTATAAACGCTTTACATCCTCAACGGCTTACATTCACGTGAAATGCGTTTGTAAATTGAACACAAATTTCAAGTATAATTTACTTTGCGCACTGCCAACTTTATGCACGGTTCGGCTTGGAGAGTTTAGAGATGAGCGTTTTCGTTTGCAGATTTTAATACAGCAAAGTTTTGCATTTTACTGTGGAGTCGGCGCTGTTATAAGTGGAGCAGTTCTGTTAAGTGTAGAACCTGGTATTAAATACAAATTGGCTCGCAGCGGGTCAATGATTTATGAGCTTTATGTTTGGAGTAATTAATTTTTCTTTTTCTATTCATTCTAAGTGATTTTTAGTTAATAAAGTGTTGCGGCGGGTCTGTTAAGTGCTAAATCGATATTTATCGTATGTTAATGTGAGTGACAGCATTCGATTAAAGCTGCAAGCGCAATCGATACCGATGTCTCATTTCCGTGCATCCCTAACCTGCAGTGACCGAAGTCGTCTCATTCATAATTTTTTTTCGATGTAAATTTTGCTCTTTCGTGTATTTTTTAACGAATAAGAATATAATGTGTTAATAGTTCAATGTGAATCGTATCCGTCGTGTGTTCGTGCAGACGTACAATTGTTTAAACTACAGCAATAAACTGGTACGCTCCCCAAAAAAAACAACAAAAAATATATCAACTATTTTACATAAAAAAAAAAACTACACATAATTATATGCAATTGCATAAAATACCAACAAATGCTAAAACTGCATTTTTTTTTTTTGATCTGTCAAAGTGCTGGTGGGCGGTGTTATTTTTCATGTTGAACATTTTCCCCTTTTTGTTTATGTGGCATACGTGTTCGTCTTTTGTGGGCGGAGGGTTGAGAGGGGGAATGGTAGCTGATATTCGATTTTGAAGAAATACAACATTATAGTTATTATGAATATTGCTGCGTGGCAAAAATCAATGCAAAAAGTGTTTTTTTTTATACAACGCAAAGCAATTTTTCACTGTACATATGTGTGTGTTTTGTGTGTGTGTGTGTGTGTGTGTGAGTAAGTGTGTCGGAGCGCAACTCAACATGGCTGACAGAGTGGTGTGGTGAGCTAGCAGCAGTGTTGCCTCACATTTCCAAGAAATGAGCGACAGTCAGTAGTTACTGCTGCTACTTAAATTCTCTAGTTAAAAGCTGGTATTATTTATTTTGTTATTTCGAAATATGTGTGGTCACACTTGTACTTGCGCGCATTTTGACATTTAAATACTTTTGACTTTGTCATGCACCAATACCAATACAAGCGCACCAGCACACCACACACAGCGGTTTTTACACAGCTCTCGGCAACTGTGGTGTATTTAGCTTTGTAATACACCACACCTCTGTCCAGTGACTCGCCGCGGTACTTGTTATTGTGACTGTTTGTCTGTCTGTCAGTGTTGTCGGTCGCCCGTTTCGATTCATTTTCATTTAATTATTATTTTGTCGTTTCGTATTTTTTGCCGACAAATCGGCGCTGTGCAAGTATTATGTGAAAATTCAAGTGAATAATACCACAAATTGTACGTAAACATAGTAATTGTTTTTTTATTTTGTTGGCTAGTAACGAAATGAAAGAAAATTTTCCGCTGTATATAAATGTGTGTGTGTTTGTATGGGGGGATTAACTTTTTTTTTTACTTTCTAATGCTAACAACAACATTTATAAACATTTTACGTTTTTTTGTTTTTCTCTCTCAACGCAGTTTTTGGTGTGTTCTCTTCACAAGCAGCGCGAAACGAAACCGAGACGAAGCAACTAATTCAAACAACATCAACGAACGAACGACAAAAAAAAGCAGATTAACAACAACAAAATCAAAAAGAAACAAAAACAAAGTCAACGTCAACACAGACGGCTGACGAAAAAAATAAAAAAAACAGTATTCATATTTTCTCCCGTTCTCAAACAACAATATTAAAAGTGCGTGTATAAAATCTCTCCAAAACAAGAAGGAGCAGCAGCAGCAACTCCCATTCAGAGAGCCAAAATAGCAGTCAGTCAAGATGACGCAACCGCTGCCCATACGCTTTCAAGAGCATTTACAGGTGAGTTCGCTTCCAGCAATTAGAAGTAGGGTAGCGTATTTGTTTGCCTATCTCATTTGTGTGAGATTCAGATCTCCATGGTGCGGTGCGCGGTGGGGGGAAAACCACTTGTTGTACATAGAACACGGCAAACTGAACCATTCTTATAAGAATACAATGCACCGTGGTGCAACGCTGTGTGACAAATGTATACGAATCTATAGCAAAATTATGGTTTATGGATGAGACTCGGAAGGACTAAAATAGATTAAATACTGCAAAATAATGTCAAATATCTAAGATTGAATCTCTGGGCATATATATATATAACCATCTTTAGCACCTCAAATGACGCAATTAGCGCCAATATATCATTTCCGATTCAATTTTTAAGTTAAAAAAAAATATATTTAATTTGTCATATAATTTAATGGTTACAAAAACAAAGCTATTCCTTTGCATTCTAAATTTCTTTTTACATTCTGCATAGATCTCGTGCAATATTTTAAAAGTATATGAGGGAGACTTTGAAAACCCTAAACACAAAATTTCTTGGCAACAAACAACTAGTCGAAACGATTTGGCGATTGAGGCTTACGAAATTGTCGAATGAGTCACTCGACTTGCTCTCACACAAGCCGGTAGACGCCTCTGCCTGTGCCTGCTGTTAGTATTGTTGCTCTCTTACGCTCTCATTGTTTATCGCTATTTCGTCGAGTTGGTGAATGTTGCTGATAAAAACTCGTCCATGCCAAGTCGAAACAGTAATGGCAGCAGTTGCTCCAATTGGCAGACTCGCCCGCTCGCTCTCTCTCCCTGTCTCTCTCTCTCTCTATGTTTCGCTCAGTTTTTACTTCAAACGTGTGATTGCTGTTGTTTTACAGTTTGATGCATGTCAAATGCAACTGTTACAATAAAAATACTCACACATGTTTGTGTTTCAAATCAAAGAGAAACACCCGCTACCGGTGACAAATGCCGGCTCACACACAGAGACACATTCACACTCACACACACATCACACGCATACCTGCATGCGGTGAAGTTGATGCACGTTTGTATTAGTGTATTGCAAACCGGTTTCTCTGTAATGACGAGCTTTGAGTTTTTTTTTTGTTATATTTTTTTATTTATTCTTTATGTTTCTTTTTGGTGCATCGTAGACTTTAGTGTTACAAGTTGTGTAATGCAAATTGTTTCCAAGATGCTTTGCTACATTTTGTGGGAGGGAGTTCATTGCCTGCTAGCAGCACCAGCAACATGTTAGGTTTTTTCCTATTCCCACTCCCACTTCTCGTGCTATTTGTTATTGTGCTGTGGTGAAAAAAACGCCATGCACACACACACACAACATGCAAACAGATGGCGTATATTCACCACAGCTTAGCATGTTGTAACTAAAGCTCAGCCGCTCATTGTTGTTGTTGTCGCTTTGATTGAATAAATCAAAGATTTTTAAACCGTTTTCTTCTTCTCGTTGTCATATCTATGTGTGTTTGTGTGTGTGTGAGATGCACAAGTAATCAGAGAAGAGGCAGTGATATTTACAGTTACGATGTGCGTGCGTGCAAGCTCATTTGTATGTGTGCATGTGTGTGTGAGTGTGTATGGTGCTGCCCATATCGCCGTTTGTCGTCGTCGTCGTCAGCGGAGCGTCATTGTTAATTTCACTTGTGTATCCATGTCAGAATATCAGAGGCAGCGCATTAGGGCGACTCACTCTCTGTGCTCGCGACTGTGTTTATCTAATCTATGGCCTGATTTACACATAAAACCATCATATACAATTGTTGCTTCTATGCATATCTTTTTATATATACATACGTACATATCTATATAATAGTGCTAAAACATCACAGATGAGATTTTTTGTATTTTTCAAAAGCTTAAATTTCACCAAAATTAAACAAAATCTTTAAAATATAATTTACTTTGATATGATATGTACAGATAGCTAAGCATTTTAGAATATCTATACATAGAGTATATATGTAAATAAAGCAATCTGCGCTATTAACTAAAATATCAACGATTCTATATGTTTAATATTTTAAAATATTAATAATAAATTTCAAACATGTGAGACACCCTACTGGAAGCCGTGGTCCACTGCTCGCAGCCCAAGTGCTAAGCGGGGCGTGTAGACTAAATTTGATTACGGAACACGCACTGGACCGTCTTTTATGCGTGTGTGTGTGTATGTGTGTGTGTGTGTGTGTGTGTGTGTCGTCTCTCGCATCAAGTGCGAAACGGCCATGTGTTAATTTGTAATTGACATAAATAACATGAAAAACGCAGCGAAAAACGCGGCGAAATAGAAAATCTAAGCAGCATTTGCGAGCCACCCAATTGTCGCATTTTATTTGAAGAGCTACCCAGTTAGTTTATTGGGTTTTTTCCCCTGAATGCACTCTAATTGGTGCATTGTGCTATTTTCCCAATTCAAATGCATTTAGTTGGTCAGGCACATATGGCAAAAAGACAGAATGACTAGACACAATTCAATATTTGGCATATAATTTAACAAATCGATTTACAATTGTACATGCATATATAAATAGATATACACATATATGTACATATACACTGACAATTAACGCCCCCTCTTTGTTTCGCTCTCTCTCTGTTTGACTTTGTTAGCTTTAACTTTCTTTTTTTTGCTTTTGTTTATTTGAGTTCAGCTACTACTAGTTTGCCGATGATATTTCATATCAGTGGGTGGGTGTGTTAGTGATAAGTTTTTTAATTTTTATACTGTAGTTCTATATACAATTTGTGTTACATAATATATATATACGTATCTAATATTTCGGTACTGTAAATATTTCGATTTCATTTATTTTGTGTTTGAAGAAATTTCTTTTTATATTATTATTATTACTAAATTCCTAGAGAAAATAGAAAGAAAAAGGAGAAAGAAACATTTCTATTTAAATTCCTTTAATGCTCATTGCTTGTGTATTAGTATGCAACCATTGATTGAAAAGATAATGCCTCAGCTAACCCCCACCTCCCCCGGAATTGGGTTTATAAATTTCCGACATCGCATTGATGATTCAGCTCGAACGAGCAGCTAATTTATATTGAGATTAGAGTAACTCATGGGGTAAACAGCGACTATAAAAACCAGATTAATATATCTATATATATATATATGTTATGCGTATATGTGTATGTGTATGTATGTGTATGTGAATGCTTGCTCATATCATGTTTATTTTTTGAGTGTATTCGACAATTGATAAATGCTGCCGCGCTTCTTTTATAATTAATAAATTATTATTATTTTTATTTTGTTTTTATGTTGTTTTTTCTGCTCTTTTTTTTATGGGGTGTATGTACCAGTCACCACTACAGCTTCAACCGCAGTCGGCAATAAGCAACAAAAATTACTGAACTGATAAGCAATGTTTTCTTGCTGTATTTTCTTATCAACGCAACAGCATTTTAATGCATGCAAAAATTGCTGGTCTAAAATCTTTTGAGCTCAAAATTGGGTAAATCATTTTAAGCTAGAACTCTGAACCATTGTAAAATTTATACTCAACAATTATACTTGGCTATTAATTAAAAGTGGGGGTTATATGAATAGAAACATCAGGACCAAAGAAATAAGTAAATTATATATATATATATCTTTTCATGCGATCACATTGTAAAAAAGTTGTGTTTACTCTAACGGGATCTTGAGAATTCTCAGTTTTAAAATTTACAATTGTGATCAACTAGAAGATACCCTATACCTAGGTCTTTATATTTGTGATAGCGGGAGAAAGAGAGAGGGAGAGAGAGAGTGAGAGGTCAGTTTACTATATTACTAATACAGATATTTGTAAAATATAACTATTGATTAAAGATATCCAAATAAAAACATCAAAATCTTTGAATTGAATTCATTTAAATGCCCTAGCAAGGCCATATAGTAGAGAGAGAGAGATATAGTTTGCGACTTCCCGATCAATCCTGATCATCGATTTACCTCCTAGTACAATTTGATATATATACCTATATAAACACTCTTCTTCTTGTATCAAATGATATATGTACATTGTTCAAGCCTAGTTGAATTTAATTTAAGATCAAGTAAATTGTCATTTCACTGGGTGTTTATTAGTCGCGCCATTTTATCTTTGTTATGCACTTGTTGTTGTTTAATTTAAGTATAGCATAATAATTAAATTAAATTGCAGAACGCCATTTTGGGTGGTTCTTATATGTATAGTATCAAGACAATTTGGCGCATTGTTGCTTTCTCTGTGTTTTCTCTTTGTTTCATTAGCGCGTTTCTTTGTTCAAGTGCATTGCATTTGTACTAAAATACACTCACACACACACAGACACACACACATACACCTGCATGTTATTTGTATAACAGACGCCAAAAAGTATATTCAATTTGGCTTGGCTCTATCAGCGATAAAATGATCAAGTGTTTTGAAATTGAAAGAGCGCGAATGAGCGACAGAGAGAGAGAGAGAGTGCTTAATCGATGGCAAAACCTTGAACTTTTTTCGCGTTTGTTTACCATGAGTTTTGACCAGACGATCAGCTTTTTTTTTTTTTTTGGCTTGGACTGTAGCGGTGGGGTTGAAAAGTGTTTTGTTTTTTCTTTTTGTGACAATTGCGTTTTATATTTTCAGATTTCGTTGAGAGATTTCGATAGGAAACTTTATTAGAGGGTGGGTTTAACTATGGCAGATGATTACTGATAATGACTAGCAAACTGATCTTTAGGTTCGGGTTCACTACGTCTAGACGCGAACGTTAAACGTGACTATATGCAAATACATACATATAGCTTATTTACGCCCATTCAGAGGGCTTTAGTATTTTGTCACGAAATGTGTAAAGTTTCTATTCAGTTATATATTATATTAAGCTATATATTGGCGAAACTTTGGCTCTTATAAATGTACAATTCAATTTAGATGTTTGCATGTGAGTTAGAGATGGGATCGGGATACAAATTCGATCCCAATCCAGCCCGATTCTAAAGAAATTATAGTCTTTTCTGTTTTAACAATTCGAATGTGTTTGTCCTATCTCTATAATCCAGCTGGACGTTGAAAATAAACGTTTGCTTGCAGCCATGTTATGGACTCTGTTCTGCAAGGGTATACAATATTCGGCGTGCTGTATTCTACTTTATAAACCTCTAAATATTTGTTTGTTACACTGATTTTAATACTTGTTTCTTTGCCTTGCTTACATGTAATCCTTGCAGCTCACAAATGTCGGCATCAATCCGAACTCCTTCTCATTCAGCACGCTCACAATGGAGTCGGACAAGTTCATTTGTGTGCGCGAGAAGACCAATGATACCGCCCAGGTGGTCATCATCGATATGAACGATTCGGCAAATCCGACCCGACGTCCCATATCGGCGGACTCGGCCATTATGAATCCGGCTAGCAAGGTGATTGCGCTGAAAGGTAAGCAAAGCGATTGCAAAATGCATATGCAACAGCAATTTGCAACTTTTCTAAAATGTTTCACAATATTTCCATTGTTTTCGATGATTAGCGCAAAAGACGCTGCAGATCTTCAACATTGAGATGAAATCTAAAATGAAGGCGCACACGATGAACGAGGATGTGGTATTCTGGAAATGGATATCGCTCAATACGCTGGCCCTGGTCACCGAGACGAGCGTCTTTCATTGGTCCATGGAGGGCGATTCGATGCCACAGAAAATGTTCGATAGACATTCCTCGCTCAACGGCTGTCAGATAATCAATTATCGCTGCAATGCCTCGCAACAGTGGCTTCTGCTCGTTGGCATCTCAGCGCTGCCCAGTCGCGTCGCTGGCGCCATGCAGCTCTATTCCGTGGAGCGTAAGGTGTCGCAGGCCATTGAGGGTCATGCCGCCAGTTTTGCCACCTTCAAGATCGAGGGCAACAAGGAGCCGACAACGCTGTTCTGCTTTGCCGTACGCACCGCAACCGGCGGCAAGCTGCACATTATTGAGGTGGGCACACCGCCCAATGGCAATCAGCCGTTCCCCAAGAAGGCCGTCGATGTATTCTTTCCGCCAGAGGCACAAAATGATTTTCCCGTGGCGATGCAGGTTTCCGCCAAGTACGATACCATCTATTTGATAACCAAATATGGATACATCCATCTGTACGACATGGAAACGGCCACGTGCATCTACATGAATCGCATATCGGCCGATACGATTTTTGTGACCGCACCGCACGAGGCCAGCGGCGGCATCATTGGCGTCAATCGCAAGGGTCAAGTGCTGTCCGTTACCGTTGACGAGGAGCAAATCATACCCTATATCAATACGACACTCAAAAATCCCGATCTCGCCTTGCGAATGGCTGTGCGCAACAATTTGGCCGGCGCCGAGGATCTATTTGTGCGTAAATTCAATAAACTCTTCACCGCCGGCCAATATGCCGAGGCGGCCAAGGTTGCCGCACTGGCGCCCAAGGCCATTCTGCGTACACCGCAGACAATTCAGCGTTTCCAGCAGGTGCAGACACCGGCGGGCACAACAACGCCGCCGCTATTGCAATACTTTGGCATACTACTCGATCAGGGCAAACTGAACAAGTTTGAATCGCTGGAGCTGTGCCGTCCGGTGCTGTTGCAGGGCAAGAAGCAGCTGTGCGAGAAGTGGCTCAAGGAGGAGAAGCTCGAGTGCAGCGAGGAATTGGGTGATCTCGTCAAGACGTCGGATCTGACACTCGCCCTATCCATCTATCTGCGCGCGAATGTGCCCAACAAGGTGATTCAATGCTTTGCCGAAACGGGACAATTCCAAAAGATTGTGCTGTATGCCAAGAAGGTTAACTATACGCCCGACTATATATTCCTGTTGCGTTCCGTGATGCGCAGCAATCCGGAGCAGGGTGCTGGGTTTGCCTCCATGCTGGTTGCCGAGGAGGAGCCGCTCGCAGATATTAATCAAATCGTTGACATCTTCATGGAGCACTCGATGGTGCAGCAATGCACAGCCTTTCTACTCGATGCCCTCAAGCACAATCGCCCCGCTGAGGGAGCACTGCAGACGCGTCTGCTCGAAATGAATCTGTTGTCGGCGCCACAGGTGGCTGATGCCATACTGGGCAACGCCATGTTCACCCACTACGACCGGGCCCACATTGCCCAGCTGTGCGAGAAGGCTGGTCTGCTGCAGCGCGCTCTCGAGCACTACACGGATTTGTATGACATCAAGCGGGCCGTTGTCCACACTCATATGCTGAATGCCGAATGGCTGGTCAGCTTCTTTGGCACGCTCTCCGTGGAGGATTCGCTGGAGTGCTTGAAGGCCATGCTAACGGCTAATCTGCGCCAGAATCT
Organism: Drosophila maculinotata; assembly: GCA_035045305.1. NCBI lineage: Eukaryota > Metazoa > Arthropoda > Insecta > Diptera > Drosophilidae > Drosophila > Drosophila maculinotata. The sequence continues at coordinate 8,366,457 of JAWNPD010000679.1, read as the reverse complement.
ACAGATTTGTGTGCAGATCGCAACGAAATATCATGAGCAATTGACAACGAAGGCGCTGATCGATCTGTTTGAGAGCTTCAAGAGCTACGATGGTCTGTTTTACTTTTTGAGCAGCATTGTCAACTTCTCGCAGGATCCGGAGGTGCATTTCAAGTATATACAGGCCGCCTGCAAGACCAATCAGATCAAGGAGGTGGAGCGCATCTGTCGCGAATCCAATTGCTATAATCCCGAGCGTGTCAAGAACTTCCTGAAGGAGGCCAAGCTGACGGATCAGCTGCCCTTGATAATTGTCTGTGATCGTTTCGATTTTGTGCACGATCTCGTCCTCTATCTGTATCGCAACAATTTGCAAAAATACATTGAGATTTATGTGCAGAAGGTGAATCCATCCCGTCTGCCCGTTGTGGTCGGTGGACTACTCGATGTTGATTGCAGTGAGGATATAATCAAGAACCTCATATTGGTTGTCAAGGGCCAGTTCTCCACGGATGAACTGGTCGAGGAGGTGGAGAAGCGCAATCGCTTGAAGCTGCTGCTACCATGGCTGGAGTCGCGCGTCCATGAGGGTTGCGTCGAACCGGCCACACATAATGCCTTGGCCAAGATCTACATTGATTCCAACAACAATCCGGAGCGTTTCCTTAAAGAGAATCAATACTACGACAGTCGCGTTGTCGGTCGCTACTGCGAGAAGCGTGATCCCCACCTGGCCTGCGTCGCCTACGAGCGTGGCCAATGCGATCGGGAGCTGATTGCCGTTTGCAATGAGAATTCGCTGTTCAAGAGCGAGGCACGCTATCTGGTTGGACGGCGCGATGCCGAACTGTGGGCCGAAGTCCTGTCGGAGGCCAATCCCTACAAGCGTCAGCTAATCGATCAGGTGGTGCAGACAGCACTGTCCGAGACACAGGATCCCGATGATATCTCCGTTACGGTCAAGGCATTCATGACCGCCGATTTGCCCAACGAGCTGATTGAGCTGCTCGAGAAGATCATACTGGACTCGTCCGTCTTCAGTGATCATCGCAATCTACAGAATTTGCTGATCCTGACCGCCATCAAAGCGGATCGCACACGCGTCATGGACTACATCAATCGTCTGGACAACTATGATGCACCAGACATTGCCAACATTGCGATCAGCAATCAATTGTACGAGGAGGCGTTCGCCATATTCAAGAAGTTCGATGTGAACACCTCGGCCATCCAGGTGCTCATCGATCAGGTGAACAATCTGGAGCGCGCCAACGAGTTCGCTGAGCGCTGCAATGAGCCGGCGGTGTGGTCGCAACTGGCCAAGGCACAGCTGCAACAGGGTTTGGTCAAGGAGGCAATCGATTCGTATATCAAGGCTGATGATCCCAGCGCCTACATGGATGTCGTCGATGTTGCCAGCAAAGTGGAGTCGTGGGACGATCTGGTGCGCTATCTGCAAATGGCACGCAAGAAGGCACGCGAATCCTACATTGAAAGCGAATTGATTTATGCATACGCACGCACCGGCCGCCTGGCCGATCTCGAGGAGTTCATCTCCGGTCCCAATCATGCAGACATACAAAAGATTGGCGATCGTTGCTTCAGCGATGGCATGTACGATGCGGCCAAATTGCTGTACAACAACGTCAGCAACTTTGCCCGCTTGGCCATTACGCTGGTGTATCTGAAGGAGTTCCAGGGCGCCGTCGATTCGGCACGCAAGGCCAACTCGACGCGCACCTGGAAGGAGGTCTGCTTTGCCTGCGTGGATGCCGAAGAGTTTCGCTTGGCGCAAATGTGCGGACTGCATATTGTTGTCCATGCCGATGAGCTGGAGGATTTGATTAACTATTATCAAAATCGCGGCTATTTCGAGGAGCTGATCGCGCTGCTGGAGTCGGCGCTCGGCTTGGAGCGCGCCCACATGGGTATGTTCAGCGAGCTGGCTATACTCTATTCCAAGTTTAAGCCATCAAAGATGCGCGAACATCTGGAGCTGTTCTGGTCTCGCGTCAACATACCGAAGGTGTTGCGTGCCGCCGAATCGGCGCATCTGTGGTCCGAGCTGGTCTTCCTCTACGACAAGTATGAGGAATATGATAACGCTGTCCTGGCCATGATGGCCCATCCGACAGAGGCGTGGCGCGAGGGCCACTTCAAGGACATCATCACCAAGGTGGCCAACATTGAGCTCTACTACAAGGCCATCGAATTCTATTTGGACTTCAAGCCGCTGCTTTTGAACGATATGCTGCTGGTGCTCGCACCACGCATGGATCACACACGCGCCGTTAGCTATTTCTCCAAGACGGGCTATCTGCCACTGGTGAAGCCTTATCTGCGCTCCGTGCAATCGCTGAACAACAAGGCGATCAATGAGGCGCTCAATGGCCTGCTCATCGATGAGGAGGACTACCAGGGATTGCGCAATTCGATCGATGGATTTGACAACTTTGACACCATTGCGCTGGCGCAGAAGCTCGAGAAGCACGAGCTCACCGAATTCCGTCGCATTGCCGCCTATCTCTACAAGGGTAAGCATCCAACTATATAGAACTTAACTAGCAAGGGATTGAATTACACCCACAAGGTTGAAATATAGGTGCTTTTCTTTTATCCATCTTATACACAACACCTCTAAAAAAAGTCAAAATATGCAACTTTTGCTTATTTATCAGTCATTTTCAATTCATCTTACAATTATTTAAGACGTGCAAATGTTTTAAAAAGGTGAGAAAAAAACCGTCACTTTTTGTAACTTGAACATTTTTGTGCTCAGGCGATAATAAAAGGATTTTCAAAGGAAACAAACTAAATAAATTAGAAAAAATTGCAAAATTGAAATACTATAGCTAAAGATAATTTAATTTCCGTGGTGCAGGCAACAATCGCTGGAAGCAGAGCGTGGAGCTGTGCAAAAAGGATAAATTGTACAAGGACGCCATGGAGTATGCTGCCGAATCTGGCAAACAGGAAATTGCTGAGGAGCTGTTGGGCTGGTTCCTGGAGCGCAATGCTCACGATTGCTTTGCGGCATGTCTATATCAGGTGCGTCAAGTCGAATTGACATACATTTCCAATATATACATATATACATACAACAATAATATGTTTGGATTTGCAGTGCTACGATTTGCTGCGTCCCGATGTCATCCTGGAACTGGCATGGAAACACAAAATCATGGACTTTGCCATGCCCTACTTGATACAGGTAACAACTCGGCTAAGCTCGGACAGCAACTGAATGCGGTTTCTAATTCTGTGCGTGTGTGTGTTTTGCAGGTGCTGCGCGAGTACACCACCAAGGTGGATAAACTGGAGCTGAATGAGGCGCAGCGCGAGAAGGAGGACGATACTACAGAGCATAAAAACATAATACAAATGGAGCCGCAGCTGATGATAACAGCTGGTCCAGCTATGGGCGGCATACCCCAGCAATATGCCACAAATTATCCACCTGGTGCTGCGGTGGCAGCACAGGCAGCCGCTGCAGCAGCGGCAGGACGCAACATGGGCTATCCGTATATGTAGGCATTGCATTCAACATCATCAACAACAACAGCAACCAACAAACAACACAACTGTAGCTGTAGCAACAACAACAACAACAACAACAACAACAAAAGCAGCAGACAACAGCAGCATCAGCAGCAACAACAAAAACAACACCACCACTACAAACAACAACAATTAAACGCCCCAACACTAACTTTTTGCATGAGCGCCAAAAACGACCAATACAACAACAACAACCACAACAACACCTACACAACAACAACACCATGCGTTGTGACATATATATGCATCCTATATATATATAACCAATCTTTTTTTTCGTTCATAACGTTGAATCACAAAAATGTTGCATTTGGCAGAAACAATAATTCGGTTAGTTGCCTGCTTCAAATATTTTATTAATATTTTGTTGTATGTTTTTAGTTTCATCTTTCAACTTTTGAGCATTACATGCAAAAGTTGAAACATGTTTTCAAAGACACACTCATGCTATCTCTTTCTAATCTATGCTCCTTCTCTTTCTGTGCTGCACACAATAGGTACAAAAGCAACTAAGCGAAGAATGCCCACAAATAAGAACAACAACAAGAACATCGATAGAGCGAACTCGACAACAACAATATAAGCTTATAAAAGAAAGAAAATAAAAAGAACAAAGAAACGTTTACGCTATCAAAAAAAAAAAAAAAAAGCTAGTGTTCAGCAAAAAAATTGGTCGTAGTTTATTATTATTATTAAAATTAATACATTTTAAGCATACAGAAAACAAAAACAAAATCATTGCAAATACAAAAATACACACACACACACGTATATATACATATATATATCTTATATATATATATATATATATATAAGTATAAATGCAAATATAAATACAAATTAAATAAATAAAATTTATTAATTATAAAATATAAAAACAAGACCGGAGAATTATATACACGTGTATATGATTATATGATATACGCAAACGTAAATTCTTATAAATAATACGATAAAGCAACTGAAGGAAACTTTAAAAATTCATAATACAACAGCAGGCAGGCAGACAGGCAGGCAGGCACAGTTAATGTTTAATATTGTATTTAATAAAAATGTGCAAATTTGGCAGCTGCAACAGACGGAAAGGACACAAAGGATGTGAATTCGCCTTTGTTGAGTCTTCGCTTGTTTCGCTTTTTGCCAGTTTGCCAATTCTCACCACACACACACACACATACATACACACACATACACACACCCACACACTAATTACTACTGCTGAAAAAAACAAAATTTAATGAAATTGTAATTGTTTGTATAAAAAAAGAAAGCAAAGAAAGAAAGCGAAACACACTCACGAAACATTCTACTACTTAAAGAAGTAAAGATTTTAACTTAAATCAAATTATATTAAAATTTATGTGTAAAACAAAAATTCTAAAAAATAATAAGCGACAAATGAGAAATAAAACATCAAAACAAACAAACAAAATAAAGGAAAACAAAAAACAAAACAAAAACAATTAACGTAGCACGTTAAAAAGTAATTAACAACAAAAAAAAGAAGTACATTATATATAAAATATAAATGCAACGTTAACAGTTAATTTTAAATTTAGAAATTTTTTGCGTTCCACAAACACGATCCACGATCCATGATCCACGATCCACGATCCACACACTCTAGTAAACTTTCCAATTCGCATAACGAATCAATCAGCAACATATTGAAGCGAAATTCAATTCGAACTATTATTATATGCTAACGGTATATAATCGTATATATATATATATATATATATATATAGAAAATATTCAAAACATGCCACTGCAAGCATATTTCATTTATGTATGTATCTTATTTTCTTTATGCGCATATACATATACTTATATATATATATATATATGTTATTATTATTATTATTATTTTTTATTATTTAAAAATATATATATATTTTCCGCCGATTATAATGCGCGTCTCTCACTCAAAATGTTACTGGACGACCTTTTGCTGGGGGCCCCCAAGGCATACGTATAATATATTATTACCTACCTATAATTCCTAACTGAATAACTCGTATAATTATGATCCAAATCAAAACATTAAGCGTGTCACTAATTTTTTTTTTTTTTGCTTATGAAAAATATACATACATACGTATCTCTGATAAATTTGTCCACTGTATTTTTATTTTTTTTTTTGCTTTTTATTTTTATTTTTCTTTTTCTTTTGATTTTTAGTTTTCTTTTTTGTATGTTTACATGTTGAATGTATTCATTCATTTTGCTATCGTTGAGGAGCAGTGTAATGATAATATGAATAAATAAATATATACCGATCATTATTGTACTATTATGATTATTATTATTATTATTGTCTATTAATATTATTTTGTGTAATTGCTATTATTATATACATATGAAAATATACAAAATATAAATTACATTTAAAGCTCGAATTCTTTACTGAGATGTTTACAGCATATATTCATTCGATGCAAGCAAAGGGGAACGAAATTAATATTTAAATGGAAAATAAATATTATTTTCGACTTTCGTTCAAATAGTCCAATTTAAATGCTTCAGTGACATGTTCGTCAAGTGGGTAAGATACGTTAAGTGAGCAAACGGATTGTGGCGACATCTGACGGCAATTGTAGAAATCTCGTTACGCTTGCGTGAAAGAGCAACGCCAACGCAAAGTGAGCGGCGTTAACGTATGAGTCTATGAGGTTATCGATATATCGCCAAGGCAACGCATCTGAAAACCGGCTGTTAAGTAAACAGACTCTCTCAAGTCGCATACGATTACATTCATGTAACTGCAAATAAGTGATATTATCAAAAGATTCGGTTGGTTTTACGCTAAGGATGCAATAGTTTATCGCACTGTAGATCACCATTTCTCTGTAATAGATCAACAAATTCGCGCATTTTGAAAAATAACACAAAAACAGCAGTGTAACAGCAGTGTAACAGGAGAGTAACAGACACAAGCGCGACGTCATAAATGCACATGTAGTATCTTTAACTATATGACTTTTGTAAATTAATAGTTCTATAAACGGTGATCAGTAGAACATTAAAACCAGCTAATGCTTCCCGCAGTCGTTTTAAGTGTAATTTTATAAATATTAGGTATATTTTGAAATGATGCTAAGCGCGCGCCTAAAACTAATCGAACGTGACGTCACAAATGCTAATCCATTACGCTCTGAGAGCGGCGGTGGCGCATTGCGATACCTTCGACCACAACTGAACGTGTGATGCTATTTTTTTTTTGTTTTGTCGGTTTTGTCTTGTTGGATTTTCGCCGTGAACGGACAACGACGTCGCGCAACCGTCGGGCCAACAATTGCATTTTGTTGTCGTTTGTTGTTTTTTTTCGTGTGTGTGTTGCGTTTGAAATACGCGTATTTACTTGAAACGCGCGTATCTCAAAAAAAATGGCAGCAGCCGCCGCCGCCGCTGAAATTATGCAATAAAGTGTGTATAACTTTGTTGTTTTAATTCTCTTTTTATTTTATATATTTTTTTTTGCATTTTTTTATGGCATTTTTTCTGCTGTTTTGATATGTGTGGGAAAAATATAAGAGATCAAATAAAATAGTTAGCAAGAAAAAACCACTATTATTAAAAACAAAATAGAGGCGTTTAAATCACAATAATAATACATAAATATAAACAATGCAAATATGCAGAGTGCAGTTTCAGTTTGATCGTGTGTGTGTGTGTGTGTGTGTGTGTCTTTGTAGTTGGATGTCGCGCAACCAGTTTTTTTTACGTACATATATTCAACAAGTTTCTGCTAAAAACGACGGCGAATGCATGCATGTGTGTGTGTGTGTGTGTCAGAGTATTTTGTGTGTGTGTGTGTGTGTGTATTTGTGTAGCTGAGCGAAATTTGATTTTTAGCAAAATGAAATTAGTTGCAGCAAAACGGAAACCAAAAAGTAACTGCAAACCAAAGTCAAATTGCAAGCAACAGCAGCAATAACAGCAACAACAACAACAACATTTCGCTATTAATATTTGCGCTTATACCATGCACTGATTTCACGATCAATTGTTTATATTGTTAGCAATATTTAAAAGAACATTATATGTTTAAAAATGAATAAAGTCACATGTGTCAAGTTAAAGCCAGGGATGAGCAATAATTATAAAAATCATTTGTAATAACTAAATTGCATTTTTATTTCTCAAAACCAATCGTAATTAATATTTTTGATTTATTTTGGTTTTTATTGCTGTTTAAAGTTTTTTTTATTGTTGAAAAAAATAATAAATTAAATGAAAATAAAATGAATCAAATTAAAAGATTTTAAAAAACAATTTTATATTCAAAATTCAGTTTTTGCTTTATATAAATTAACAATTATCGCTCAAAATAACTAATGTTTGGAAATACAATTTTTAAATATTCAGTAACTTGATATTTTCAAAGCGCCGGTATTTAGGAAGTTTTAGTGTAAAATATAAGTATTTTGATGTACAAAAAACTGGTTTCTGTTATGTTATGTTATGTTATTATGATGAATGCGTGCAGCGTATAAGCGTAGTTACATTTATGCCCTGCCGTTTTTCGGCTGCGGCAGCAGCAGCAGCAGCATCTGTGCGTGAGTGAATGAGTGCGAGTGAGTGAGCAAGTGAATGCGCTGCTCAGCCAGCGCACTCTCGCACTATCTCGCTCTTGCATTGTTGTCGCTTCTGCCTGCGCCTGTTTTGTTGTTTTTGCTGCTGCTGCTGCTTCTGCTGCATTTTGAGTACACTTCAATATTGAGAGAATATGCATTTGATGAAAAAGTTAGTACAACAGCAATTTTATTTAACAAATTATGTATGTACATACATATATACATATGTACATACATATATCATATATATTTGCATATATTGTTTGCTTTTGCGTGTTTTGATTCGCTTGCGCTGCAATGTGTTTTTTTTTTAATATGTGTTTTGTTATGTTTATTACGAATAATATTAACAACTGCAGCCGTTTATTAATGTAAATTGTTATTGTTTGCACATAAGCACATAATTACATATGTACATACATACATACACTGTACATACATGTAAATCTGTTTGTTTGTTTTTCGCAATTGTTTTTAAGTCATTTAACACAGCTGTGTTTTTTTACCACCCATTTGTTTTTCATTTTTTTTATTTATTTAAAGATAAGTCTGTCCATACACAAGATTATTTAATGTGAAAAAAAGTCATAATTTTAGTTTATCAATAGTGCCATTAATATAATTAAAGCTTGTAGCGCTGAAAATTGAAAATAAATAAATAAACTACATGTGATTTTCAGCATTTTTTTTGTGTGTTTTTCGTTTTTGTTTGTTTCGCATCATAATTATAACAAATCATAATTGTCTCTCCATTTATTGATGTTTGCTTTGCATTTTTCGTGTGTGTTTTAATTAATAAAAATTCCCCTTTTGTTTTTGCAGTGCCGCATATATCTATTTTTTTTTATGCATTTGTTTCATTACAACAAAAAGTGCAAGTGTTATATATATATATATAAATATATATGAAAAAAGAAACTAAATAAATTAAAATATACAAAAATATTATTTATATGTTAATATTGTTTTTGCTTTAAAATTATGAAGCAGACGCAACACAAAAATAATTACACTAATAATAACAATATTAATAATATTAATTTCAATACAAATACAAATACAAATACAAATACTAATGAGCCACAGACAGCAAATAATAATAGTACTAATAAAAGGAAATATTATAACGCAACAGCAACAGCTACTAACAAACAACAACAACAACAACAACATCATCATCAGCAAAGCAACAACGAAACAGCAACAACATCAGCCGCAACAGCAACAACAAAAGCAGCAGCAGCAGCAGCTGCTGCAGTAAAAGGCAAATTAAAAAACAAACACATTTATTTTGTGCGTCGTCGCTTTCGGCGCAACAATTCAAACGCCTCCCAAAACAATAACAGCACCAGCAACAACAACAACAGCAGCAGCAACAACAACAACAACAACAGCAACAAGATTAAGCATAAAACAAATTTCAGCAGCACAGCAAAATCAACAACAACAACAACATCAGCAGCAGCAGCAGCAGCAGCAGCAACCATTAAAATCAGAAAAATGGGCGGCGGCAAAGATATTCGCCGCGGTTTGGAGCCATTGGAATTTGAGGAATGCATTGTGGATAGTCCCGAATTTCGTGACAATTTAAATCGTCACGAAAAGGAATTGGATCACACTAGTCAGCAGATCAAGCGCATTATCAAAGAGGTTAAAGATCTAATGAGTGCCGCAAAAGGTGAGTACACAAAACAAACAAGCAAACAAACAAACTCAAAATGTTCATGTTATGCTCTCCCTCTCTTTGCTCGCTCGCTCGCTCTCTCTCTCTCTCTCTCTCTCTCTGCTAGTCAAGCGGACGCGTTCGCTCACTCACCCTGTCTCTCGCTCTCTCGCTCTCTTGTCTATGTGTGTGTGTGTGTGTACCGCCGCCTGTCAAGGTCAACCAGTAGCACAAAATAAAACCAACAAACAATACCACGAGCAACAATTTCTGAGTAGTTAGATAGACAGAGAGACAAATATACATAAAAAGACAGAGAGAGCGAGAGATGCACCTTTTTAACGGCAACTACATTCTGCTTCTTCTCCCTGCTCTTGCGGCTTGTCACCAAGTACAGCAAGAACAATTGCATGTTAATGCACATACATATACATATGTACATATGTACAGCTAGGGTCATACAAATAGCACACATAAAGTTCACAGATAAACTAATAATTTGTGTGTTTAATTATGACAGTTCTTCGACTTTTTAGTTAATTAATTAGTAATGAAAACCTACTTCAAGTTTCTTCATTTCAAATAAAAAAATAATAATTTATAATAATAATATTTACCATATGCAGAATTTTGAATAACTGCTTCACATACTCGACTCTTACTCTCCATTAGAACTTGGCAACTATCATCTGGTATGGAATTCAAAGCATTTTGGACTCCCACCCAGAAATCATCTAGATTTTTATACCCTGATCCCATTAAAAATGGGAAAAAGGGGTATTATGGTTTTGTGCAAAAGTATGTAACAGGCATAAGGAATCATCTCCGACCCCATAAAGTATATATATTCTTGATCACTATCAATAGCCGAGTCGATTTAGCCCTGTCCGTCCGTCTGTCCGTCTGTATGAACGCACGTTTCTCAGAGACTAGAAAAGCTAGAGACTTCATGTTTGAAATATAAGTTCTCGTAGTGCCGGGACAAGACCAGTTTATCATTTTTTTTCGATATCTCGTCCCGTTCAAAAGTTATCGATAAATTTCGATTCCAGCCAAGTGTTTTTCGGGTATAACTTGAAAGTCATAGAAGCTAGAAACTTTATATTTGAGTTTAAGTTACTGTGTTGTCGGCTCTAAACAAACTCATCATTTTTTTTCAATTTCTCAATCCTTTCAAAAGTTATCGATTAATTAAGTTTCCAAAACAGTGTTTTTAAGGTATAGCTTAAAAGTTATAAGACGAAGAGTCACCAAATTTAGTACATATACTCTCCAATAGCATACAGAGGTTAAATGCATTTCTCTTTTTGGATACCCCTCCCCGATCTCCAGAAATCGAAAAATACGTATTTTACATAGTCTCACATTTATATGCCATCTTTGTGTCCTACAAATTTCATTACGATCGGACAATAAACAAAGAAGTTATTAACGATTCAATGTAACATAGTTTGGGGCCAAAGGAAGAAGAAGAAGCAAAGCAAATGTATGACGCGCGTAGCCAGCACCTTTTGTTTGTATATGTGTGTGTGTGTCTATGTATGAATGCAGATAAATAACTTCAATGAATGTAAGACCTTGGATCAGGGTATATCCTAGTCGGGCACTCTCGACTAGAGCACTCTTACTTGTTAAATTAGTTCTTGATTACTTTGTTCTAAACATTGTTTTTATGGATTTTCTATGGGATTGTGGTTAGGGCCTTCACACAGCATTCCTGAAGCCTGCAAGTTATCATCCTGCCACCACTTTTTTACCATATCGTATATGATCGAATCGAATAAGAAATATATCGTAACCATAAACGGCTGAAAATGCAGCAAGCAAGAAAGAAATAAACATTTGCATCGACAATTTTGCGAAATTGTCAAAGCAAATATTATATTTCTTTTGTGCTATTTGTATGACCATAGCTGTACTTCATACATACATATGTACGCATACATGTATATATATGAACATACAATAGAACTTATTAGTCGGAAACCTATTGCATGTTTATTGTTTGCTATTCGTGTTGTTGTTGCACAAACGAAATGAATAATAGCAACAACAGCAGCGGCAAGAGCAACAGGTGCACACAGGTGTTTACTTGAGTAAATATACATTTGTATGTATGTACATGTGTAAATAAATACATTCTCTATTAGATTCATTACAACCTATTTACTTGTTTATCAAGCTAATGTGCTTTTTAAAACCCAAGCTTGAAGTTGTAGTCAAGTGTCTATCGATATATGTATATATGAATGAATGTATTCGATATGCATACAAACATGTTGATATTAATCGAGTTTGCTATTTGACACCCTTGTGGGTGGAACTGCTGGCCATAACCATATAAAATATTTAGCTTAAAAATTATCAACAATATACATATAGCTATACTTTGGTGATTCCCTTAATTATCCTTTGTAAGATTTTAATGAGCAAGGCTGCAAACCTATGTTCTATGAATCACACCTAAAGCCCAACCAAAAGTCTTGGCAAAAAAAAAAAAAAGAAAAAAAGGAAAATTATTTTAGAATTATATAAATATGTTAAATATGTAAATTGAATTGTAATGAATACTAATAAATTAATTTTGATATTTTCATATTAATGAAAACGTGTTGTGATATTCATAAAATTTTTCCCACTTTAACAGATCCTCAATATGTAATAAGATACGCTACATTTGAGTCCTTATTATTACTCTGGGGTAATTTCCATAAACTGCATTCCACTGTTGGAAGCGATCTTTTGAATGCTTCTTTCAGTTTCAATCGATTCTCATATATGTATGTATATGTACAGTGATTCACAACTGCTAATTTATGGCCCACTGACCACACCCAAGTCAAGTTCAAGTTGATTAATACAGTCAACTTCACTTATGTACATATATATACATATACATATACATATATAAGTAGCTATATCGATAGTCGGGGCAATCTTATCGATGTCGAGAATAACTTTCGCGAGTACAGTAGACTTGCGTACTGCTTATCAAAATAAGGCATCGAATCGAAACTCAACGAAACGATAAGCACTTGACCATTTATATTAGCGTTAACGTTGACGTTACCGTTAACCTTGACGACAACTAATTATGTAAGCAACATTCAGTCGCTGGACGGTGTGGGGAGGTGGGCTGTATGCGTGTGCCCCGATTTGGATTTGGACTTCAATTTCAATTTCGATATCGCATAAGGCAACAACAGCCAGTCGCATTGTGGACGGACCATAAATAGTCGTCGGCTCAGCTACAAAATGTAATTATACCCTTTTGCCACATCGAATGGGCCAGAAAGGGTATTATAATGTGATCACAATTTTAGTAACAGACAGACAGACAGAAGATATCGAGAGATACATATGTATATATAATTGATCTGATTATTAATTTCGATTTACGATAGGTTTCTGTGTGCCGCCAAAAATCGATAAATCTCGATTAGCTAGTTGAGATTAATTATAAAAGCTGGAAACAATAAATGTGCTGAACAAATTTTCGATTTCAGTTAACTATTGACACCCTTGAAACCCAAAAATCAAGAAAAAAGGGATTTTAACTTTTTATGTTCCCTAGCAAATAAAATAAGCATGACATGCTGAATTTTCAACCAGACACCCCATTAAACACAAGAGTTATTTCAAATTGTAATTCCGTTAATGACGAATATTATGATTATAGGGTATATTTTAGTCGTTTGCACTGTTAGAGAGTACGCTTGCTTATTTTCAATACGGTCGCTATCGATTGACAATACAGACTCGTACGGATTGACTGATTGAGTGATTGTTGGAATGCAACTAAAGTGCAACTAAAGTGGTAAACAAATCAAATTTGTTGTTGCTCAAAGTCGGGTGTCGGTTTTGCTGGATGGAGGGGGTGGGGGTGCGGGTTGCGGGTGGTTGCGGTTGCGGTTGCTATGTACATCAGCACCTCGTCACACATTTGGGATGCCATTGAACGCATTCACCAAAAAATGTGGCACCGTCACTGTCAAAATCACAAGCCAAGTCCAAGTTGGTGATAGACCCAACTTTTGAGCACTCGCAAACTCGAAAACTCGCACAACTCGCACTCAAACATTCAAACACTCAAACACTCATTTATATTTGTGCGTTCATTCAGGTTTTTGTTTTTGGCTAGGGGTACTCGTTTCGTACACTCGTAAGTTGTTGTAGCTCATTTTTTTGTTTTTGGCCTTTGTCAGCTTCATTAGCTTCATAAGGTTTGTCACCTTTCCATGTTTGTGCCAGCAAATAGACAGACGGCCCCAGGTAAATACGAATACGACACATAATGGATATCGACTGCTGCATACACTACTATATCGTAATAGCATTAGAAAAGTTAACAATTGAATTCTTTGTCGGAATAATGCAACTATGATTAGTAATTATTCATTATTATAACTGGAAACTGTTCAGTATACACAGAAAAGAAATGAAATAAATTCGGTAATTTGAAGTAATTAATAAACTGTGATTAGTAATTATTCATTATTATAACTGGAAACTGTTCAGTATACACAGAAAAGAAATGAAATAAATTCGGTAATTTGAAGTAATTAATAAACTGTGATTAGTAATTATTCATTATTATAACTGGAAACTGTTCAGTATACACAACAAAAAAATGAAATAAATTCGGTAATTTGAAGTAATTAATAAACTGTGATTAGTAATTATTCATTATTATAACTGGAAACTGTTCAGTATACACAGAAAAGAAATGAAATAAATTCGGTAATTTCAAGCAATTAATAAACGCATTTTTCAATGCCGGATTAATTGTTTTTATCTATGTATATATTATTTCGTATATCTATCTAGCTGAGCTTAACTTTGAGTAGTTTCAAAAGCGTAGCAATCAATGCAATCGATAGTTCTGCCTCGCTAGCTTACACATACCCTATCCGTTCACATATATAGAGTATATGTACATATGTATGTACATACATATTTCAAGTAAATTCCAAAATCACACAGGCGAGAACTGAACTCAAGTCGTGTGTTTGTTTTGTGAATACAGTTTGAAGCTTTGATTTTCAATCAATACGAATGCTCGTTCTAGAGATCTGGTCTGGTGTTGTTGTTGGATTACGCGACTCCTATATATGGGTCAATGTGACAAATTTGATTGAAGCAACAAATACAAATACAAAAACAAAAACAGCAAACAGTCGAAGCAGTTATATTTAGTTATCAAAGTGCGAGGCCAGTTTCAAATGCAAATGCCGAAAAAAAAAATACAAAAAAAAAAAATACATACGGCCCAAAGCGACCTTCAAAAACTGTTGATGTCTGTCTGTCTGTCTGTTTGCTTGCTTCTTGTCTGTCTTTGTGAGATTAGGCGTGGCTGGCACTCTAAAAAGCCAGTTCTCGAAAGTGTTCTAGTTTATTGTTGAGCATAGAATCGAGCTAAACCCAGCGATTTGCATATGAATAAATATTATGTTAGCTCATCAAATTTGTTATCTATGCGGATTATCTAATAGACATCATATTCTGATTCCAAGCATTTTCTTGGCTGCTTTTTCGAATTAACATACAACTCTTGGCTATATTTAAGTATGCATACAAAAGTTCGTTCTGACTGACTGATTGACTGATTGATTGATTGATTGATTGGTGATTTGTGATAAACGCCCAGCATAAAGTTTTAGGAATTTCCTGTTTTTCCAATAATCCACCTACCGGTGAGGAATAACGGAATAAAGGTTGTATGGCCGCAAATTTATTCTCTATCCACAAAATAATTAAGTATGTGAATTTGAAAAATCCACCCCAAAGTCAGAAAATGGGCGGAATATGTTTTATGTTTTACGAGTTAAATATTTGTCTGATTATAGTTGGTTGCAATTTCTATTTAAGCAACAACACTATCCCCTGTTAAATTGATCACACTATATTCATTCATTCCGCTTGTCGCAGCAGAAGTATTTATGCTGCTATCAGGCTAGCATATCATATATACATATATAGAAATAATCAGTCGAAACTTAAATTGCATGCAACAAGAACAAGATACGACGTCATGTGGCTAAGTTCAAAACGATATTAAGCATTAGTTATGCAAGAGTACATACATATGTATGTATGTAGATATATATGTATATAATCTATAATCGTCTTTCTTTTCAAGTATTCCATTTCAATTCAACAATATCAATCAATAAACAAGTGATCTTCAAATGCGGCGGGTGAATGTCTGCATACACAAGCAGCCAGCCAAAGTTTCAAATTCGAGTATGCCAAAAACTGACAAAATATAAAATCCGAACCCAGTTTCAAATCTGAGCCCTAAGCGAAACCAAAAACCCCCAAAAATAAAAAGCAACAACAATATTTTACGCTGACGCTGAGCAATCCAATATAAATGTAAACATTATATTCATATATGTATGTATCATATATATATATGTAGGTGTGTGTGTAGTGTACATATGTATATGCAAAATGTTAACGGCTTTTCAGCACTGAGGCTATGTGTGCATAAAATTTGATCGCCTGCTTGTTTGAAATGCGATCAATCTTTTGGCCAGCAGCAGCAAGCAATTTTTCTTTTTTTTTGTTGGCTCTGTATGCATATATGTATATGTATATAAACATATATATACATATTAAATGTGTGTGTATGTATGTGTGTGTGTGTGTATCCGGCGTGCTTTTGAGCTGAACTAAACAACGCATCGCTTTTACGTTTGAATTTGGTATGAATCATTTGATTTGAATTTATTTATTTTCATTTGTTTTTTTTTGTTTTTTTTTTGTTTTGGTTTTTGGTTTTTGGCTTGAGAAATCGGTTTTGTTTTTGCCGCCTGGCCAAGAAACCAGTTTTTCGCTCCAAAACGCGGCTTATCAGCCACATTCTTCATCTCTCTCTCTCGCTCGTTCGCTGGCTCTTTCTGCTCTGGCGCAGAACATCAGAAAGTCTGACAGACAGACAGACAGACAGATAGACAGATAGTTGGAAGAGAGGGAGAACGAAAGACAAGCAAAAAGATACAGAATGATCGATTAGCGTTGCGTTAGTTACTTTAGATAAGCCATAGAAGTGGCGTTGCTTGTTGATTGACAAGCACTGCCCCACACCACTACTTGACACCCCCCCACCCCTCAACACCCCTTGCCCCACTCTAGTATCCACCTTCCTGCATCGCAGCATATGACGCACCCGTCGCTTTGTCTGACTGCGGGTCGTTCAGGCGTCTCGAACCGATCGTCATGGCCCCCATGGATACTAGCTAGAAACTACGTATAGCTATACGTGTAAATTGTACGTATCTTTTAGCCAAACTAATCAGCGCATTAGTCGATTAACTATTACGAGTTCCCTTTACCCGTTTTCTCATTCCCATGACCCTTGCCCACCACACTGAGAGAAAATAATGGCCAAGATAAATACATTTCAGCAATGTCATGCTTCAAATTTACAATAAAGTATACAATGCATCAAATAATTCAAGTCTTTCATTCGAGCATGAAAATTGTATTTTTAGTACAAATATTCTCTGCATTCAAGTAGAAAATCCATCGAAATTTAACTTACTGATCGATAGCGAATTTCACGATTGTATTTATTAAATAATATTGCACATTTCTAAAATCATCTTTATGTTTATATTGGATTTAAACGTATTTGGACACTGCTAGTAATCATATTTTCAGTGTACATTTAGACCAGCCACTGCGGCATTTTGTCTCACAGTTTCTGGTGCTGTTGCTATTTAAGTTTGTTTTTTCACTGATTTGTCAAAGTGTGGTTAGTAAGTAGTTGGCTGCGGCTTTGCATAGAAACCCAGTTCGTGGAAAAAGCAACACCAACGAAATAACAACAACTTGACAACAACAAACGCAACGAAAGTGGTCACAAGCAGTCGCTGCTTAGTTCAACGCAACGCACAACCCAAAAAAAGCAAAACAAAAACAAAAACAAAAAAACAAAAAACACGTGAACAAGTTCTTTAGATTTTTGTACTTATTTAGCAATTTATGCCAGATTTTGAGTTTGTTTTTTTTTGTTTAGGTTTTTGTTTATTAAGTTACTACCCACACCACACATATAGCGTATATATGTACATATATATGGCGTCTCTTTCTTTTTCCCACTTTTTATATATTTTGTTGTTGTTGTTGTTGTTTTGGGAACAGCTATTTAAAGTGTGCGACAGACACGCAAACCGATTGTTTGCTTCGTTGCTTGCTGTCTACTTTTTGAATTGGTTAATTTTTTGTACATACATACATACATACATATGTACATACACGCCTAGGTATAGTACGGTATATGTAGAGGTGCGAGAGTAGCGATTATTTGTTTTTGATTTTGTTGCTGTATGTTTCGCGCATTGCATTTGGCATTTTGAGAGTTTTCGTGTCAATAGAAAGTTTTGGTGCAGCTGCCAGCAGAATGGATGGATGCTTTTGTTTAATCGATAATTGAGTATCGTTTGCTTCTCATCGATAAATATCGATATAAATGGTTTTAATTGATGCTATCGATTTACAGGCGAAAGAGTTTAGTCTTTTCTAAAAGTTATAAGCCGAAATAGCCAAATTGGAATACAGTCAATTTGAAATGATATTCAAAGTACATTTTAAAACACAATTCGACTTAAAAATTAAGTTTTAGCTATAGAGAAATTCCAAGTACGTCCAAGTTTAAATAGCTGAATTTTGTATGCAATTGTTATGGACATATAAATTGTCATTTATCGGTTTTGTTCATGTAATCCATTGTAATTGTTAGCTGACTTTAATTGAATAAATTCTATTAAATTAAAACGATATACCAGTATATGATATATGACATAAGTACTTTCAATTTTATGTTTACAATTAAATATTATGCATCTAAACTCGATGATTAATGTAAGCATGTACATATTAGCTGTTATCAATGAAAGCTTTTCAAAAGAACAGCTACTTTATGCATATCATTGTAGCTCACATTCTCATACAGTATCAACATGAAAAACAATCACGCTTTGACATTTCACAGTCATCGATATTTGCGGCTTATCGGCGTTTTGAGTCCACTTGATCACTGCAGCTGGGGCTTCAAAGCGGAATGGCAAAGTCGTTGAAATTCTGCTCCGGCCAAAGCCAACTTAAATATTTACTCAAACGATTTGATCTACATACACACAAATACTTGAACTCATACATACATATGTATGTATGAATATGTGTATTGAATTTTTGCACTTATCGAATTTCGCACTTGCGCAGTCATATCACTTGAGCTTAAAGTTTCATTTTGCCTTACGGCAGCATTATTTACGATTCTGTCATAACGAAATACTCTTAACTCATATGACAGGGCCGCAAAAGCTTTTTGGCTAAAATGGTCGCAGTTTTGTTTATAACAAATATATACATACATATGCACATACTAAATGGCCTTACTTAGCGCTAAGAAAAGCAAAATAAATATTTTTGATATTCTCATTTGGCTGATAAGATAATTACAATCTAACAATCCCGCACAAAGTTCTAGGCATTAAACAAACACAAACACACAAAGCTCAACACACACAAAATGCTGGCCAAAAGCATTCCATTGAAAGTTTCGGTCACCCAGCAACAACTCGAATCTGCGAAAATCACTTCTGCGAAACGATAAAAAGTATCGTCTTCTTGCTGTTGGAAGTTGCCAGCATTTTGTTTACTGGCAAACTGTACAACAACAAAACAACACTGTGAAAGATGCTCTGCGAATGCGCAATGAGATCAATGAGAACAAATGACAAAACAAAACAACACAACACAAAACTACTAAAATTAGAACTTCGAAACTTGCATACCGTGCCAGGAAAGTCAATCGTACTCTTGGACTTTAATGATGCTCAAAATATATGTACATATATAGCATTTTAAATTTTTATTTTTTTTTAATTAATTTTTTATTTCTTGTACAGAAACAGGGTTCATTTAAACCTTTGACTTATAATTTTGCTAATTATTTTCACCAAAACCGACTAAATCAGAGTGTTGTCACTTTTAATGATTTTTTTTTTGCTTTGTGATAAAATGTCAAATAAAATATCTTATAAATTAGTTTGGGAAATCTCGAAACTTTTTCATTTAACTAGAAACTATTTTGATAATATGATCATGTTTCGCACTTTCTAAGCCACATATGATGTATTCTAAATCAACAATTGTACGACTTGACATCTTCGTCAAACTGGCTGCTAAATAGCTCAGTGAAAATGCAATATGCAAAAATTATAAATTTGCAATAATTTACTATGCTTAGGCAGATGATAATTTCATGAAGTATACTTCACTTGAAAGAGAAAATATCTGAAATCCAGTGATTTAATGACGTTTAGTCATGGTTGCAATTGAGACACTTTAAAAGGCTTTAAAATATATTTAGCAGTTACGATCCCAGTTACCAATTTACAGCTGAAAATTTAAAAAATATAATTAAAGTCAAAAAGTAGACATGTACTTATTTAAAGCAGTTTAAAAAATATAATTTCTTAATTTTAAAACTATATAATAAACACAAATAACTCAGCCGTAACAAATAATAGAAAGATTCTATTAAAAATGTGCAGTTTTAATTGTTTTTAAATATAATGCGATTTTCCAGTCAAAATTAGAATTGTAAGCAATAGGAAATCTAAAGTATTTGCTTATTTTTTTGCATATTATTATCAATATTATCGAATTTTACACATTTCGATAAGATTTCAGCTCTGCAAAGTTAAGATAGCAGTTGCTTTCTTCATCATCATCATATTGTAAATGATGCATAAGGCATAAAAACAAAGGCCCCCACTAAAAGCTAATCAAAACGGGGAGCGACAATAATAGCAACAACAACAACAACAACGACGACGACGACAACTTCTTAATGTGAAAGTGACAAATGCTTTGGACAGACTGCGAGACACTGAGATAGCAATAGAGAAAGAGCAAGAGAGGGAGAAAGAAAGCCGGGCATAGTTTAGCTTCACCTGCTACGTGATGAACATCACTGACGATCGTCTTGGGCATGATAATCAAGTTGCTGCTGCTGATGATGATGATGATCTTGTGTTAGTCATCGCCAGCACAATACCAAACTGAAACTGAGCATCATCATCATCTTTAGTGGCATCCAAAAGCCTTTTGGCTCATAAATATTAAAAGCCAAATAACAAGAAAACCCATATGACTCCACAATCGCTGACAATGCCCAGAGAAAGAAATGATAAATAAAAAAAAAAAAAAACAACGAAAACAAAAACAAGACAGTCAAACTAGAAGAGCAGTCAGCCCGACAGCCAGACGGACAGTTCGAATGATAAAACCAAACTCCGACCGACAGCAATACCGACATCCGACAACCCTTTGCCTTGTCCTTGGCCCTGCCTTTAAGCCCCACTTAAGCCGATTTGTTGCAATTAAAACGCATCAAATATTTGTTTAACGGTTTTCGAGGCGTGGAAACTGTAGACGATTAATCCAATGGGATATCTATATATATATGGATGTATATGAAATTCTTTAACATTAACAAGAAATGGCTTTAACATTCAGTTATCTTATTTACTTTTAACAAGCATATACTAAACCTCTAAAATTTCAAATTCAGAAAAAAAAAAAAAAAAATGCATTCCTAATGTCAATGTTTCTTTTCAAGCATATGTATATAAAAAACGCATTGGCAATATTTACACAAAGTTGCTAGTAAAGTTTAAATATATACATACATACATATATAATTTTGATTTTCGTATCGGGTTGATCGTGTTTGGGATCGTGTTGAGTATGCTTTGTTGTTGTTGACTTTTGCTTGGTTTGTTTCGTGTTGCTCGTGTAAAGGATCGTGTTGTTTGTGATATTTTATGGGTCGTGTTTGGTATCAAATTTGTGGTGTTTAAAATCTGGTTTTTGTATTGGCTGTTTCGAAAACCATACACCATACACCATACATATATGCCACTATTAAGATTGCCTTAATATTATTATTATTCTTTTCATTTGTTATGCATATTGTTGTTTTGGATTAGTTAACAAACTTGGCGCGAGCATTTAGCCGCAATTTCGATGGCCTCGAGCCAAGAGCAATTAGAGCGACCAAGTTTTCAACAGTCTAATCAACTAACTGAACAAGCAGCCAGGCAGGCAGGCAATCAAGCAAGCAGCTAACAAACTTACTGGCTTTATTTGTATTATTATTTTTATTATTTTCAATTTGTTAAACAACAACAATTTAATTTATTATACGAATGCGATGACATTTGTCTAGCTACTGAGCACAAATTGTTATTACAGGCAGAGCAGCAGAGCTACAGCTAATTATGACATACAAATGCGTCTCTGGCACAACTGTCATTCAGTTAGTCGCTTTGTCGCTTTGTCGGTTTTTTTCGGTTTGTCAAGAAAGTGTACAAAAGGCTCAAGCCACACACAGTTTCGTAAACCATATGCCAACAACAAAAAAAAAACAATAATAACAGCTGCAACTGTTAACAATGTGTTTGTGACTAAATAGCAAGTCGACACAGGGATACACTCTCTATAAGAAAAAAAAACTGTATGTAGCTGTCTGCTATACAAGTACAGTAAGCAAGTCAACACACAGATACTCTACACATGTACATGTAAATATAACTATTTGCTATTGCAGATACTCTATAATCATTAAGTAAATTTTGATTATTTTTCTGATTGTTATGTTCTCTAGAGTTTTCCCAATTTAATCAACGCATTTAGCGCTTTTTTCCAATTTTCATAGATCACAAATATTTGAATTTGTATTATATTTGTTTCTTAATGCATAGCTTTGTTTGCCTTTAATTGTTGTAATATCAATATTTAATTCATAAAAAAATAACATTTATTTAGCTAAACTGACTTGGTTCATTTCTGATTCGAACAAACATGAAAAACATTAAAAACACAACATATGTTTTAACTAACAGCTGTAAATTGTATGACAACAGCTGTTCTGTTATCGATAACAGAGCTGTTTATTCAGTTTCCAGTTTCCAGTACCAACTTGAATATATTCAAAATTCTTGAAGTTATTTTTGCTTAACGAAATGAACGTATGACTTACAGCCTCAAAAAAGGGCATGTACTTGTACAAAAACAAAGAATGAAAGAAGAAATAACAAAATGTTAAAACAATTTTCTTGTAAACAAGCAACAACATTTCCGCATGAGATACACACACACACACACACACGCATACACATCAGATCTCTGGGAATTTTTACTCACATCTTTCTTCATGTTGTAAGTTGTAAGTTGATCGTTTTTTTTTTGCTGCTGTTGTTAACTATATTGTCATGCGTTTCGGCGTTTCTAACGTAATTTGTATATTTTGTTAAAAATTATTATAATTTTGAAATCAAGCAATAAATTGTTGTGTGCCAGATGAAATATTTGTATTAGTAATGGTCAATTGGTAAATAATATGATATGGCCAGAAGTCGAACAACAGATGCGTGCAGTTCGTGCCACAATCAATGAGTGTTTCAGCACTTGAAATAAAACAAAAAAATGTATAATAACAACAAGAACAAGAAATGTGTACAAAAGTATACAGAAATCATTTGTTAAAACAACAAACATGAATTCCAAATATGACGATAAAGGGCGCTGACGCAAATGCAATCGAATAATTTATATAAATAAATCACATTTTTATGCAAAGAATGCCGCTAAAAGCATATGAAACAATTGTTGAATTTTCCGTAAGAATATTTTACCGAAATAGCTATAAAACGAAATTACCAAATACATTTTTGCCAGCGCTGAAAAGCGCGTACAAATTTAAGTTACAATAACAGATTTTAAGGACACCATAGATGAACATTTTTTGATTTTGATTGCATTTTTAAGGTGAATCATCAATTGTAAAGTGTTTAATTATTATTATTATTTTTAAATGAATTTATTATTATTTTATTTCTTAAGTTATTTGAAGTGTTTGGGTTTTTTGGCTATATTTCATGTGATCAATTTGAATGGAAGCGATTAAGTGATAAGTTGCTAGTTTACTTGATTGATCGATAATGTGAAGCACACGCATGAATCATTTAAACTTTAAAGTAATCAATTGATTTGATGAAGTGATTATTGAAGTAATCAGGAATATATATATTTGCTTTTAATCAAAATAAAGCTGTCAAATCATAGCAACTAACGATTTAGTCATAACCAAAATAATTGCAGTTCTCTGCACATATTTACATGATATTATGACATATGCGGAGCAAATTTATTTAAATCTAATATTTAATGTAAATATGTATGACATCGATAATAGAAACTCAGTTGAAATACAATACAAAGCAATGATTCCGAAACTGATCGAGAACACAAAACGAAAACAAATATATCAAGCGATATGAAATGTGCAAGTGGAATGCAAATAGCCACAATGGAGCAATTTACTTAGCACTCGCAGAGTAACGCCCTATAAAAATAATACTAATACCAATAATAGCGCATAAAACTAATTAGTTCTATTGCCGGTTTTTGTTTAGGCTTGCAACGCCCACAGAACGATAGATACTCTATATATAAGTATACATATATATATATACAACGCATGCAGTTTGCAATTGAGCTCGTAATATTAACAGTTTCTACAACTAGTGGATATATAGTGTATATATATGAATATATATATATATATATATATATATATATGTATATGTATTTATGTATATGTCAGCCTCTTGTTTTGTCGGCATTTGTATTTTGTCGCGTATTTATTTATTTCTCAGCTTGTTTTCATCACGAACTCCACAGCTAGTGTGTGTGCTGAGTGTGTATGTGTGTGTGTGTGTGTGTGTGTGTGTGTGTGTGTGTGTGTGTGTGTGTGTGCCTGATAATCGCAAGTGCAGTTGCTTACACACAAACACGTCAGAGTCGCAGCATCGACGTGGGTGCGGCATCTACATATTGCCCCCACCCCGCCCCTCCATGAACCACCTCCCCTCACCCACCACGGCTGTACCCCAATACGTGCCATTGCACAAAATGCAAAGTTTTCACCGATTTCTTTCTTTATTTTCATATACATACTTTTTTTTATACAGTTTTCTTTTGTATACCTATTTTGTTTTTCCCACCATTAATTCTATATTTCAACTTGTGAATGTCGCCGCATTCGAAACGCGGATTTATCACTGCTCCGCTTTTAACGTGTGCTTCCTCTTAATCAACTTGTTGTTATCACCCACCATCTTCTGGACTTTGTAGAGTCTTATCGGGTTGCGTTAACACCACAACATGAGCAAATTTAAGTTATAGTATAAAGTTGCGTGATTCATGCACCTCTTCATTTTATTATTATTATTTTTTTCTGATACTCTTTTCTCAAAGGGAAAGGGAGTTTTTCTTACAATTTTGTTCACAATTTCAAGTCGCAAAATTTGATTTACTAGACTACTGAAATATCTACAAAAATCTACAATCGAGCTTGACAATCGGTTCAGTTTTTGCCAAGTTATGGCAGTGTGAAAGTCTAACAGAAAAATTAACCACTACAGAAAAAGACGAAATGTCTAGATTCTCCTATAGTCGGGCACTCTCGACTAAAGTTCTCTTACCTGTTTTTTTTTATCAGACTTATCAATAGCTACCTTGAGACAACATTATCG
The DNA here is from genome assembly GCA_035045305.1 of Drosophila maculinotata. Classification (NCBI taxonomy): domain Eukaryota; kingdom Metazoa; phylum Arthropoda; class Insecta; order Diptera; family Drosophilidae; genus Drosophila; species Drosophila maculinotata. The sequence continues at coordinate 8,341,066 of JAWNPD010000679.1, read as the reverse complement.
CTAATATTTTATTATAAAACACGTTGAACAAATGTCATAACCTATTGCTTAGAAAACTTATTGTAGTGCAGTGCAATATATCTTTTTTTATTCATGTGGTAATATATGTTTTGTTATACAATCACATTGCGTATAACTTTTTTTCTGTAAATAAATCTAAAGGAACTTTAACCAAGTTGATTAATTTAATGATTAGCTAGTAAATACTTGTAAACTGTAATTTGTTGGCCTGACAATAAATTGTCAAACAACAACTATTTTTTTGCTCAACTTTATTCTCAATTATCTTCTTACTTACATTCGAAAGTATCTTACTTACTATTTAAATTTAACGCTTTAATGCTAAGGTAAAGTGGCATAATTGCATAGTATATCACAATTGCGCAACTTTGCACTAACGGAAATACATAATATCGCTCATGAAAAATAAATAAATAAATGAAAACACAAAGAATGAAAAGAGCCTAAAGATCATGTCCAAAATGCAAGTAGAACAAAGCCGCAATGAAATTGACGTCAGTAGAGAAATCGCTCCCATTGGCACTAATACTCACACATACACTAACACATGTTTGTACATGCAAATAAAACAAAATAAATTTCCTCAAGTGTTTTAACACTTAACACTTAATTTAAGTAACGTTGCGATTCTGAGCGCTGTTGTTGCGTGGCCTTCGCCTTCTCACCACCAATGATATCAAACAAAAAAAAAAAACAAAAAAAAAACACAAAAAAAGTTTTCAATGCCCATATTTCCGCTCTATAGCAAGCACAACAATAACAATAGCAACAACAAACACAAACAATTTACCTTTTGTATTTTGAAAATTAGCGCATAAGAAGGCAAGACCAAATACGCCAACAAAAATTTCCTCATTTCTTTACATACATGCAGCCATTAAAAAAAAAAAAAAAAAAAAAAAAAAAATTTGAACAATTTTTTTTAGTTATTTCATTTTGTTTTGTTAAAAAATTTCCCAGCAAGCACACATCTTAAAGGAATCAATAGAAACCGAAATGTCAAATAGATACCCTGCAATATAAAATATTTATTATGTACTATATTATTTATTGATTTTAAATCACAGCAAAACTCAAATAATATTGATTATATTAAAAAATATTATATAGATAGTTATTAATAGGTGGTAAAATTCAGTATTTATTTGTCATTTTAAAAATGTAGTTGCCTATGTTATTAATGCATTTAGACTCGTATGCTATAAATAGTTGGAATCTTTGTTCTATGTGGTCAGATATACCCGCATTTAGTCACTTCTATTATCGGGATGCGAGAAAATCGAAACTAAATTTAAATGTACATGCATGTGTTTTGACTCAAATTTGGCGCAAAATGTGTGGCAACAACAACAGCAACAACAATAACAACAACTACAAGCAGCACGAGCTGCTGGCGTTTAAACAGCAGCCGTCTCCGGGTCTGCCCCAAAAGCAAAGGCAGCAGCAGCCGCAACAACGGCAACAGCAACAACAACAACAGCAACAACTACAAAAGCAACAACAACAACAACAGCAGCAACAGCAGCAACAGCGCCTTTGACCAAATGGTTTTCAGCAGACGTGAAATTCTTTTCCAGTTCGTATGCTTCATAGATTTTTCCCAATGCGATACGAAGCGTTTAGCGATATACCACGATATGATATAGCAGCACAGCCAACGCCAGCCAACCGCCCCCCCCCTCCCCCTACACGTCCCCCTGCCCCGTTTCTCAACTTTTGTTGCTGTTTGGCGGCATTCTTTTATCACACATTGGGCCAAAATAAAATACAACAAAATGTATACGTATGTATACATACATACATACATATGTATCTATAGTACAATACAACTGTGCATTTGTTCGCTATTGTTCATAACTTGTGAGCTGTCTTCTCGTAACGGGTAACGGGTAGCGGGTACTTTGTACTTGGTACTTGGTACTTGGTATCCAGGTGGGCATTGGTCTGTGCTATTTTTAGTACAAAATCATAATACAGTTTTTTTCACACTTATAGTTGGACCTAGTTTTCATCATTTCTTTAGTATGCATGCATTTGTATCTGTTAGATACAAGTACTTAAGTTGTGGCGATAGTTGAAATTATAGAATGGCATAATACTTGATGAAAATATTCGATTAGTACAATAAATAGTAGTTTCTATAGCAGATATCAATTGCGAATTATGGCCAGGGTATTCAAATTTCTATATCTGCTCTATCGCAAATTTATAGCTGTTCTTTCTGGTTTTGAACAATTTCGCTTTTATGGCTTAGATCACACACATGCTGCAAACCTACAAGTTTTTAAAATGTATTTCGTTTTTAATGGAATATGTTATGCCATATTTGATAATTGATATATTTTTAGAATTATTCAAATACTCATATATGGTACAATTCAAATGTGAGCTCATGCCCTGTGCCCAAGTGAACAGCATATGTATATATAATTTCTATAACGTTACTACTTTTGGTTGGCTGCACACAGTAGTAGCCCAACAACAACAACAACAGCAGCAACCACAACAAGAACGATCACAAAAGATTGCCCTAGTTTGGGCATGTCGCTGATGTCACGGCATCAAAATGCCCATGACTTTTATTGTCTAAAAATAGAGATTATAAAACGAACTATGAGTTACGCAGATATCAGTTGTAAATGCAAAAGTGAGAGTTACAATTTAAAAGGTAGACTGCATGGGGCGAGATTGCTAGACGAGGTTATACCCTGTTTGCAATAATTTATTCGAGCAGCTGCATCTCAGTTTTTATTTTCCAATACATTATTCAGTATTGCTAGATACTATGTAAAAATAAAAATATGTACATATATATATGTAGGTACTTAAGATTAGCTTACAAAAATCACATATTTAATCAATTTTAAATTTTTAGCCCTTTCTTTGATTTAATCTGTTGTATATAGTTAACTATATACCTAGTACGTTTACCTATTTTATATAATTTTTTTATATTATTTATCTATAATTTTTGTATTCACATTTTTTTAAAGTATTATAAATTATAAATACTGGGTATAGGAAAATATGTTAAATAATGATTAATGTCTATTTGTTTACTTTTATCTCTTTTGTTATGTACTATATATGTACATAAGCCAAGCTAAATTAGGTAAATCCTTGACAAACAAACAAAAAAAAAGAAAAATCTGCACATAATTTTGCATGGGCGTAGATTGTTTGGCCAGACAAAAGTCAGCTCTAGACAAGTATTGGTACACATATATATATATATATATGTATACATATGTACATATATGCAATGTTTGTGTGTGTGTGTGCTGCATCTGAAACGAACGCGCGTAGGTAATGTCAACGGAGATATTCAATCTTTGCCAAATAAAGAAAAACTCAATTAACTAAACAAAAAAAAATCGAGTTTCGCTGTGCACAAACCGAATTAAATAACAAAAAAAATATTGAAGAAGAGAAAATATATCTTTTAATATCTGTTTTTTGCCGCATTTGATAATGTCATCGGCATGTCTTGCCGCTTATGGTTTTGGCTTAAATGTGACTATTAACCTACTAACTGTTTTGCATAATCCAAAGGCAACGTAGGAAAGCAATTAACAAATCAGTGGTCTCAATTCTGGCTATAAATATAATATGAATATTTTTCGCATATCAAAATGTCTGTGAAATTGTAGACTTAATTATAAGCAGCAAAAATAGATATCTAGCCTTAATAATAAAAGGAAATATAGCTATCAATAATATCTTGAGACCAAATTATTATAAATATTTATTAAGATATTAAATAAAGACAACTTTAGGAATCAACTAAAATTGTGCAAATTATTAAAATTGTTAAACTTAATACTTGGATATTTTTCAAGAAGAACTTTTAGATTTAAAAGTGTGGAAATTAGTAAAATTTAGTAATTGGTTATTTATTAAATATAATTTGTAAATTAGACTTAAACTTGGATTTTATTATTGTGTTTATTTTAAAGTCTCTTTCAAGTACCGCGCAAAAGCTCTTGCTTCTGCTGCATACGAAATTCCGTCGAATGCATAAACCTAAATATCATTTAAGGTGAAATCTAGTTAACAAGACGACATCACATACATACATAAGTTCACAATAAACAGGCACGTCAATGTTGTTGTTGTGGCAAAGGGAGGGGGGGGGGGGGTAGAGGGGGTTTAGGTACAACCTTCGATTGGGTGAAGGGCAGCCACGGTAGTTGACCAAAATAATTGCAAATGAAATTGAAAAAGTAAAAGTGCTAAGCAAACAGAGAAACAAAAAACCAAAAAAAATACCAAAAAAAAACGCCAAACTTAACATTCAAAGCGTACCTTAAAGTTTCACAGTTGCATTCATGTGCAAATTAACTTTCAATTAGTTACAACAACAACAACAGCAACAGCGAAACTATAACAGAATTTTGTATGAGCCAGTGCCGCTGGGCATACACATACTACAAGTCGCACCACCAAACCACACCAAAGCACACAGAAATAAAAAAAAAATAATGATAATACAAAATAAATCCCCTGCCAACAGTTGCCTCCCCCCGCTGTCCTCCAAAGAAACCCAAATACCAAGCCAGCGCTCTGAACTGCTGCTGCACGACAAGTGCGCCAAGTGCCAAGCTCCAAGTTCCAAGCTCCGTGCTCCAAGACACAGTCGAAACTGAAGTCGAAGTGGAAGTCGTAGTCGAAGCCAAAAACCGAAGCGATTGTGAATATTGCGCCAAATTTGGGTCATTTGCAAAGGTTGATCGAGCGGCAACGGCAATTGACTACAAAAACAAAACAAAACACTAAAAAAAAAAAAAAAAAAAAAAAAAAAAAAATTATTATGAGAAAACAAGTAAGAATGATCTAGTCGAGTGGGTTTGAATAGCAGATACCCTGTAATGTCCACAGCAAGGGTGGGCAGCCAAATTTCGTCTCTGCACACCCTTAATCTACCCTACCCATACTGCTACTACTTTCAAATATACATACTATCGATATTCTGTAGTCAACATCATCCGTGCTATCGATAGTTTTAAATATTCAAATCTTATTTATTTTGTTTTTTTTTTACCATACTATTTCATTTTTTTTTTTCATTATTTAAAACACATGTGCAGCGAAAATCTATCGATAATGAGGCAGTCCATCAATGGGACAGTTATCGATAATTTCGCAAAATTAATAATAATAAGTGCGGCGTATGATGATCAAGAACTTAATACTCTTTATAAATATAGGGTACCAAATAAAAAAAAAAAAAAAAAAAAAAAAAAAAAAAAACAGAAAAATCTACAGCGCTACTCGACGAAGTTGCAAACAATTGTAAATGGTCGTTGTTGTTGTTGTTGTTGTTTTTGTTGCAGTGAGTCATTCGAATGTTAGCAAGCTAGCCAGCCAGCTGAAAGAAACCAAAGCCGAAACGTAGACTCAAATGATTTGAGGCTGGGGAGATCAAGTGAGAGAGAGAGTTAGAGAGAGAGAGAGAGAGAAAGAGTTTTGAGATGATCAATGACAATGAGCGGGCCATAAATTTGTAATTTCTTACTTTCTTTTGATCAGTTTCAGATTTTTGTTGTTGTTGTTGTATATTGCTGCTGGTTTCTTTTTGTTTGTGTGTTGCGTTAAGTGCGAGATTTTTTTTTAAAATTATTCTGTATGGTGGCGCACTGGACAGGCGATAAGGCAGTGTAGATAAGTAGGTACATAAGTTTATGTATATATTTATATATGGCCCTGTCGAAATGATAATGGCAATATGCAGCAAGGAAAAATGATGACCCTGAGCGTTGTCTTTTTCTACTCGCTCTCTCACTCACTCTCACTCTTTCACTGTCTCTCTCTCTCTCTCTCTCTCTCTCTCTCTCTCTCTCTCTCTCTCTCTCTCTCTCAGACACACGCCGTCATGCTTAATAATTTCATTTCGTTTTCATTTGGCTGATTTTATAAAAATGCCGTTCAATTTCTATATGGAGGCATCAATATCAGCAGTTAGCACTTGGCAAATTTGTTGTATGACATCCGGTGACGCAGTCATCAAGACACACACACTAACGCACACACTCACACTTACACACACTGTTACGCATGTACATATGTATAGCATATCAATTGTTTTTGTTAAATTTTTTTTGTTTTAATTTGTGTTTTTTGCGATTATCATCAGACCAAAAAATATATAAAACAATGCATTGACAACAAATATATATGTACTTATATATTGTTGCCTTTAAAAATAATATACATGCATATAAATGTATAAAAACGGCATTGTCAAGGTCGTTGTGTTTGATATTGCCAGCTAGAAAGAGAGTAAGAGGGAGGCATAGAGCAAACGGGATTATACTTGACAAATTAGCTCTCTCATTGAGTCATACTTAAAGTCGGCAAATTTGTCGCTTGACTTCAGATTGCTTGAGAAAAACGTTTCCGTTAAAGTCGCCAACTGATGTTAAACTACAATTAAAATTTAATTAGAATTTCATGCATTTCATTTCTAATTAAAAATGTTCTTGATTAACTGGGGGTTGGAACAACTGAATCAGCTTGCAACTTGTATTTTTAATAGAATTCTTATAATTAAAGCATTTATGATATTTAGTAAAAATGAAAAGGAAAAAAAATATCATGTTTTCTAACCTTATACACCTGGTTTGAATTTCAGAAATGTCTTATGTGTTTACATAAGATTGAAATGTTTTCAATGAATTCAGAATATCTACTAGTCGAACACTCTTGTTTCTAGCTCTCTGACTTCTTGTCCATGATAATGTCGCATTATCTTTAGGCCGGGAAAGACAAATATTGTCCGAACGTATAATAAAAAGTAAAACATTCATGGCATACAAAATTTCACAGAAAATAAATTGATAAGTAAAAAAAAAACGTGTTTCGATTATTTTTCACATTAATGTTGTTTATTATTATATATCGACTTTCCCATTCAGTGAAATTAATATGTTTATTTCTTTTTCAATTACAGGTAAGATGATGACAAACCCATAAAATATATGTATAGTTACAACAAGCAAGCAAGTACTTGACTATAAGAAATAAAAATTAAGAATTTTACTATGGAACATTTGAAAAACTTATCTCAAGCACACACACATTTGTTCTATTCACTCTATATCGTATGCAAAAGGCACATTATTTTAACAAGTTTTCGAGGCTGCTGTTCTTTAATTTAAAATATAAAAAAAAAAACATTGCAAATGTTGCAATTTGATTCAGTTTGGTTTATTTGTTTCTCTTGACATTTGAGTGACTTTTGTTATTGAGACTTTTGCAACGGCAACAAGCACAACAAAAACAAGTAATTAGCATGCCACATGTCCGCCCAGCTGTGCTTATGTGTGTGTGTGTGTTTGTGTGTGTGTTTGTATCTATTGCTGCGCCAAATACTACAAAAGATCAACAGGTTGTCAGTCAAGTGTCTGCCATTGCCGTCTTTTTGTCTCTGGTTAGTTTCTTGCTGAAGCTCTCTCTTTCTCTCTTCCTCTCGCTCCCTCTATCTGTCACTCTCTGTCTTTAGTTGTTTGCTAAGTGAATTACAGCTCTTAATTAACTCGAAATTAATTGTACAAACAAAATGCTACGTTTTTTTTTTTATTATAAAAAAGATACAAATACAAATATTTAAAACAAGTAAGGGAAAGTACTACGTTATCAGATATAAATATTTATTTTAAATAAGTACATTTTATTATCAGCATAAATTGCATATCGTAAATATCTAGAAATGAAAAGAAAATGTTTTCTATGTGAGAAATAAGCGGTTCTAGCACATACGCTAACTCTCTGAGATCATGTTGTTTTCAATCGGATCAAAAATAGACTTGTTTATTTATAAAACAGAGATAAGGGACACACGTACACACATACATACATATATGTATGTTTGTCATATTGACCCTTGATCCACATTTGTATGCCTATTTTATGATGTGTACTGGCTATTAAGAATCGGACAAAAAACTCCTTTTTAAAGTATTTGGATATATGCATAGAGATTATACCATACATATATATTATTATTATTATTATTATGTAGTATATTCATGCTGCAGTTTACTTGACTTTATCAGCTCTCGCATTGCTGCTGTTGTTGTTCTTATTTGTTTGTCTGCTTGTTTATTTTATCTGCGTAATGCGACTCGCTGTCGGAATGTCAAGACGGACAGACAAACATCTGACGGAGCACAAAGCAAAACAAGCCCAGAACAGCTGTCTTTGGCTAGCCGAACATTAAATACCCTTGCATATTTTTTTTTAATTTATTTTTAAATTTTAAAACGTTTTAAATATTTTTTAAAAAGATACAAAGCAAACAGCTTTAGATGTACAGTGTTTTTAATAGTTCTGCCTCAAACAAATGGGTATCCTTCTAGTCGTACAACATTCTTTTTTCTTTGCTCCGCATAACTAAAATTGAGAACTTGACTTTACGTCATCTGCGTCTGTGGCAGCTGCTGATAAGAAACCACATGCTAAACGTATTAACAATAATGAGTAAGCCGCATGCCTTGTCAAATCTTTTCATGGATAGAGCACAAGTAGTTGGAAATACTTGAATAGCTGGCATTTTGTGCATGACAAACATAATAATGATAAGCCAAACAATGACAAATAATTAAGATATTAGAGCGGAGAAAGTCAGGGGATGTTTACTATTACTAGAATTGGCCAAAGTACGATAAAGCAACAGGTCAAATACTTAAAGCACATTGGTCTTAATTCTGAGTTCTCAGCTCTCAGTTCTGTAAGTTTTGCGTCTCTTCACAAACAATCCAAACGATCCTCAGACATGCGAATGCCTACAATACAAATTCCAGACATTATTGCGCTTTGCATGCAAATGTTGCCAGCTCCGGTAGACTTTTATGGTTCCAGTTTCCAGTGCCAGACAACAGACAGCTAATAGTAGACATAGTGTATATATATATGTATATATTGTAGATCTGTATGTGTGACTGTATATTGAAGAATTTCCTCTACAAAAGTAATTAAGTTCAAAAATTTACACAGGAGTATATGTTGTGATATTTAAGAGAAATGTTTATAAAATTAGTGACCGTAACAGTTATGAGTAATAATTGTAAAAATCATTTAAAATAATTTTTTTTTTTTTTTTTTTGTTCTTCAAAATCAATTGTAATAATTATTTTTGAATTTTATTATAAAAATTAAATATATAACTCATGTGTGATTTTTATTTACAAAAGTCAAAAATAATTATTACGATTGATTTTTAAAAATAAAACTCAATAATTAATCTCATTCGATGATTTTATAATAATATATTTATCAAATTATTCTGACAAACTTCTTGACGCTATTGCGTGGATATATCCTACTTAGAGTTTTTGGATGTGAATACTTAGTTCTCCACTAGAAATGAGGCTTAAAATGTTATAATATTGTATAACATTGCATTATTTCGTAGTATATTACACTTTACTACAAAGTTATTAAACATATTAATGAGAATACGTATACTTAATATTGCATGTAAACTATATGAATATGAACCATAACTGACAACTGAGTGGTTTCAGTGTCGATCACAAACTCTGCTCCACACAATTTGGGCCGCAGTTTGGCTGATTGAGCGACTGAGCGACTGAGTGATTGAGTGACTGAGTGACTGGCCTGCTGGCTGCCAGGTTGCACTTCAATTTGTTTGGTTGCAACAAAGCTTTTACGCAATTTTTTTAATTGATTTGGATGTTGTTGCTGTTGTTGTTGTTGCTGTTGCTGTTGCTATTATTGCCGCTGCGTTTACCTGTCTGCCTGCATTGCTGCAATTGTTTTCCTGCTTGAAAATTACAAGCTCATTTTCATTTACATTTTACATTTTACCACTTACCATTTACAATTTCTTTTTTTTTTCCTCTTTGTTGTTGCTGTTGTTGCCTTTACACAATCCGTTGCGAATGTTGCTGGCCAGACGGACGGCAACATGTTGCAAGCGCCGGCCGCAACATTTGCCGGTCCTACGTGCGTTGAAATTTTCGTGGCAAGCAATTTAAAGTTCAATGTACAACAACAATTGCAAACTGCGTTTTGTGGCTAAAACTGTGCTGATGTCTGTGTGTGCGTACAAGTCTGCGTGTGTGTGTGTGTGTGTGTGTGTGTGTGTGTGTGTGCGCGTTTATGTGTGTGTCTGTTTAGTGTGACGCTGTCGTGTGAGTTGCAATTGTTAATTAAAATGCAGCAGCAACAGTGAACAATAGAAAACATTGGCCAGGCTTGGATTTCAGTTTCCCACACCATACGTCAATAAAGGGGCGGTGGGGGGCAAGCTGAAAGCTGAAGGCAAATGCACTGAAAAATTCAAAAGTGACCCAATTTACATAAATCAAAAGTTTACTAAAATATACTTTTTGAGAATGTACATTTTATTTGGTGAAAGTTTTCATTTTCGAGAGATCATTAAAGCATTAAAAAATTATAAAATATTGTCTGCAAATATCAAAAAAACAAATCGATATATTTTGAATTCTTTTTAGGAGCTTTTATCTCAAATAAATAGTTAAATTAAGATTTTTTCGGAATTTTTTGATTTTAACTATAAAAATATGTTAAATTTGACTTTTATTTATTTATTTATTTTACTCTTAATTATTGAACTTTTGCCTAAGCCAGATTGATAGCTAAATTTTGGCATTTATTTAAACGTTCTCAAAAATTAGATGCATATTTCTATTAAAATGATAAAAAGGATTTACAAGCAATGCAAATATATTATGAAGCTATTTTGAAACCACTTGAAATGTAGTTGAGTGTATTAAAAGCACGCACCCACATAGTAGTATATATGTACATATGTATATAATATGTATGTACTAGTCGCAGATGTGCTCCTCACCTGTTTCTCTGCCTCTCTCTCTTTGTGCTTTTATCACTCTCCAGCTGCTCTTCGCCCTAGTAGCAAATGAGCAATTAATTTTGCAACCGCTTTGTGTTGTTGCCTGCGTGTCTTCATCATTAAGAAACGGCAACTGACTGGCCTGGGATTGACAATGGAAATTATGTAGGTGGGGGACACAGCTAGGGAATGCCCCTCGCATTTGATTAACCTTTGACTCGACCCAAAGGCCTAGGCCAATTGTCGCAATAGCTGCATTCAATGCTAATTCCATAGCAAAAATCCGAACGAAAACTGTCACAAATGCTCAACAAATAATTATAAATTTGCTCAACAATTGCCATATGAAATATTTATCAATATATTTTGTAACTGATTTCTTACATACTATATGTTGGGTATATTGTTTTGTATTGAAGATCATTTTGCTTAATCGTAATTTTGCACCCATGGCTAACATGGCGTATTATATTAACTATAATAATATACTTATGAAGTGAGTTTTGTTATATAAAATATTTATTTTGTACTGCACAAAGACCAAGATAAAGATCACCAAATAACAGTAGCATTACATATCGATATATACTTTTATATATTTTTCCTTTGTAATCTTAAATAAAGATCAGATCACTTTATAGGAGCAAGTTGATTGCATAACTGGTGTTGAAAGCGTATTAAAGCACCGGACAATCTGCCACTCTTTGAACTTGTTTCCGTTGTTGGTTATTTGTTCCTATTTGACAAGATTATACTCTAATTGAGCCATAGACCTTGGCTGCTATTCATTCGTTCTTTGGACACATTGGGCCACGAGATCGCCAAAGGCAGCAGAAACCAAGAATTAATAATGAAGAACAAACTGGTAGAAAACAAAGAAAAATCAATTTGTTAAAATGAGCACACCAAAATGCAATCGAAATAATTATGATAATAAGCAAAACAACAAAAACAACAAAACCACAAAACTAACAAAAACAAAAGCAAGAATGCAGCAGCGCTTAGAGACATTCAGATACTCAGATACATACATAGATACAGATACATTGAAAGCAACTGAATTGACAGGGCGGACAGACAGATAGACGGACAGACAGACGGACGGACAGACAGACGGACGGACGGACAGACTGTTGGCATTAGAGCTGCTAATGATCATAATGAGGTTTGGCGGTGGCGTCGTCCATGATGAGGTGCAGATGAGAGATGAACTGAGTTGAATTGAAGATTGGCGATGGAAGATCAGCAGACCAGCAGATCAGCAGATCGGTAGATCGGGCGGGATGGCAGACGTTGCCATTTGAGGCAGCTACTTATGCGTGTCATGTGGCAATTATGAATGGAAATGGCCGACTAATTGCGAAGTGAAATAGTCAAGCGTCAAAGAAGCTGATGAAGGAAAAGCGGCAAAAATGAAAAAAAAAAAAAAAAAAAAGTATCTGCAAGATGCGTGTAACAAAAGATGACTGGGCGAGCTGTGGGGCAGAGGGTAGCTGCCTAGTCGGCTTGGCCGAGTTTGGCCATGGGTGGAGTGTGTGGGGGGAGGGGGGGTTGACACACTCGGTTCAGTGCGGTCATGTGTGCAAATGTCAAAGTGCCGCGCGACCCGTCAATGAAGCCAACGGCGAATCGTCGTCGTCGTCGTCGTCATCGTTGAGAAAGCCACTGGGCGAATAAAAAGCGCAAGTTAATTTTATGCGGCTCGCATATTTTGTTGTTTTTTTTTTTATTGTTGTTGATATTTTTTTATTTGTATTTTAATTTTTTCTTTTTTAGTTGCAGTTTAAAAAGTATTTGTGCTTTGCTGCTGCTTCTGCTGCTCTTTGTTTATTATTAAAATTAGAGACTTCAAGCTACAACAACAACAACAACAACAACTAGCCATAGGTTAGTGTGTAATAGTTTCACTTTTATTTGTTTTGGGGCGCTTAGAAGCGTTGACAATTTCTATTGTTGTTGTTGTTTTTGCACAGTTTTGCCATTGAAATTGTTTGTTTTTAAATTTCACTTTTGCTTGTAGAAAGAGAAAGAGACAGAGACAGAGACAGCGAGAGCGAGACAGCGAGAGAACGAGACATTGATAGCCAGCTGAGGTCAATATTTGTAAATCAAATTTGTTCACTTTAGAAAAGTGCACAGAAAAAAACGATTCGCAAAAATCAGTGCATCAAGTGACTATCGATCTAAAAAGCATTATCGATCAATCGATAATAAGCGCTGACATGTTTAATGTGGACAATGATCGATGTTTTGTTATAACAGATTAAAATTTGATGCATTTTGAAATACTTTGTCATTTTAAAGCTTTTAATGATATTTGATGGGCATTAACTTCTGCTCTGGAAAACCTTTTATTTTGTGAAATAATGCTGTTAAAAAGTAAAATTAGTTTAAAGCTAAAAACATATAATTTTGCCTTGAAAATATTGATTAATCGATTTGAATCACAATCGATTATTTTGCAAATTGATTATTATTATTATTCTATTGAATTTAAAATTTAAAAACATAATTTACTGAAGTGATCTTTTCTCACGAAATATGCAAAGATTTTTATTTCTAGTATTGGACCACATTAAGATATGTAATTTTAAATATAACTAAAAATAGTCTAATTAATAAATGCATGTTTGTTGTTTTGTTGTAAGCTGAAGCCATGTAGTAGATATTACCTTAACAAGATTATCTTTTCGATTTGACATTGACAGTGGGTTGGCCAAGTTTGTGTTGGCCCAGTCGTGTTTTTATATAGACCAAAAACAAGTTACACACACACACACACACACAAAGATGCATTATATGTATGTATTTATATTAGCCAAATGAATACGAGAGCATAAGCTTATACAAAAGTGCCATTCCCAGTTTAAGCAAACTCCGCTCTCCCCCCTTCCTCCTTCCCCCTTCCATGCCGCGTTTATCACTTTGTAATCGAAAACGATTTTCCACATTGCCGCATTTTGCCAGGCAATACAGTAGTGCAGGGGCTGGGGTGGGGGGGTTAACTGGCCGCTTGAATGGCTGGTGTGTGTGTGTGTGTGTGTGTGTAGGTAGGGTGGGGCGCTGGCTTTGACATTCGCTTGGCAAAAGCGAAAACTCAGCTCGAGGCGCCGCTTGAATATCGCTTGCAGTTTTGTATCTTTTACGCAATGCGGCCGATCTGCCAATGTCAATGGCTGCTGCTGTTTATTTGTGTTTTGCCGTTGCTCAATGATTTGTTGTTGCGTACGTTCATTGAACGGTTTGGGTCATTGGCAGCAGCAGCAGTTTGTTTGTTGGTAACACTCCGTTAAAGTCGTTGGCCATTTTGCCATGCATGACCTAATCCGCACTCCATTATTTGCCATAATTGTCATCAGTTTTATTGCAATCGCGACCAAACCCCCCACACCTCCGCCTCGCCACGCCCATTTGCAAGATATACACATGACACATTTTAATTGAGTTGAGTATGGAAAGACAAGAGCAACAACAATGATGATAGTAGTAAAGAGAGGTGTGTGCTCTCGACCTACGCCCAACTGTATAAGTGCTCATATAGAAGTGCACTTCACATTGTCATCATCATCATCATTCATCATCATTCATAATCATCATCGTTATTGTCAAGTCAACGTCATCAGCGTCTGCCCCCAATCAACTTGGTGCTGTATATATTTAATTTCAGCACTTTTATTCTCTTCTTGTTTCCAAGCCAAAGTCTGTCGACTGGGCTGCCTTCTGTCTTCTATCTTCTATCTTCTGTCTTCTGCCTACACCTTCCAACCGCCAGTTCAGAGCACCTCATAACGGAAACGGGCAATAATATACAATACTCGTAGTTCAAAAGCTAATAACAAAAATACAAAAAAAAAAAAGAAAGCAATTTCCCAACTAAAAATACTACACTGAGACTTGAATGCTCTTACAAATATTAAATATTTACTTTTCAATTATTGAAAAACCCTTCAATGCTTAAATCGCATCGATTAGTTGCCACTGAAAGTCATCTATTTATTATTATACATTATAAGTATTTTAAACTCATTTATTCAAAGGTGTTGCCAACTAGCTGAAAATAAGTTAATTTGGTTAAAAATAAATAACCAAATTGGTGACTTTTACTTTTTGCCAAACATTTATGTTTTTTTTTTCTTTTTCCATATAATATGCATTACATGATCTTCATATCTCTCTGCTGTATTCCTTTGATTTATATGCCCCATTTGTCCTAATGAGCCGTCACCATTTATTTGGCACGATCCACGCATTATAATTCACATAGTACATTTTGTTGGAATTTTCTTTGAGACAACTTGGCGCCAATGCTACGAAATGCAGCGAATTGCTTTTCTTTTTACATAGGCTTAAAATATGCCTCAAAATAACAAATTTCTTTATGATATATGACCAGAATTGAAGATACTTGTCATATTTAATGATTTGCCATTTATGAAATTTGAACAAAAAAAAAAAAAATATATAATGTTAGCGCTGGTGTTTGATTATAATACATATAATTTTGACCATTCAAATTTAGGACAATCAAATTGAAGAAAGTGCAACTTATTTTTAGGTTCCTTCCAGTTCATAGTACAATTATCAATATTCTTACTGTTATTATGGGTTAGTAAGTAGTTTTGATTTAATACTGTAGTTGAATAAAGTCATAAATAAGTTGATTTAAAAATAATAATTTAATTTTGATTTTATGCTGTAGTTGATTTAAATGAAATAATCAGAGACCCTTTAAAAAGTGTTTAATGAAAGTAAACAGTAAAATTAAAAATTGTTTGATTAAAAGTAAATAGTAAAAGTAAAAACTGTTTGATATTAATATATTTTATTTATTTAAAATAAATATTCCTGTCAATTGTAAAACATTATATCTCAGATTGAAGCTATTGTTGTCTGTGTTGTCTAGCTGCTTTTGATACCTATTTACCTATTAGCCTAATTAGCTAACTGAATTAAAGACTGCACACATAGCGGCAATAATGTAATGCTCTATATTAGCCAAGGTATACGGCCAGAATAAACGCTGTGGCTGCTGCTGTCAACAGCTTGACAACCAGTGACAGCACTCTCTCTCTCCCACTCTCCCAGTCTCTCTCTCTCTCTCTCCCGGCTTATGTGTGTGTGTGTGTCACTCTGGGCTGTCACTAAGTCTGACACTGATGACGAGATGCCGACGACTGTCAGTCTGACTGCAAAAACTCTCTCAAATCAACAGCAGCAACAACAACAACAACAGCGAAACGGAACAGAAAGTGGATCAAGAGCCATCCAACCTTTTGGGTCCGTGGGCAGCTTTGCGACGCTCCCTGATGTTGCTGTTGCTGCTGCTGCTGCTGCCGCTGCTGGCTGTCAGTGCGAGGCAATTACAAAAATTAAGTAGCCGCCAAGTCGAGCAATGTATTTATCCGGAACCAATAAATAAAACGTATACGCCCCATCGAACACAGCAGAACACATATTTATAGATAAATACCAGAACTTATATACATACACATATAAATATAATTATATGTATCTGTGTTTGTACTTGGAAAGCGCAATCAAGTACAAATTGTGTGCTACCTCTTTCCAATCAGCCAAAGAAAGTGAAAATTATTGGTATCTAGTATTTGCTTGTCAGCAATTTGCATTCTCAACTACATATAGCTTTCGTGGATCAGCTTACGTAATGTTTATTTGCACAAGTTATGGAGATGTTGATTATGACTTAAGAGTTTTAAGATAATAAATTCCATTAGCAAGTTGCCATCGATGCATAAATACAATTTTTCAACCATTTACATTTGTAAATAATGTAAGGCAAACAGATCTATCTGTGAATATTCTAATTTATATATAATGCAATTAGTCAGAATGTGGGAAAGGAGTGAGTTAATGAAAAACTCCACAAATTACTTCTGTACGTATCTCACAACAGGTTGTCGCATGGGAGAAGAAAATTAAACTAGCGGATAAATCTAAATTTATATAACATACCATTTATTATAGTATATAACATATATTTATAATGAACTCCAGCTTATCGTTGCTATAATTTTTTAGTTATTTATTGTTTATTCAAATACTGGTTCTAGAAAGATAAACCTCAAACCAAAAGCTGTTAACTTCCCAACTGTTTGCAACTGTGAATAGAGTATCTAGCATTCGAGGACTAACGATTAGAATGCTCTTAACTGGATAACTCATCTAAAGTGAATATTTGGTAACTGACTCGAACCAAGAATGCACTGCTCTAAAAGCCAATTTAGAATCTAGCTGCACTTTTGTCTCTATCTTTCAATTAGATCCTCAACTGCATGTTTCGTTGGCTCTTTTTCGTTTCTCTCTCTCTCTTGTTTTTCGGCTAGGCCTTTGTCGGTTGCAAGTTCTTGTGCGCACAGAGGCTTATTGGGACACAGCGTCGTGCCGTACTTAATTACGCCTAATTAGCTATGCCTCTGGCCCTACTCCTACCCAAAACCACCCCCCCCCTCCCATCACTTAATATCGGTTGGCCTGGAATGGAGGTAGCCGAAACCAATTAGAGCAGAGCTTAACAATTTTCATCAATTGTACGCGGGCTGCGGCGCTTTACGCTTAATAGGTAAATCCAATTAAAAGTTCTTAAAAAAAAGAGCAAAAACAACAACAACAACAGCAGCAGCAGCAGCAGCAGCTGCTGCAAAGGCGCTGCAACAAAATGAAAAGTTCATTAAATTTGGCTACACTATAAAGTACACACACACACACACAGATACACAACACACACACATATGTGCTTATAGAGAGTAAATTGTATAATGAACCCGAAAATTACCGCTAATGTAAGTAGATTACAAAAGAACCGTTGATTCGTTAGCTCTTTCATAATGATAATTAGATTCGAAAGAAAGAGCAAAGAAACAAGAAAAATTAGAAACTTATGATTATAATGATTAGACAAGTGGCAAACAAGTGGGCGCATTCTCAACTGTACTCCGTAGTTGTCCCGACAATCAATGCTATCCAATTTTTGGTGTCAATTTACACGCGTCAATCAAAAAAATGAAATAACTGAAAGAAAAAAATGAGAAGAACAAAAAAAGAAGCAAATAAACAAACAAAAATCAAATGTAGGCTACAATTTTACAAGCGCCGACGACATCACACACATACACACACACAGTTATAGTCACCGTATAATAATACCGGGAGCAATGACATATGGACATCATGCTGGGCAGGGTAGGGAAGGGGAGCTCCCCCCCCTGGCCCCACTCTGCAACCCCTGCCCCTATACGCACGCCCAATACGTCGCCTATCTGTCCATTTGTCTAAACTGTCTTAACTGTCGCTCTTTCACTCTGCGCCTAGCCAAGAAGTGACAAGTTATTTTCGTTTATTATTTTGACATGTTGTGCACTTGTGATTTACACAAACGAACACAGATACGCACACACACACACACACAGATACAGATCCAAAGTGTGTGCGTGTGTGCGTGTGTGCCGGCAAACGGAATCTAAAGATAGTCTTCGTTTGACCGAAACATTCAAGCGAAATATCTCGAAACAGAAGTTCAATGAAACTTTACAATTGTTGTTGTCGTTGTTGTTGTTGTTGTCGTTGTTGTCACTGTTGTCATAGCCCTGGAACTGGAGAGTGTGGGCTTTATAATAGAGGCGTGTGCATAGCATTATTTTGCCATAACGGCTCTTTGGCATTATGTACATATGTATATTCAAATGTAGTTTACAATGTAGTGCAAAACTATCGATGCTGTTCCCATTTGATATGAATGAATATTTTCTCAAGATTTACAGATGCAAACCAAATTTGAATCGTATTGATCTTTTTGTATGAAAAACTGTACTATAATTCAAATTTGTAGCTAATAAGTTGCCTAAACTGATTAAAACTGGATTTGAAAATATATAATAATATATAAATAATATATAAAAATCGTAAAATGGTTGCCTACAAATTTGGACTACTTTGCTTTGTACACTTTATAATCAAGTAATCCGATTTTTATAAAACTTTGCCTCCTAATTGATATAATAATATTGAACTTTAAGATACAAAATTTGACTGCGATTAAAAATTCTTTATTCAAGTTCATATTTCACATCTCATTCTTGGTACTATCGATACGATCTCTACAATTGCATATTAAAAGTCGATAGTTAAAATCAACCATATTTTCGCTATCTAAAATTGTGTTTTGAGTTTTAAATACTTTTCTTTAAACTGTATTTTTATTGTATGTCAGCTAAAGGTCTTAGCTTAAAGTAAATTACAGTTTTATTTTAAGAATCTTAAGTTTAGATTAGGTTTTTTTTTTTTTGTTTTTTTATTGAGATATAAAGTTTATTTTTGTATAAATACAAATAAAAAAAATAGTATTTATAAAATACATGTATTTTTTGTTTCAAAAAACATTGAATTCATGCAGATATTTATTGGATTATTTGTTAACACATCATCAATTCCAATTAATTTGACTAATTTGTTAAGCAACTCGAACTGACTTTTGCCAGAGCATAAAAAGATCGATCAAAAGGATATTCTTGCTGCTTCATATGGTTTCCACACTTCTTCCTTTTACGTTCTGTCCAATGCGGAGTTTCAGCTTTATTAATGTCTGTTGTTGTTGGTTGTTGTTGTTGGTTGTTGTTGGTGGTTGTTGGTTGTTGTTGATGCTGCGTACAGCTCGTTGCGCGTGTTGTGCATTTTTCATAATCACTTTGGCAGTGCGGCAACGCCCCTTTTTGCATTAAGGTACCGCTAAAGTTATTGTTGTTGTTTTTTGTTTGCTGTTATATTTTTTTAAGGTTCGCTCTCTTTTGCTTGTATGATTGTCTGTGTGTGTGTGTGTTTGTGTTTGTGTGTGTGTGTGTGTGTGCATTCCATAAGACGCCGCATGGCGTTTGACAAATGACAATGACGGTTGACGGTTAATGGTTGGACTTGGCTGGCGTTGCAGAAAGTTGGACCCAGCCCCCGAGGGCGGCTGCACTTTCGCAATGACTACGCAAAGAGTCGAGACAGCAGCAGCAGAGTGGGGCTAACGGTTTATCACAAGACAACGACAACGACAATGCCGATGCCGATGGCGACGGCGACGGCAATGCAGCGATGCGTTAAGCAGCCGCAAAATGAACGACAACAACAAGAATGCTCAAGTGGAGCATGCTCGACTAGCCGATACTCTGTACTCATGTCAAAAGTATTCTAGTATAATTTTTATATTTGTGGGTGAGATGGAAAAATATATCCAAGCTAACAATACAAATTTTAATATTTCCACTTTACTGTCTTTAATCTGTATTATCTAAGATCTCAAAGTTAAAAATAAAATTCTTTTAAAAACTTAAAGATTACAATATATACAGCAATGCTCATTATGCCTATTCTTTTAAGCAACTCCATAACCTTTATTACCCAGTGCGTGTAGGGTATTAAAGCAAAGCAAAGGAGCAAAGTAAAACATATGTAAACAAGTAAGAAATGCAAATCAACAAATAAACAAAGTGCACATAATGCACATTAAATGCATCGATAGAGGGGGGGTAGGGGGGTTAATCGACTTTAAACTCAACTTGGACACTGAAAGCTGTTTATTTAATAAGTATTTATACAAAGTATATGAAATTCTTAAAACAGCATCAAAAGCGGCAGATCACATCGATCTATAAGAATTAGAAGTATAAAATGTTTCATCAGATTCTCTCGAAAATTGAGTAATTTTATATAATTTTGGACTTACACACACACACACGAAAAAACACAAAGATACAAAAGTATCTACAAAATAGGTATGCATATATCTATACGCTATGTCTACTATTCGCTGTCTGTTGTCTGGCACTGGAAACTGGAACCATAAAAGTCTACCGGAGCTGGCAACATTTGCATGCAAAGCGCAATAATGTCTGGAATTTGTATTGTAGACATTCGCATATCTGAGGATCGCTTGGATAGTTTGTTAAGAGACGCACAACTCACTGAACTGAGAACTGAGTGCTCAGAATTATGCCAGTGCATTGACTTGCCCAATGTGCTTTAAGTATTTAAGTATTTGACCTGTTGCTATATTGTACTTTGGCCAATTCTATTGTAGTAATAGTAAAGATAGACACAACATCCCCTCACTTCCTTCGCTTGAATAACTTAATTATTATTTGTCATTGTTTGGCTTATCATTATTATGTTTGTCGTGCACAAAATGCCAGCAATCCCAGCATTTTCTATTACTTGTGCTCTATCCATGAACAGATTGGACGAAACTTACTCATAAATGTGAATATGTTAAGCATTTGGCTGCTTGTCAGCAGCTGCCACAGATGAGTCAAGTTTTCAGTTGAAGTTCAGTAAACTGCTTACATGAGGTTTATTTTGAATTGACAACTTAGCAACATACTTTTGACAACTTTTATGTTTTTATATTGATTTCCAGTTAGCTTATATGTGTGTAACTATCGGATACATTCTCTAATTAGAATTATTAATCGGTTTCTGTATTAGTTAATCAGTTGATTATGTAAACTAAATGGCGGTTAAGTGCAAATGCTGATTAAATGTTGATAAACCAAACCATAATAATTGTGTGCTTTGGTTAATCATTGATAGCTTAATCGAGCGAAGTGTATTATTAAATATACATATATTTTATGCTCTGACTAACGTTTAATAATTCTCAAAGCCCCAAACCCCAGCGATTAACTGCCATCAGTTTGGGCTTCAACTCTTTGGACTGACTAACTCTATATATATATATATATGTATGTGTGTGTGTATGTGTGTGTGTGTGTGTGTGTGTTTGTGTGTGTGTGTTTGTGCTTTATAAATACGCTAAAATTAATGGCACAGACAATAAAAACACATGCAAACAATAATAAAAAAGCAAAAAGAAAAAAACAAAAACAAAAAATTGCATTTATTCGTTGGGCGTGTGGGTAAATAAATAAAATTGGCTTATGCATTTTTGTGTAATTTAAACTGAAATTATGCAATTAATCAACAGCCGCCGGGCCCAGACTCAGGCTCAGACTCAGGCTCAGATCCAGACCCAGGGCCAGAACTCTGCCTGATGTCATAAAACTACCATTAACGAATTGAGCCACTCTGTTGTTGTTGTTATTATTGTTGTTATGCTGTTGGACCCAGAAGAAGCGTGCATCAAAAATAACGAGTAAACCCCCAACAAAAATATCCGCTAAATGTAGGCCAAAATAAGAGAAATGACCTTAGCCATGTCGAAAGATTTGTACCATGCCATAAACAAAAAGACAAAACAAACAACAAAATAAAGAAACAAAAAAAAAACACACACACACATACACACACATGTGAATATGCTGTGGATGACGCCAACGCCACAGTTGCTGCCACTGCCGCTGCCGCTGCGCAGGCGCAATTGCTGAAACTGTGGCACGGAGGCAGTGTGGCAGGCAGAGTCACAAGGCAGTAACTGATTTCTTCGACATGTTCTTTGCATCATTATACCCTGTGTCGCAGTTGTGAGGAGTATTTTTAGCACACAACTAATTGGTGGCAAGTCCATATTATTTTCATCGACTATGCTTATATGTATGTATATATGTACATATGTATGTATATGTACATATGTTTGCTTACTACTAAAATACAACTTTATACTCTATCTATATATTTATCATAAGCATAAGTATCTACAACTATATATCTAGATATATATATATGGAGTTTAATTATAATAAATAAAGTGATATTTTTTTAATATCTGTTTCTATAAACATAACTTATCCATTTATTTGCTTGCACAATCTACAAAAATGAAGAAAAAATAAATAAATATATGTTCATTTAAGTATATATTTGTCTGTCTGATATTCGAAAGATACAGCCACATAGTTAGGTATTTAAATACTAAAGCTTCTTTCACATTTTAGATAATCCCTTCTCACATCATTAAAAACGACTAGAGTATCTTGTAGTCGCACTCCATGCGATTTTTTTTTTTTTTTTCAATTTGTTTTTGACTTGCCAAAGAATCTTTCGTTTCGCATTTGTTGTTATTGTTCTGTGTGTGTGTGTGTGTATATTTCTTCTCTTTCTTGTTTTTGTGCTGCGTTTCGGATGCTGCGTATGCTAAAATCTGGATTTTAGCCCAAAGCGTACACATGTGTGCGTGCCTGACCCATTTAAATGTTTTGAGCCACTCTTGGTGCTGAGTTTCATGCGTTTTAAGTCGACGACGAGTTGTCTTCCAGTGGGGAAAGATACATTGGCATGCATTATGGGAAGCTAACTAATCAACAACAAAAATCGTTGAACAATTGTCTTTGGTTAATGAGAAAGATCTATTCTAAAATTCCATCACTAATATCTTGTATTTCGAATTTTCTTATATATTTTTTTTTAAATGTTTCTTTTGAAGAGATATTTATTTTTTCATTCAAATGCATATCTCTTAGTTTTATATTTCTTACATATTACTGAGAATATCACATTTATTGAAGAATTCCAATAAAATGCAATGATTATTGAGGAATTAATTGAAATAATAAATAGAGTAAAAACTAAATGCGATACATTTTTGATTAGAAGATAGAACAGCCGACGTCATTTACATGAATGATGAACAGCATTAAATGCGGACCGGCTGCCAATTAACACCCGCATGTGAAGCGATAAATTAACAAATAATAAAATAGTTTTCGCTTACGAAAATCGTTACCAACAAATTAGTATCTACACAGTTCGTAGGAAATTCTTAAAAATCGCATCGAAGTGTGGCAATAAATTACAGCGTTATCAAAGGCACTCAAGTAAAAAAATACACTGTATTCATTTTAAATCGAAAAATTTAGTTTTTAACGATTGCTTGTAATTAGGCTAGAAGTTGAATTTTTCTTAAGAATTTAAATGATGATGGGAATAGATTTTTCAAGACTGAACTGAATTTTATGCATAATTCCATTTCGATCTTGAGTTGTTGCTAACAAATAAATGTTACTCATTTGAAATAATATGGGATATACAAATATGGCAACTGGCAAACAATGGCGAAACAATTTTCTTATCTATTCAACTATATAGTTACATATGTAAGCATATAAAGTTCCCAACAATAGCAACGCTTCACTGCTCACGATCTTTCAGCAACAGATACAACCTCAAATGAAATACAAAATTATATATGTATATTATATATGCATTGTATACTATATAGAAAGCTGCCAACTATCGTTTTTATAGTAGTTTTTGCGGTTTTAATTTGATTCGATGACCTTGAATTCATTTACATGACAATACCCTGATACTAGATAAAATAGATATAATACAAAACAGACATACTGACAATATATACACGAAATATGTACATATAAGATTAATCACTGACAAATGTAAGAATCGAAATTTGAAAACGATCAAAAACGTTCATAATTATAATCGTTATAATAATAATAACAATAATAATGCTAATAAATATGCATGAAAAATGTTTCGCTAGGCGGAGAGCTAACGTGAAATGGTTTTTGATCGTAAATGTTCCGAACGATAAAACTTTCACCTACAAATCGGACACTAAATGAATTCGTATAAAAAACACCAAAGAAAGTTTAGAAGTTTTAATCGCCAGAAGAAACAAAAAACCAAAAGCGTACAAAAGAAAGAAAGACAGAAGAGAAGAAGAATAAGAAGGAGAAAAAAAAAACAGCAGCCATTCTGAACTGGGCGGCCCACTCATTTGGTTTATGGCTTATTAAACATTTTTTTTATGGTTTATTTTTTTATCAAAAGACAAGCTATTAAAAATTGTATGCCCATCAAAAACTGACAAGCTATACGACCTGGCAGACAGGCCGAATGCATACCTACAAGACCGCTGGAATTATGGCTTAGTGTGGCTTATCAGCGGTATTAATTGGCCATTCAAATCCAAGACCCCACCAGCCCAGGTTCATCGTTCTAGTCACTGATCAATGTTCGCGTGACGTTTTAACGATCATTGTCACACTCCAATCGTATGCTCGTGCGGATCCTGATTGATCATTGTGCAAATAGGATACTATTGAGTGGAAAACATGGCTGTTAATGATGCGAATAGAAAGTGTGCATAACGCCAATAAGAAATAGTGGAGAGAAAGATGTGTGTAATTAATGAAAGTGAAAGTGAATAGCATAGGATAATATGAAGGAATATAAAGAGGATAGTGATAGTGAGCCACAAATTTATTACAACAAATATGTATAATTAAAAATAGTTATGTGTGTACAGAATCGATACTTCGATAATTTGAATATATAGAAAATCAAAGAAATTTGAAAAGATGGAAAGATTATTGATCTAGAAGAAGAGTTTACTTAATAAATACTGCTTTTTAGTTTGTAAACTTCGCTCAAAATTTATGCTGAAATTATAAACTTAAAAATCACTTGTGGGTTTGGGTAAAAATGTATCATTTTGTTTAAGCTATAGCCGACTTTCAAAATTAATGCCTCTTTGATCAAAGTTTGATCTCATGCCGCATAAATTTTTGGAACGAAATTTTCGGTGAATATTGAAGTTTAAACTCTACACATAGAAATCACATAGATAACACTAGCATAGCTTTGCTTAAACTGTAACCGATTTTTGATCATATATTTTTACTGCATTTAAATTGAAACACAATTTCAATTAAACATATAAGTAACTATTTTCTACTAGCAAACATTAAAGTTGTTCTCAAACAATAAATATTAACTTGTGAATTTGGTCTAAAGATGTGAAAAAAAAAACAAAATGACGCAGATATTTTTTTGACATATACGATATAGTCAATTATATACTATATATGGTTACTGAGCATACTTTTAGAACTCATAGCATAATATACCTTCTACCTTATATACCTTAATAATAGAAATAAACAAAGAAAGTTGAAAATATGTATTTGCTGCCTTGCATAAAGGATTTATTAAGTTTTTGTAGAGCTTGCAACTTTACTCATTTACTCAAAATGTGTCTTGTTCCTTTTTTTGCAGTACTTTCCACACGGATGAAACAGTTGGCCATTCTGCTAAATGATTTCAACTTTGAGTGCATTGGCACCGCACAGACCGATGACGAGAACGTCATTTGTGAGAGCTTAAAGCGCTTCGGTGCCATCATTGGCACCATTGAGGATGAACGCGAGAAAATGGTGGGTGGCTCAAATGAAATACTTTATAAAGCAAATGTAGCTAGCTATTGATTGCTATTGATGATTTGCCTATTGCAGTTAACACTTGCGGATAAGCATATTATTGAGTCGCTGGAGGATTTTCGCAAGAAACAAATCGGCGGCGTCAAGGAGAACAAAAAGAAGTTTGACAAGAAGACTGAAAAGTTTTGTCAGTCGCAGGAGCGCTTCTTAAACATGTCAACCAAAAAGCCCGAGAACACGATACAAGAGGTGAGTGCACAATAATATTTAGAACTTTGCCTTAAATCGCAAATTGCATTCACACAACTGCCATCAGAGTCAGAGTCAGAGTCTCAGTCAGACTCAAATGCAATCAAATTGCGCTCAACTTTTCGTTTTACCAAAATTGCAACTGAAGTTGTGCCAAAAACGTTGCACACACCAGCCCACCAACGGACCACCTCACGACCCACCACCCACGACCCAGGACCCTAGTGCACTTGATCCTAGCATGGCCGTCTGCAAGTTCCAGTCATGGCTTCTGTACACGCCCAAAACCAACACTAGCCCACCCCAGCGCCCCTTCTTCCGCAACCCCTTGTGCGCCCCAACAGTCGTTTTTCGTCTGGTCGCAAATCCACTACTTACACAATGCATGTAAAAAACTTTTATTAGAACAAAAAAAAAGGTTCAGAGTTCCATGACCTACGTCAAATTGCATCAGTATTAGGCACAGTGTTCATTCGACAGGAACAATTGCCAATTGAATGAAATGCCGTTACGTAATAAAGCATAGCCGTATTCCGAATTCGTTGTTCGATTCAACTCGAAGAAGTTTACAAAAAGAACAATTTTTGAATGTCATTTTAAAATGCCTGTAGGTAGGATTATCTTCTCTCTATTTTCTTGTAATATCTAAACTCCGATTCCAAATCAATTTGAACATTTTTACATAATTGGAACTCAAGCGAAATAAATGAACTCTAATTTTTGGTAACATTGCCGATATAGCTAAAGTAATTGAAAAAACAAAAAGGAGGCATCTTTAATTTTAACATTGCGAGAATGATATATGAATGATATATGAAATAATAACAAGCTTTTTATATTGTTATTTTAATGATTCATATTAATCTGCCTTATGACAAATGCCATATAATCTTTATGGTGTTTACAACTCATTGCCCACTTGGGCAATCTCCACTGTACATGGCCAACGAATTACACAACGTATACACAATGTGGCATGCAAGCGTTGCATTTACTGCTATTTACTCTGTCCTCTAGCTGGCTCTCCTGGCTGTTGGCCTGGACTATTGCGGTTGCTTTGGCTGCCAATTTTAACTGGCACAGCACATAATGTAGCCCTGTGTCTGTATGTGTGTGTGTATGTATATGTATATATGTGGGCGTTTGGTTGCTGCACCAGCTACATGCATAGTAAAAAAAAAGTTTTGGCTAAAAGTTTGCCGCACGTCTGCATCCCTGACCTGCGCCTGATCCTGCCTCAGTTGCTGTTACATATAACCGTTGCCAGACATGCGCGCACCGAGGCGCCATTTTGTGGCCAACACGTTTCCGGTCATGCATTTTACAGTATATACACTATAAAAAAAAAATAGTAAAAAAAAAAACTACTGAGTGGCAAAGAGCTACAATAACTTCAAATTAAATAAGTAACAAGCCAAAAACAAAATAATAAAAAGTCTTTTTATAAATCTGAAAATAAAATTCATATTCAATTTTGCAACACGAAAATAAGCCAGAAATATTTGTAAAGTATAAGAAATGGTTCAATTACTTAAAAGTAATATTACAATATTAAATTGAAGACTTGAAAGTCAGTGACCAATCTCTGACTGTGCTTGACCCCGTATATATGTATGTATGTATATTTTGATTTTGGCAGGTCAATAAACTGGCAGTTTTTGGCAATTGAATTTGTGTATCTGTATGTGGTCCACTCGTGCAATGCTTTTGAACTCTTCAATGATGTTGATGCCACAAGCACAAGGCACAAGTAAACACAGTTAAATTGTTGCTCCTCCTGCAACGCACGCATCACGAAATGCGGCCAATGTAAACAGGCAGCGCCGTGTGATCACTGATAAACTAATGATGCATTCATCCCAGCCTAGCCGATCTCATTTGATACTCTACTACTACTACTACGCTGCGATGCGATGCGCTGGCCGGCAGCTAATTTCATATAAATGTAATTGCCGTACAATTGGCACGCGTTCTTGGAAAGACTAGCCAGATGCAGTTGGGAAATGGGGCTGGGGCTGGGGCTGGATTTTTGGTCATTGGCAGCATTATTCATTCATGAAATGGCTTTGTTTAG
The DNA here is from genome assembly GCA_035045305.1 of Drosophila maculinotata. NCBI lineage: Eukaryota > Metazoa > Arthropoda > Insecta > Diptera > Drosophilidae > Drosophila > Drosophila maculinotata. The sequence continues at coordinate 8,312,754 of JAWNPD010000679.1, read as the reverse complement.
GCCAACGGATTCATGCGAATTTACTTTATATATCAGGTCAATCAATTAACAGATACATTCATTTGGTTTATTTACTGCAATAGAATCGAATGACTTGTTTCTAAATAAAGATGCACAATTAAGCATCAATGCAGCATCATTGATTCAAAGCAAAGATAGATATTTTTCTAGTTTTATTAAAAAAAACTTGGTTATACTCATATGTCCTTCAAGCTAACTTTGATTAGTTATTTTTTGTTTTAAATAAATTGCAGTTGAAGCAGTAAATCGAATTAATGCCGTCTTCGGTTAGCCTCAAGATTATTGCCATTATTAAATAGACCATGGAACACATTAGATAACATAAGCCACTTTAAATGCATATTTGTCGCTTAATTGCAGCTTTTATGTGATATTTTAAAGCCTCATCAATAAATCAATTTAACTTAATCGCATTAAAGATTTAAGAGCCGATCCAAACCACCAATGGCCACTTTATCAATAATGCAAACAACCGTTGATTGACTGAACGATTCGAGCATATTTTGTGTTTCTCGTTAAGCCTTCCGTTTGCCGTGGTTTGCCGTGGTTAGCCTCAAAATGTCGGGGATCCCAAAAAGCGGGTCAAGCCACCAACTGAAATCAATCAAATGTCTTTCCGGGCTGCTCAATTGCCATCATTTGTCCAGAACTTGTACAGTGGCGCACAATAAATGCCTGCAGTTGGAGGTGAAGTTCGAGTTGAAGTTGGAACTGGCATTGGAGTTGGAGTTGGCGTTGGGGGTGTGGGTGTGGGTTGGTGTTGCTGTTGGTGCTGTCTGTGCTGCAATTTGTGGCAGCTGTACTATTGATTTTGTGCCGCCGCATGCGTGTCACGTAGCCCGCCCGCCCTTAAGCTGGCCAGCGCCAGACATGTACCTGTTTTTCCCATATCCTGGCTCATTGTTGCCCCCATCCCCATTCGCGTCCCCGTTCCTGGTGGCGGTTTCCATGCCGGCCGCTTGGCCGACCGCCTGTTTGGCATAAGCACCACAATTTGTTATCAGTCACGCGTCGTCGTTGCAACACCGCCCCCCTATCCCCCCCCCTTCCATCACCCCCTAACCTCCAAAGCACACATACAATCTGTTAGCAGCCAACGCATCTCCTTTTATGCTGCTCATTGTTTTGCCCTTAAGCTGCGTTATTTTCTACTGGTTTTCTTTTGTTCTTCAACAAAGTTTGCTAATGCGCTTTCCCAGCGCAACTCCGAAGGGTTCAGCATGCAAATCCTATTATGGGCTACTGACTGAGCCACCCACAGCTACAATGGCTTAAGACAGTGATGAGCTTTTGGGGCTTTTGCCTTGCGACAAAATTCCCGCAATTCTAGCTTAACAGTTGTACAAACTTTTTGCACTATGCACACTGATTCCAAAAATTAAAATGTGATAAAAAAAAATATTGATGCTTAATATAGCTCCGTTTACTTCAATATTAATTATTATTCCTAGTAAAACGTAGAAAGCTATTACGAGTAGTTAACGTACCTAAATAAAATAAATAAATCCTTAAACTTGAAAACTTGAACTTAAACAGATTTAAATAGGCATAATATATATCATTAAGTTGTGTTTAATTATAATCATTTTTGATTAGATATTAAAGCTAACAAGCACTAATTCCATTTAAAAAATACTTTTTATTCATTAAAAATTAATTTTACCCAGTTTTATGCGAGTTAAAAAAGCCAAAGGACTAGAAAGGAACAAACAAATCAAACTAGGTCGAAATTAAGTTCAGTTGCAGTTTTAAGAATTGGAAATAGATCCTAAAATACCACAATGGGGTCTTAGGTACAGCATATACTTTATATTGAATATATATTGAATATATAGTGAAGTTTTTTAAATTTTTTAATAGTTTTACTATGGATACAGCTGCTGTAAAAATGATCTTCTTTGCTAATTCTTCACTTAACCCACATGATTTATTTACCCTGACAGTCTATACGATTTTGAAGCTTTATTGGATGATTGCTTTTTGTCAGAGTACAGCTTTAAAATGGTGTTAGTTAATTGGGAAAAGACTGCCTAGCTTTAAAATGTATATTTAATGAGCATATTGAGTTATTTGTAGTCGAAGCGTAACTCGCATAAACATATGGCAAATCATTTTCGGCTTTCCGTTTCGCCATCCATCCGTTTCGCCACCCCGCCGCTCGTTAAGGTAATGTGTTGTCCGTGAGTGGCAAAGGATCTCAGTTTGTTCGTTTGGTGGGGATGCTGGGAATGTTGCCTGTGCCTTATCAAATCGTTACAGTTGCAGTTTTTACGTGGGCTGCCGGCTTTTGTTCAATTGTTCTGCTAGAAGGGTGCGAAAATGCGCCTCGGGTTGCCCCGTTGTTGCTGGGGCGGGGGTTGGGTTTCTTGCATGCGATTCTTGAATGGGTGGTTGAGAAGTCGTTTGCCAAGCATAATACCATTGGCTTAAGCTGCTGCAGGTGCAAGCATCGCCCTGCGAAATGTATGAACATTTTCCCGGACAATTTCCGTGTGGAAAGTTAAAGGAAATTGATGGCGGAAAAACGAATGAAAGCTTGAAGGCTACCTTTTTAGCTACCCACGCAGCATCCACTGGCAAATGTCAAGATTGGCACGTGTTCGGCGCCTGCCTAATTTTAGCACGCACACACACACATACACACACATGCATATACACACCCACAGCCACAGCCATTCTGCAGCGAGGATATATGTATAGCTCATGTATCTGTGTAGCTGTAAATGTGTAATTTGTGTTTGTATCTGTTTCTGTTTTTGTTTCTGCAGCCACAATAGAAGCCATCATCTATATTTAGTTACGGCCACGCTTGCCGGCCGCCAAATGTGGGCGAAAAGTTCAGACAGTAACAAAACAGTTTGGCCCCGGCAAAATGCCAAACGATGCGCTTCTGCTGATGGGGCTTTTTGGGGGGGGGGGGGGGGGTATTGCCACCCACATACGTACAACTGCCTACATATATATGCCTTATTTACAAATTTTAAGCTTTTTGCAGCTTTAAAGCACAATATGTTCGATAGTCAGCTATCGATATGAGTATATATTTTAAAAATTAACAATATTTTTCTTGGCCACTGCATTAAAATTGTAAGCTATTATCTATTGTTAAATTATTAAATAATAATTAATTGTATATATTGTTTAATTCATTATATAAACATAATTCGATAGTTGCACAATTATCATCGATAGTTGCAAAAGCTTTTGTAAGCTTTCGTTTAGCCATGTCAGAGAGGGATAGCGCAAGAGGACACTCTACAAAAGAGAGAGAGAGAGAGAGCAGCGCGCTCAAAAGTATGCTACGTTAAGTGTGTGCAGCTGTTGTGGCTGTATGCATGTATGTGTATGTGTGTGCGACAGTTGATGTTTGTTATTGTTGACACAAACGACCCTTAAATGGCTTTTGTTGCAGTTACTACGGCATGTGGCAACAGCAACAACAACAACAACAAAAGCAACAGCACTTGCAACGCTCTGAGTGTAGCATGTAATTTGCCACTTTATCAAGTGACACCCCCACCCACACACCCACACACAGATGCTGCACACATGTGGCTCGTCCTGAGCTGATTGGGACTGCGTTAAAAATTGCATACCATAACGCATGCACATAAGTTATATGAAACCTTATATATCCTGGTTATGCATGTTAAGTAATTGGCTACTACCTGAAACGCAACCCGTCCCCACACACACCCCCGCAACTTTTTTTGCATCTCTATTGTCATTTCAATGTTCAGCAAGAAATAAAAAAAAGAGCTCGACTCACAATTATCCTTTATCGAATCAATTCCACAGAGCTGTACGAATATAAAATGTGTGACTTTGATATTTATCAATTTTTAAAAACTAAGTTTCGTTTTGTGGCAAATCAACGTTTCATAGCTTATTTTTTTGTTTCCAATAAAAACATTTTAAGCACACGATCCGCTGAACTACAATAGCTATAAAAAATCAAACGAAATTTTTTCTAAAAATAATCTTAGATATTTATACCCTGAACCCATTAAAAATGAAAAAAAGGGTAAAAATTATCGATAAATTTCGATTCCAATACAGTATTTTTTGGGCATAGCTTGAAAGTTATAATAACTATAAACTTCGATATCTCGACCCGTTCAAAAGTTATAGGAAAATTAAGATTCCAGACCAGTATTTTTTAGGTATAGTTTAACAGGTATAAGAGGTAGAGGCACCAAATTTGGTAAAAAGTACGTATTTTTAGAGGTATGATCTTCGGATTTAACATAGTCTCACATTTTTATGCCATATTTATGTCCTACAAATTTCATTACGATCGGACAATAAACAATTGATAATCCCCCCTTATGCTTTTAACTTTTTCAAAAACTTAAGATGTAGAAACCCTATTGATGAGTAGCATTGTATGCTGGGTATTAACGGAAGCTAGGAAAAGCGCAGGCGCTCTCCCACGCAAAGAACACAGCTGCTGGAAATAGAGCTGGAGCTGGAGCTGGAGCTGCTCTCGTTTCCGTTCCCGTTCCCATTATGTTGTTGACTTTTTTGTTGTGTTTTTTTTTGTTGTTGGCAATCAAATGCGAAATGCTCAACACCAACAACAATGGCCAACAAATTTGCGCAGCATTTTCGTGTGCGCGTTGCCCGCTCAGCTTCCACTGTATGTGTGTGCGAATGTGCGTGCGTGTGTGCGTGCATGTGTGCGTGTGTAGCAAATGCGAAAAATGCGTGGAAAAAACAACTAAAAACTAAATTAAATCGACAAGCAGCAGCAGTGCCAATCAACGGATCCAACCCAGCTGAGCCAAAACAAAAATCAAAACAATCAAAGGCTTGAAAATATTACAATAATTGATCCAAATGAAAACAATATTTGCAAAAACAAACCAAAGAAAATAAATAAATACCAATGCATGATTTTGTTAGTTGCCGCCTGAAAGCATGCTATGAAAAATGAGCAACTCTCGAAAAACAAAAGCAAGTGCTTCAAGGCGTTGCCTCCGCGTTGCTGCCGCTTTCTGTGTCAAGCCTCTTGTTTAGGTGTTGTTGCTTTCACACTCTCGCTGCTAAATAACTGTTATGATTATATTATATTGGCTGCTGAAAGTGCCAGTGCAAACCAAACAGTTGAAACCACCGAAAATGCAGTGCGCGGATGCGGTTTGCATTTCTGGTGAGTGTCCTCGCTAAGCAAGTATGTTGGAAGCCCATAGACCAATCAATTGCATGTGTGTGTGTGCGTGTGTGTGTGCTTGTGCGTGTGCGTATGTGTGCTGCCACTAACAGGTGTCTGTGTGCAGCTCACATTTGATGTGCCACAATGAGCTTAAGTTGCAACAGGATTAACTTTTGATAGACAAAATCTAAATGATATAACAAAAGTAAGCAACTATTAACGATTTTAGCAAGGTAATTAGAGCTGTAGTATATTAAATTATAGCTGGCAATATACATATGTATGTATGAGTTAGCTATGAAATATTTGTAAAGCGAAAACTAGTATCAACTAAATGATATGATATACATATGTAAATACTATTTATGTATGTATAATTCGACTAAATAAACCTCAATATTTTATCCTTATGGTGTACATACACATATAAAATGCTGACTTTAAATATGTAAATTCCATTTAATTTGCACACTATATATAGTTCTATAGAAATAGCTGTTATCGATTGTCGCTCAACTATTTTTGGTTGGAACCAAATATTTGTTAAGGTCACAATGTCATGGCTAACATACGAGTGAATTTTAGAGAATTTCCGATTTCAGTTTCTCACTAATTTGTGCACATCAATTGCAATTACAGGCAGCATATCAAATATCAAAGTTCAATTGAACCAAATCCGCACACACACACACACACACACATATCTATGTATATAAAAGCTGATAAATCAAAAGGAAGCTGCAAAATGCTAAATGTCATTTAATACGTGGCAATGCGTCGCTTATTTCGAGTGGCATTGTTTTTGTTTTGGGAATTTGGGCAAGTAAAAAGTTGGTGTGTGTGTGTGTGGCCGTGTGTGTGTGGGCGTATGTGTGGGCGTGTATTTGCGCGCGTAGGCGTATTTAAAAGCCACACAAACACAAACACACACACACACACACGAGAGCAGAGAGACAGACACCGGCACAGAGACAGACACCTGTGCAGCGAAACACAGGTAAATGCCGGGACAAAGGTCAGAGTGCAACCTGTCGAACTGAGCCGGACCGGCCAATTGTAGTGTTACATATTACATCTCATTTCATTGGTATTTCCGTTTCTGTTCTACTCATTTGTCAGGCCGATGCCAGTTTGGGCATGCATGAGCGCGAATACATTCAGGAATCGCTGAGCTATGTACTGCGCATCCAGGAGGTGCAGGAGCGCATCAAATTTGAGTTTGTCGAAATACTGTTGGCATTCATTTCCGGCTGGCTGGTATTCTATCACACAGCGCACGAGCAGGCCGAGGATCATCGCGACTATCTGCAGGATCTGAGGCACAAAGTCCAAAAGGTAACGAATTTTTCTATTTTTCTATTTAATATAATTATATTTATTTTTATTATTTTTTTTCTTTTTCTCACTCACAGACTCGCGAAAATTTTGAGGAAGCTCGCGAAAAAGTCACCGAACTAAAGACCAAGTACATGGAAAAGCGTACGGTAAGTAATAACATAAAACATATACATATATATTTAAGATATTTACTAATTTTTTTTTCCCCTTCTTTCCTGTTACAGAAGTCGGAGGAGATTTTTACCAAACGTGGTTATTTGTTTTTGATGGAAAAGAGTAAGTTTTTGTGACAAATACCCGAAAAACGCGACAAAAGACTAATTACATTGGCAATGAGATAGCAATTAACTAACTGATTAACTTACTGTGCCAAATACTAAATGAGAATACAACAGTTATGCAAATCAAGTACATAAATCACAGCACAGCTAAATATGTGTATGAAAAACCTTAATGAATTTAAATAAGTTTTTAAATATGAATTTAAAGTTTCAAGCTTAAACAACACAGTTATTTGTGTGTTCATTTTCAAGTTATTGTTATCTGAAATGTAATATTAAATTACGTTAATTTTGTAATTTAAAGTTTCAAGCTTAAACAACACAGTTATTTGGGTGTTCATTTTAAAGTAATTGTTATCTGAAATGTAATAGTAAATTACGTTAATTTTGTAATTTAAAGTTTCAAGCTTAAACAACACAGTTATTTGTGTGTTCATTTTCAAGTTATTGTTATCTGAAATATATAATAATATTAAATTACGTTCAATTCCTCAAACTGTCAGCTCTCATTGCCAAGGACTTTAGCCTAGAGTCATTTAAAAGTTGAATGTTGTTTTACGCTTGATGCTTAACCTAATCTAACGATAAATGTTTTGCTCTTTCCACATTCACCCATCTGTCAAAACTATTGAACTATCCATCTATCATGTCTATATGTGATACTCTTGAACACTTTAACACTCATTTTCTGCACTAACACATTGCCAATTTTTAATGGGTCCACTCTTATTGTGTGTATTTTTGTTTTCTATTTATTTCTCTATCCAAAAAAAAAAAAAAAAAAAAAATTTGAACAAAAAAAATAAAACAAAATTACTTACTTCGTATTTGGGCAATTCTGTGATCTCTGCCGTGTGCTTTTGGTGTCAACTGCAACTGTGACTCTGCAAACAACCAAAAACAACCAACAACTACCCAACTACCAACCCATCCACAACCAACCAATCAACCACACACTGATCTCAACTGCCTGCCTGTCAACTGCAAAACGAATTCTTAGGTTCCCTTCTGAAAATCTCACTTTTAGAGCCTTTCAAAGCAACATGGACGAAATACTATTGCACGTTCAAGAAACAAAAGCGCGAGTTTACAATGCTCCAGTTCAATCAGATGAATCACAGCTTCACGCGACCTGAGGCGCGTGAGGACGAGAAGCTGACACTGTTCTCGTGCCAGCGTCGGGCATCCGAGTTTGAGAAGCGGTTCTGCTTCGATCTGACCTTCAAGGAGAAACCGGGCATTGTCTACACATTTCAGGCGCTAAGCGAGAAGGATCATCGCTCCTGGCTGAGTGCCATGGATGGCACGGAGCCGGTAAGCATTGCACCCACACATACACAATCAATCAATCAATCGATTAATCGCACGCCACGCATTGCAGACGTATCTGGTGCCCGGCAAGATGAAGGCCAGTGAGGCCTATCAGTTGGATGAGACCGGCTTCATGTTTGTGCGCCGCTGCATACAAATACTGGAGGGGCGCGGTCTCGAGGACGAAGGCATTTATCGCAAAAGCGGCGTCGGCACCAAAATTAACAAACTGCTTGCCCTCGGCATGGAGCGCAAGGAAACGGAGGATGTCTTCACCGATGACAAGCATCGTGATCTCATGGAGAGCAACACCATTGCCAGCGCCCTCAAAATGTATCTGCGCAATTTGAATGAGCCTCTCATGACTTATCACTATCACAGCGGCTTTATCGAGGCAGCCAGTAAGTCCCCAAACATACATATGTACATATATCTCTCTTAGACCACATCTAGACACCACTAACTAAATATCTTCGCTCCTCCCACAGAGAAAGAGAGCCTCAATCAGCGGGTCAACGAGGTACACAAGTTGGTCTACAAATTGCCGCAGCCAAACTTTGAAATGCTGGACATGGTCATCAGGCATTTGACTGAGTGAGTGTCCCAATCAACTCATTTTTTAACAGAAAACAAATATTCAAATATCAAAAGTGCATAAGCTTAAATGCAAATCTGAATTAAAGTAGACGATAAATAATGATCAAAATTACTTTGGGGTTGACAATCCGTTCAGTTTTGACAAAGTTTTGGGTGTTTAAAGTCTTAGAAGGGCATGCACATATAAGGCTATACGAATTTGGGTTCCTTACAAGCCAATTTTTTTGTTCTTTTCGCGTGATTTTTGACAGAAAAATGAAACACCACAAAATCACTTTTCGTATAGTTTTTTATACTAATTCAGACACCCACAATCAATTAAACGTAAAATTTCGAGATTCTATATTTTGAAAATTCAAAATTGGTAAGGGTCCCCCCTTATGCTTTTTTCGTCAAAAAAATCCGAAATTTAATTTTTCCAAAAATGCATAAACTTGTAATGTAGAATTAAACCTAATGCCAAATAATGATCAAAATGGCCTCGGGATTGACAATCGGTTCAGATTTGACAAAGTTATGACAGTTTGAAGTCTGGGAATGTCATTTATATGGAACTTTTCATTGTTTGGGTACTTTACAAGACAATTTTTTTGTCACTTTTGGCGTGATTTTTGACAGAAAAATTAAACACCACAAAATCACTTTTCGTAAAGTTTTTTATACTAATTGAGACAACCACAATCAATTAAACGTAAAATTTCAAGATTCTATATTTTGAAAATTCAAAGTTGGTAAGGGTCCCCCCTTATGCTTTTTTCGTCAAAAAAATCCAAAATTTTATTTTTCCAAAAATTCATAAACTTGAGATGAGGATTTAAGCTAGATGCCAAATAATGATCAAAATGGCCTTGGGATTGACAATCGGTTCAGATTTGACAAAGTTGTGGCAGTTTGAAATCTGGGAAGGTCATTCATAAGGAACTTTTCGTTGTTTGGGCTCCTTACAAGACAATTTTTTTGTCACTTTTGGCGTGATTTTTGACAGAAAAATGAAACACCATAAAATCACTTTTCGTATAGTTTTTTATACTAATTGAGACACCCACAGTCAATTAAACGTAAAATTTCAAGATTCTATATTTTGAAAAATCAAAATTGATAAGGGTCCCCCCTTATGCTTTTTTCGTCAAAAAAACCCGAAATTTAATTTTTCCAAAAATGCATAAACTTGTAAAGTAGAATTAAACCTAATGCCAAATAATGATCAAAATGGCCTCGGGATTGAAAATCGGTTCAGATTTGACAAAGTTGTGGCAGTTTGAAATCTGGGAAGGTCATTCATAAGGAACTTTTCGTTGTTTGGGTACTTTACAAACCAATTTTTTTGTCAAACACCACAAAATCACTTTTCGTATAGTTTTTTATACTAGCTATGACGCCCACATTCAATAAAAAATACAATTTCAAGATTCTAAGAATTAAAAAATGTTGACAAGGGTTCGTGATTTATTACCAGCAAAAATTCGAGAAAAAATATATTTTTAAAAGTGCATAAACCTTAAATGCAAAATTAAAGTATAGGATAAATAATGACCAAAATAGCTTTTGATTTGAACATCGGTTCAGTTTTGACAAAGCTATGGGGTTTTGAAGTCTGAAAAGGGCATTTTTGGGGATTAGGGCACTTTAGAAACCATATTTTTTGTCTTTTTTGCGTGGCCAACATGAGGTGTGACCTTCCGATTTAGCATACTTACACATTTATATGACATCTTTATGTCCTTGAAATTTCATAACAATCGGACAATAAACAAAGATGAAAGATGAAGAAGTAGAAGCAGTTTTTCAGGCCTCAATCTCTCTGATTTTTGTTCATCTCTCCTAGCTTTAGTGACATGCGTGAATTTGCTGCCAATAATGCAAGGTTTAAATTGTTTATTATTTAATATTTGAATATTCATAGTTAACTATCAGTATTATGAAGTAACATAAAATGTATACAATAACTTATCATATCGCATTTGTTGTCTTTCAGAGTATCGCGCAAGTACGAGAAGAACAAAATGTCTGTGTTCAATCTGGGCGTGGTCTTTGGGCCAACACTGCTGCGTCCGCTGGAGGAGACGGTCGCCGCCATACTTGACATCAAGTTCAACAACATTGTCATCAACATACTCATCGAGAACTACGAGCGCATCTTCAAGAATGATCCCAGCAGCGGCGTCGCGGCGGCTGTGAATGCAGCTGTCACCGCTACCAATGTGCATCCCAGCAGCACCAGTCCACCGACTCGAATGCCACGCGCCTCCCAGGTGGGCAAGGCTGCCTCGACGGGCGGCGGTGGCGGTGGCGGTGGCAGTGTGGGCCGCAGCTCGATGTATTCGCCGCAGCAGAAGGTGTACCGTGTGGTGACCAAATCCAATTACCCGGAGCCAACAATCTCATCCAGCTTGCAGAATATTCCAAATGGCATGATCTATGCGCATGGGCCGGCCAGCGCCAGTAGCAGCACACCGCCAGGTGGTGGTGGTGTTGGTGGCGGCGGTGGCGGCACCAGCAACAGCAACACAAATGGTGGCGCCACCTTAACGGTGCTGTCTCATGCGACGAACGGTGCTCGTCCCACTCAAATGGGCAGCATGAAGAACCTGCACGCGCTGACGCAGAGCGATATCAGTGGACGTCGCACCGGAGCTGGCACAGATGCGGCAGCTGCCGTTTATGGCATACTGGGAGGCGGCGGCGGTGGCACCGGCGCCAGCACGAATGGTGGCGCTACTCTGCAGGCGCATCATGCAACACCGGCAACAGCGAGCAGCAGCAGTCTGCGGCATGCCGATTATCTAATGGCGACAGCAACGCCGGTGGCACAATCTGCGTCCAGCAGCCACATCTATACGAACGCCAGCAGCAATCGCCTAAGTCTTAACAATGTCTCCCCGCCCACGGCCGCCATGCGCAAGGAGCGCCAGCTGCACACATCGGGCAGCAGCAGCGCCGTCGTTGCGAGTGGGCCACAACAGCATCCGCCGGTGCAGCGAAGCCCCTATGGCTATGGCCAGGCGAAGCACTATTCGCCCGTGGCAGCCGCCTCCACATCCAGCTCCAATGAGAGCGTCTGCGATTCACTCTCCTCCAACAATGGTCTGGGCATTGGTGGTGGCGGTGGCGGCGTTGTCGGCGGCACTGCTGGTGCTTCTGGTGTTGGGAGCGGTGGTGGCGCCGGCGGTGGGCTAATAACCGGCGGCAGTAGTGCCAATGTGACGCGTCTGTTGAACGCGCGCAGCTCGATTGATTATCAGCCACTCACATCGCAGGCATCGTCACTGTCGACGCTGCTTGGCTCCACCTGCGATGATATTGTGACGGCAACCGCGGCGCCATCAATGATTGGCGGCACCGGCCTAGGCAGCCTCAGCGGCGGCAGCGGCTCCACCAATGAGAGCGCCGACTATGCGCCAACCAAAATGCATCGCAATCGTGACATCAACCAAATCAAGCGGGATCTATCCGCGGGCACGGCGTAAGTAACAAGTTACCGCATCTTAATTGGGCAACAGAGAACAAGAATCAATTGCAGGGTTTCTAAATGCGAAAACCCGAGTTCTGTTGCTTCAAAATAATTTTAAAAAAAATATCTTTTTCAAAATCCGATAAGGACAGCATACCAGTTTTTTGGGGACATTCAAATATATTTTCAAAATTGCACAAAGGGGTGACCATCTAGTCTAATATATGATTAAACTTGTACGGTTCAATTCTTACGCTCTAATCACTAATCAAAACTGATATTCAATTTACATCACATATTGACTATTTTTGTATCTGATTGCAGACGCGTCCGTACATTATATGCCTGCATGGGCGAAAGCGAGGGTGAGCTATCCTTTGAGCCAAATCAGATAATAACCAACGGTAAGCGCATTCTATACAATTATTATAATTTTTTAGCATTTTTAGCTAATATGCTTTCACATTTGCAGTGCGCTTCTCACACGAGCCGGGCTGGCTGCAGGGCACGCTGAATGGCAAGACGGGTCTCATACCCGAGAATTACGTGGAGCACCTGAAGCCATACCATTAGAGTTAGCATACTGTCTGACGCTCTACGCTCCAAACATGTCCACATACCACACTTCCCCTTCCCCCACCCCCATAACTGCGTTTAGCCTAGTAGTATAAGTCGCGTTAGCCTAGGGCTCTACATAGTTAGGGCGCCATCCAAAATCGGAACTGTAAAATTGTATAAAAATGAAAATGAGAGATGAAAACGCAACAGCGGCGCAAATAATAATAATAATATAAATAAATATATCTATAGATTTATATATAAATATATAAATACATAAATATATATATATATATATTTAATTATATATATATATATATATAGTTTGCTTATTCTAATTTGTAATATTAATTGTAGTTGTAAGCCTTATGTGAAGTGTTAAGTCTAAGCCATAAAAGCCACCAGTTTACTTTAGTAACTTACTGCAACCAATAACAATAGCAAACAAACAAACAAACAAACAAACAAACAACAAAAGAAATCGTTGCTAACCACAATTACAGCTTGAAGCAATAAATAAAATACATATATACATATGTAAATATATGTATTTATTTCCACAGAATATCTAAAGCAGTGTCAACAAAGTCGTTAGGTTGGTACCAAATTTTGTTAGCCAACCAGACAAAGAAATTGTAGCTACAACAGATAACTACATATGTTAAAGCTGGCGAGCGAGACGCACAGAAAGCGAAAAGCTTGAGAGTAAAGTAAACCATATGCAACTAAAACTATCAATATACTATCAATTTACTATATGCTTACATATATATACTATATATACATACATACATAAATATATATATATTGAATACATTAAAAGAAAAGTAAAGAACGAAAAGAACTCCCAAGTAACGGCAAAAGTTAATTAATTTATTGTTGTACGCTTGTATTTGTTGCTTAATTATAAACAAACTTTTTTTTTTATTTGTACACCTTTAAATGTATATAATCTAATTATTAATGGAAATCAAGAAATATGATTATATTTAACTGTACATTGTACACATTTGCACCCGCGAAGAAGGCAAGCAAAAAGCAGCAATTGAATATTTCCAAAAAAAATATATACATATATATATATATATATTAAAACAAAGAAACAAACAACAAGAAAACCCCCATTTTGTAAAGAGCGACATTTATAATTGAATGTTTATCAAAAAACAAAAAGAAAAGAAAAAAATATGCATTTACAATTTTTGTAAACAATAAAACAACTAAATATGAGCGAAAAAAAACATTTAAATTCAATTGGTTTGTGAGGCAGCAGGAGCAGCATTAATGCAATGCGATAAGATCCTTGATTTTTATAGCCGTATATGTATATGTACTTATATGTGTAGATCAGTACTCATAGAGTCGTCCATTTACTCGCTAGCACAGCACAGCACACAATCTAACTGCAATACATTCCACTTGCTTACCAACTCAACTTACAACTAGCAACCACATACTACTATATAGAGATTTTTAATATGCATACATGCATACATATGTAGTATCTCAAATGGAACGTTACTAATGCAAAGAACAAAACTATCTATCTGAATCGAAAATTAAACTAAACTAACCATATCAAATGCACAACGATAAATGTCAAACGATTGCAAAACAATTAAAGCCCGCATTATAAAAAACCCACCAAAATGAAAAATTAAAATGGAAATTCATATTTAACAAGAATATAACCCAAGCATTCCATTCAACACACACATCGTACACCTTAATAATACCATATACATGTTTATTATAACAAAATATTTTTGTTAACATGTTGCCAAAAATGAATAAACAATTTAATAAATAATATAATAAAAGCATATTTATAAAACATAAATATGTATTACTTAAATCAAATTGTTTTTTTTTTCTACGAATAGAATATAGTATATTTGTAATATCCTTGTAATGGGAGGTATGCATGAGATCTATTTTGAATCAACCAGCTATGAATTTGATTGACTGGTGATTGATTCCGCAGTTATTGAATTTACGATATTGTAGTTTGCTGGGCTATTATTAAAATTATATTAAATATCTATACTTACATATTACAACTTTTCAATTTCTGAAGTGTTAGTTACATCGGGACCTTGACCACCCAACTGTACTAAATCAAATCAATCGGCACAGGAGCCGATACAATGACGCTCTAGCCACGCACCCAAATCTGCAGGCAAAGTGCCTGCAAACATCTCTATATATTTTATTGACTTTTGAAGGAGTTATCGGATACCATGATGTACCATTCATTGAGGGTATTGACGACTATTAATCTCGTGTTGTTTTATTAGAATCCACTTTAGAGTGTATGTACATACATATATATTTAAGGGCTAGACCATGACCAAAAATACACTGTTGAAAATCGGAGTTTAATTCAAATACTGCGCTGTTGCTTGGATATTATATTGATGTGCCGTTATTTTGTACATCCCTACTCTGATTGCTCCCTTAAGTATACAATTTTAAAACACACTTAGTATGGACACACTTTTTCACAAAAGACAAACACATACAGGCATCAGCAATTTTCACATTATTGTCCTTATAATTCTCGAACGGTTTAAGTCAAAATGTATAGACTTGCTTCGTCGCTCCATAATTTCGTAGGCAGAGTTCCATTGTACTCTGCCTGCTTTTTATTTGAAATCGAATTTTTTTTTCTGAATAATTCAATTTTTTTTTATGGTGTTCTTCTTCTTTGACGGTCGTATTTCTTATCGTCTTTATACTCGGACGCAGCTTACGATGCAGTCGCATATTCAGCAGATCAAGCAATAAGCTTCTTCGGCTGCACCCACATTTTTTTTTCTAAAACCATTTTAATCAACTTATCCTGATGTCCTCATCAATGAGTATTAAAAAGTCCTCTATTAAAGGCGACTGTCGTTAATCGTATTGGCAGGCAATGAAAACTGAACAAGAAATAGTGTGCTCTAGTCGAGATTGCCCGACTGGGAGATACCGTGCAACTGATTTTTTTTTCTGATTTCTTATCGTCTTTTATATAAAGCAATAATCTTCTTTGGCTGCATTCACAATTATTTTTTTTTCTAAAACCATTTTAATCAACTTATCCTGATGTCCTCATCAAGTCTTTGACGGTCGTATTTCTTATCGTCTTTATACTCGGACGCAGCTTTTGATGCAGTCCCATATTCAGCAGATCAAGCAGATATGCTGACGACACCGCTTGCTTAGCAACTAGCTATTCTAGAAGGCATGCGTCCCTACAAGTGCAAGACTTCTTGGATGAATTTGGAAAATGGGTCTCAAGATGCAACATAGGGGTCAATCCTTTCAAGAATCAGCATGCCAATATGAAATCATGTTAATTGATACGAAATATGTAAATTAAATATTATGTGTATAAAAAAATAAATAAAAAATGTATATAAAAAAAATAAAATAAAATTGATGTTCTTGTGCTGGTGGCTAAAACGATTGGTAGTATGTTTAATGTGGGCGCCAAAGTGGGCGGCCAAATAATAATAATAATAATGTGTCGTGGCAACCTTAATTCAAAAAATGAAAAGGTATTTTATATAGCATAAAGCATAAAGATTAAGGGATTGGAAATAAAGGTTCCATAAATAATGTAATTGCACATTGTATATATTACAGATAGATTTTTTATCATGTACTACATATGTACATTTGATAAATACAAATTAGAGAACAAAATATGGCAAGTAGTGACCTAAACCCACTTTTAAATTGTGTGCAACTCGTTTTCAGAGATGTATTTTCGATTGGCTGTTCATAGCTCAGAATTAAATCCAAAAACTTCGTCCACAGTTGAGACTTCTGAGTGAAAATATCACTGACCTACTCGTCTATCGAATAAAGTACTAGTTTTTGGTACATTTGTACCACACAATGAATGCAAATTGCAGCTAGTGCCAGAACATGACTTGCAGTCGCTGAAGTTGTAGTTGTCATCGAACACAGCTGTTTGCGTAGGTGTTGCCGCCATTTGTTGAGCACCAGCTGTCGTTGCCTAGTGTAGCGTTGCCACATTTTCGACAGAATCACGCCCAGTGAATGTGATTCAATTGACCTTTACACAGCATTACATTATTATTATATATTAATGTTTTCTGTATATATGTGTGTAACGGCATTACGATTGATTTTCGATACTTTTTGCATTTGGCGCCAAAATAAATTTCCCTGCACACAGTGTAGAGCTGTCTGGCAGCCTTCTGATTTCCCGCCTTTTTATTAGTAGAAACTATTTGGTCTCACAATAAATTAATACGTCGTACAAGTTGCCGCCGCTGCATGCTTAGTAACTAAAAGTAAAAAAAAAAACACAAAGCAGTAAAAGAAACAACGCATTCAGTAACCAAAAAACTCAATGCGCCCGTTGCGCAGTGTAAAAGTGAAAAATTCAGTTGACGTTTCGTTATTGTTGTGGTTGTTGTTATTGTCGCGCCCCCCCGCGCGCCCAGCTGCTGCTGCTGGCGGCTGACGTTCAGTTTTTATTCTAGCCAAAATAGTGACAAAAAATAGCAATAAACTCTCCATTCTGCACTCTGTGTCAATCTGCTGCAATAACAACAAACATGAGCAACAACAACAACAGCGAAGTGCAGCAGGAACAGGAGCTGGGTGCGGAGGTGGTAACCAGCGCCGCCGCCGTCGCACCCATTGACGATGGCCAGGAGACGATGCGCTGCAAATTTGAGAATCTGTGCCGCGATCTAAACATGGATAGCAACACAGAAATCGAGGCATTCAAAATGCTCAACGAAGTACAGCAAAATTACTCTTTGGAGGTGTGTACATAATATACCCCATACATACACACACACACACACACACACACATGCACACCAGTGCTGCCATTTTAGCCTTTGTTTGCGGACAGATCTTTCCTTTAATTTTATTGTTTTTCCGCTAAGAAAAACCTTAGCCCCTATCCGTAAACCTATTCTTTTTTTTATTGAATTCATATACCATTTTGTATTTATTGCTTAAAAGTTTACCTTATACAAATATAAACAGACATTATCTGGAATATATAAAAGCGAAATTGGATTGCCATTTTCAAGCTCAAAACTTTTCATTAGATTACACAGAGATGATAACACCGCATTAAATTAATATAATTTTATTGATTACAACAGCAGTCCTCGGTAGATAAGTTGTCTAAGTGATCCAGTCACATTTGGGCAACTGGAGTACGATGATCCGGGTTCGAATCCCAGGCTAGTGTATGGATGTTGTTAATGTTTGAGCCAAAGGCCTTAGCCTTAAAGCTTTATCCTATTCTTTATATAATAATGATTATAGATACTAAAAAACAATAAAATGTTTAAATCATTCTTTTCAAATCACTTCAATTTTAAAATGTAACCTTTTAATATTTTTGCTGTCGCTCTTTCGTCCATTTTTTCTGTCCGATCTGTTCTGTTGTCAACGAGACGGATCCGGGCCATAGAAAAAAGCGTACAGTGAGAGCTGAACCATCACATTTTATATTCAAAATCTAGTTGAGGCTTCCATGCTATCTATTAGAGCGTAGGGATTAGGTTTAGTCGGTGAAAGCCCCACACCAGGACACAACTTTGTTACTCACGCTTCTGATTATCCGTGGTATCAGAACAACGAGCCAACGCTCAGACCCGGACGAGTGACCAACTTAAACTCAAAAACAGTTTGTTATCTCGTGTTCCAGTATATCGTTAGTCGCCTCTTACGGCAAGCAGGATGTACTGTGGTGGCATGTGTTTACATACATAAATTGATACTATGACATTTTATATACATACTTTGCATTTTTGCAGGGGGAGATCTTGCATTGGTTCTGCTGTGTTTTGTTCGTGGCCTGTCGCCTATCGACAACGCCCACGGTGGGTGGCCAGGATACCGTCGTCATGGGCAATTGTGTGCCATTGAACAATTTGCTGCGCAGCTGTCAAATGAGGTAAGCGTAGGTGTAAATGTATAAATGATAATGTTATTGTTACAGCCCCACCCTCATCCTCCTCTTATGCTTTCAGCATTTACGAGTTTAAGCTAAAGATCAAACTGTGGTGCGACATGGCCAATCTGCCTCAAGACTTTATACAACAAATGGAGGAGCTGGAGCGCAAATTTAGCATCACATTCACGCTCTACAAGAAATACAGAGTCATATTCGAGCAAGTCTTTCTCTGTCCGCCCAACGAGAAGAAACACTCGAAATACAGGTATGTTCTTTTTCCCTGTCCCTTTTTCCGTTCCCTTTGGCCAAGTTTTTATAAGTCATCTCGATTTTAGCATTAAGTGCTCGTACATCAAGCTGGACGATATCTGCTGGCGTCTGTTTCTGTGCGCCAAGAATCAGAAGCCAACGACGACCCTTGATCTAGTCACATCGTACAATCTAATGATGTGCTGCATTGATCTCATCTATGCCAACGTGCTGGCCGAGAAACGCACTGATCTCATCAACCCTAACTTTGAGGGCTTGCCACAGAATTGGAATTCACCGGACTTTGACGAGACCCAAGCCCGCAACCATTGTATACTCAAGTACTTTTGCGAGATGACGGACGAGGCCAAAGCGATGAAGGCGACCGTCTTCAGCCAGATTATGCACAGCTTCTTTCAGACGAACGTAAGGAGCAACAGTTAGCGCTTAAATACTATAAATCGGTGTTAATGTGTTCATTATGTTTTATAGACCATCTTTGGCAAAGAGCATACGCTGCTCGGACTGGTGGCCAATGAGCATTTCGAGCGAAATCTGAAATCACTAAACGTCAGCTATGAGCAGTATGTGCTGAGCGTGGGTGAGTTTGACGAGCGCATACTGTCTGCCTATCAGCTGGATGCTGGCGAACACAGCAACCTAAACGAGCAGGCGTTGCGCCCGCCAGTGACGCCGCTGACACGCAAACAGGACTTGCCCGCCCAGCCGGCTATGTCCGAGCCAGTGGCCAATGCCACCAACAATGTGAAAAAGCTGAGCGCCACCATCGGTCGCATCAAGGAGCCCACCGATTTTGTCAAGTAGGTTACTCAAAGCGGTCGAATCACATTTATAGTTCTAGAGCACGATTCCACCAATCATCTTTCATTGCAGAAATGTTGGCGAAGAGCATATTGCGAAAATGTTGAAAACCATTGAGGAAATGGAGCAAAGGTTTCTCGCACAGTATCCAATGCGCAGCGAGGCTGAGAACCGATTCCGTTTGGCGAAATCTCTTTACTTTTACCTGATGGATCTAATACTCCGTGCCGAGATTAAAAATAAGCCACAGATTGTGCGCAAGATCTCATTGGACATCTTTAATGTGACACTGATGGCCTGTTGCACGGAGCTGGTGCTCGAGGCTTATAACACGGAACTTAAATTCCCCTGGATTCTGGAGTGTTTCAGTATTAATGCGTTCGAATTTAATAAGATCATTGAAATTGTTGTACGCTATGGCAGTAAGGCCTGCCTGACACGTAGCTTGGTAAAGCATCTCAATTCCATTGAGGAGACATGCCTGGAACGTCTGGCCTGGCAACGCAACTCACCAGCCTGGGATATGATTGGCAGTGCGGCCAAGTCATTGCCCACCTGGGTCGAGGTGATTGAAGACAAAGCCGCCGGCCCACTGCAGATATTTCTGCGCAAGGTATATCTGCTCGGCTGGATACGCATCTCAAAACTGTGCTCCGAGCTCAATATTTGTGACAAGAAGCCTGAAAAGATTTGGACCATATTCGAGCATTCAATAACACACAAGACTCTCCTAATGCAAGATCGCCACCTCGACCAAATCATTATGTGTGCAATATATATTTATATAAGAGTAAGTACGACAGCTCACCTTATTTATATACAAACTGAATGTAGCGATATGTTCACATATATATTTACTAGAGGGTTATCCCGGCCTAGCCCGATATGTTTGTGTGTGTATGTATTTTTTTTGCTGTCAGTGCTCATATTTATGCATGCGTGTCTGTTTATTTTTTTTAAGCTACTCATTTTTGCCATATTAAGCATTATTATCTACAACATGATATTCATGCGGCCGGCGATGGAACTGGAACTGGAAGGTTTACAGAAGCTTATTTGTTTAAGATTTGATTACTTTAAATGTTTTAAGTCAACATAATGGGGCAGTGCTTGCCCCAATGGGAAAAATAGATAGTTTAGGGAGTGGGTCTGGGTGTAAACATTAAGTCTTCTAGTAGTGAGTGAATTGATGTGTATACGCATTGTAATTTGTCAAAATGCTCGCTTGAAATTGAATTATGAATTATGTATTCATGATTGATTTAATATTACGGTCTTTATGTATATTTTTGTTTCTAACTAATGGTGGGTTCGCTAAAATAATTTGGTTTATAGCATTGGCCATTACCCAGATGTATAAATGTATTATAGAATTATATAGAAGAAGTCAGTGCAATATACGTTTTCTAATATTCATTCGTTTGAGAAGTTCATCTATGCTAGTTTTAAATGTGTCTTGTCAAGAATTAACCCGAAGTTTTTCAGTGAGTATTGAATTTGAATTGCGGGCTGGGTTTCTGTCATTTTGTGAAGTTTTTTTCGGGGTAGAGTTCAATGTTCCATTTACGTGTAGGGTTAAAAAATTTTTGCTTTGAAGCTGAGGCTTCCATGGGAAAGGCCTGTACGTATAAGCCATGTAATGCCGTGTACTTGTTCAGGTGTACCATGTGATTCTGGAAAATGATTCTGTACGCTATGTTATATTATATGCATGCTATATTTATATATACATATATGTTCATTGTACTGATCTCGCCTGTGTAGGTGCATATCTTATTGCTGCACCGTTCGTTTCATAACATATTGCGCCTCTGCTCATTTCCATGCTAAGCCTTATTTCGTTTTCGTTGCGTTTGTCCATTTCAGGTAACGAAAATGCAGGATCCCAAATTTAGTGACATTATGCGCGCCTATCGCAATCAGCCGCAGGCGGTCAACAGTGTCTATCGCGAGGTACTCATTAGCGTCAATGAGGATGGTGAACGCAAGTACAAAGATATTATACAGTTTTACAACTATACGTATGTCCCAGAGATGACAAAATTCTGCACCAGCTGTCTTAATGAAAAGGCGGACGTGAGTAGCCAGCCCATCATTTTGTTAGCCACTGTTAGTGTTAATACTAACTTGAATTATGTATTTTTAAACAGAATGTTAATTTGCTGCTGTCGCCACATCCCATCGAGCGCACAATGATGCCCAAGAAGCTAACACATAACCACTCCCTGTACGTAACACAAATGCCCAAGAATGAGATACAGCAGTCGCCAGATCAGCTTGTCTACATCATCAACTACAGTCCCGCCAAGGTAATAGAGATTGGAGCGACTTCAGTCACAATTTGAATTCACTTAACTCCTCAACTGCTGCATATCTTTCTTTCTTTTCGCAGAAACTGGAGGATATGAACAAAAAGGTGCTTGGGACTGGCAAGCGTATGCTGTGCTTTGGCGATGATACCAGTCCTAATGAACCTGATGTGAAGCGTCCATTGCTCGATGTGCCGTCAAATTAAAGCCGTCATGGATGATCGCAGTAACAAATGAAACTAGGCAATATTCAAGACAGACTGTTGGGGCTGGGTCGGGATGGAATGGGAAGGGGGGTGTACGGGGGGGAAACGTTCTTATTATTTTCTGCTGCAACGATCGACTGACATTATGGTCGACATGGAGGCACATGTAATATGAAATTCATGCTGGAGGATTGGCAACTGCCACGTGGCATATGCAATGTTATTTTAATTGACAGCGGCTCATCATTATACCCTTGTAGATTGTATTATAATTTTGTTGGACCATTTGTAAGGGACATTGAAGGAGACGGCTCCGACCGCTTCAAATATATATGTACATATATTCTTGATCAGTATCTATAGCCGTGTCCGTCTGTCTGTTTCTATGCAAACCAGTCTCTCGGTTTGATGAAACATGGCTTGGGTTCGTCTTATTGCTGCAGACAGTACATATCTAGAAGTGGGCCGGATCGGACCACTATATCCTAACACTTAAGCAACAAATTGTCCAATGCGGACTACTATAACATATAGCTCCGATAGGAACAATCGATCGACAGACGAATTCTTGTATGAAAAACGACTTACGAGTGTTATTTATTTTAATAATTAAATTTAAATGTGGGCAGGTCGATTGCGGTCTACAAGGGTATGCAATATTCGGCGCGCCGAAGATAGCCGTTCTTTCTTGTTTTACTTATTATTTAATTTTCATTTTTTTTTTACTATTAGCACTAAGCACTTAGTCTGCCATTTTAATTTAAAAACGAGTGCATCTCTTTTATATTTTGTATTGCAAGTCAACCATATACATTTATACATACCCACATTATATCTATATAGCGCACTATGTGTGCATATGTATAATATGTACATATGCATGTTTTGTATGGTACGATTATAGAACATTTGAAGGCACTTTAGCAAAAACTTAACAAAACGCCGGCATCAACATCCACTTGGCAGCTTTTGGTGTTGATGTTTAGATCTAAGCACATAACAAAATTCAACAATCAGCATAGTTTAAGGAAACCCACGTTTACACAACAACAATTTAAAACCAACAACAATTAGAAGAAGTAGAATATCATTTATGCGTCAGGAACCCGCTGTACATTCATACACATGGCATATGTATACTTATATGCATCTAAATAAAATTCAATAAAAAATTATTATTTACTTTTGTTTTCTTCATACTAGGACCTTAAAGCTCCAAGTCAACGGCAGTATCCCCGATGGTCTTTTGTTGATCAGTCAAGTTTACAAATCTTTGGAGTTATACAAAATTTAAGGACTTATTCATACAGACAGACAATCGCTGCTGCTGATCGAGAATATGATAAATACAAATATATATGTATTTCAGGGGTTATATTTTTAATTTTCATATAGTTCTTGAAAAATAACATTGTGTTGAAAAATTGCATACAATTGATTGCTGAGAAAATGGTTAGCGTTTAATAGTGATATATGATTGCATTCATTGGTAATACGCATAGTGGTGATGGACAGTTTAACTCTCCAGACGCAGTGCGCCGGCGAGGAATGTGAGGGCGCTCCGCTGCTCGGCAGTGAGTGAAGCGGCAGTCAGGCGCTGCTGCAGCAGGGAGCCGCAGGTGAACAGCGGCGCTGCCTGCTCGGGCACAATGCGATAGGCAACACGACGCCAGGTGCCGCTGACGCTATCCAGATGCGACTCCAGTGCGTCACGGCAGGGCATCAGATCGTCGGGTCGAGCACGTCCCAGCATATGGGCCATGGCCAGGCAGAGCTGCTGTTGCAGTCCATCCCGATGATTGTACTCCTCGAAGGTGTCCAGCGCATTGGAGCGCTCGATGGCCGCCAGCAGTGACCGCCACATTGTGGCATAGTGCACACCAAAGTCCGCTCGCTGCTCGATCTGCAGCAGCACGGCGGTCGCATTGATGCGCACCTTGAAGTTCGCATGCTGCACAATCAGCTGACTGAGCGCCGCAAAGAGTGTGCCCGCCAGGCTGGCGCTTGTGGCGAAGATCGCCCGATTGCGCACCAAGTTGCCAATGGCATAGCAGGCGTTCCACTTGACCTTGGCACTGCCCGCCGAACGCACACAGTCCAGCAGCTTGGCCATTGCCCGCTGCATCAGTGCATGCTCTTCGCCCGGCAGCAGTCGCAGCAGGTTGCCCAAAGCGCGCACAGCATTGGCTCGCACCTTGTCGTGGTCACCGCACGCCAGCACCGCGGCCTCGATTAGCGGCCCGAGCAGCGCCCGAGAGATGCGCTCCTTCTCTTGCTGCTGCTGCTCCTCCTGGCGATCCGGCTCCGTAGTTGCTTGGCTGGGTGCGACAAGCGCATCGCTGATGTTGCCTAGCGCCCACGCAGCCTTGATCCGCACAGCCAGCTGACTGTCGGCGGTGAGGCGCAAGGTCAGCTCGGCGGCATGCTCGACAAACACCAGATCGGAGCGCAGTGTCGGATGCAGCACATAGACGGCCAGTGCCCGCACAGCGGCTGCACGCACCACATGATCAGCGGCGTCGTCACCGCTGCTGCCCAGCAGGAATGTCAGCAGCCCGTTGCGCTGCGGCTGCGGCAAGCGCTCGAAACTGTTGCCGCCCATGTTGGCCAGTGCATCGCACAAGGAGCTACGCAGCGTGGCCGTTGCCGTGAACGTATCCAAGTAGGCGGCATAGATGGCGGGCAGCATGCGCAGCCAGAAGTTCAAGTGCTGCTGCTGCAATTCGGGCTTGGGCTCCGTCTGCTCCATGGCCTGACGCGCCATCTGAAAGCCAACGGCGTCGAGGCAGCGTGCTCCATACAGACGGACATCCAATGAGGAATCCTCCAAGGCGCCGCATAGCACATCCGACAGACGCACCAGATGCTCGCGCAACAGGCCAAAATGCGTTGTCATGGCCAGGAGCACCTGCAGGCACTCGACACGCAGCGGCGATGCGCTCGCCGGACTGTCCAGATAGCGGAGCACCAGACGCAGTAGCCACGAGTTGCGCGGAATGCAAACCCGTGGCAAAACAAAGTGAGATTGCTTCTGCTTGTCGCCTGCTGCCGCGACATTCTCCTTCTCCCGCTCCTCTCCTTCCTCCTCCTCCTCCTCTTCGGAGTCGCAGAGCTGCTGAAACGGTTGCTCCAGCTCTTGGTGCACATTGGAACGGGGCGTGGCATGGCTCAGGTTGGTCGCACGCAGCTCGCTCAGCGGCAGACCCACGGCACATGCCATTTCCTGGGTGAGACGAGGCGCTGCCACCAGCATTTCCATGACCAGCAGCGCAGACACTTTAACACTGGTGTCCACATGCCGCGTCAGCATTTTCACGTGCGGCACAAACTCATAGACGATGCCCATTTGCAGTTGGTCGAAGGGCGTCGCCTGCACCAGCACCGCCAGACACTTGAGGCACTGCGTCAGCACCGGCGGCGTATACTCGCGCTCCAGTATGCCCGTCAGCTGACGATATGCCGCCAGCACACTACTGGCCAGGCTCAATGCAAACGGCGTATAGCTGCTGGGCGTCGCAGCTGTGCTCGCTTGGCTCAGATACGGCTTGGAGCCGTAGAGCAGCTGTGCAGCCAACTGCAGCGACAGAGCACGGCAGCGCACATTGCCATCGTTGGCGCCAATGCGCAGCAAATTATCCTTGGCCTCCCCGTCGCCACCGCCGTCGCCGCTGGGAAAGAGCGCATGCCAGTAGCCGTAGAGGATGCGCCGGGGCAGCTGTTTTGTAACGGCGCCAAGCAGTTGCAGCGCTGCAATGCGCACGTTGACCTGGCACTGGCGCTGCTGCTTCTGCTGATGTTGCCCGACGCCATCGGAGGTGGGCGTGCAGCCGCCTTCAGAGTCGCCACCGCTCGGTGTGCGACAGCCGTAGTCATTGTTGCCCATCAGCAGCAACTGCATCCGATCTCCAGTTGGTTCAGTTGGTACCGTTGTTGCTGTTGTTATTGGGATGTTGCTCTCCGGCACGTTGCCATTGTTGCGCTGCTTGGTCAGTGAGCGCATCTTGCGCGACTTGATCCGGCGACCGGCAGCAGCGGTATTTTGATTGCCCACACTGGACACATTTTCCTCTTCGTGGCCATGTGCTGCCGCTTGCTGGGCCGGTGGCACGCGATGTGGCAATGGCAGCCTCATCGCTGCATCCGCTCTACAGCGGACATGTTCCAGTGCCAGACCAATCAGCTCCGGCGCATGTTGCTGTGCGTAATCCGCCTGAAGACTTGCTATCTTCTGCAGCAGCTGCAGCGAGTGGGCCACAAGCAGCGTCAAATGCGTCTGATCGTGATCCTGCCTTGTCCAGCGTCCATCGTATTGCGGCTGCAACAGTGCATTGGCCAATTGGCTGCACAGCTGCAACTCCGGCTCCGGCTCTACTTTGCCGAACATCTTCTCCTGGCAGAGCACCAGCAGCAGCGCCGCCTCCACATTGGCCGGCAACGGAATGGCTGCCAGGCGTGGCAGGTACATCGCTGGCTTCGATGTGTCCAGCAGCGAGAGCAGGCAACGCAGTGCATCCCCTTGGGCTTTGTCTTCCACACGCTGCAGCAGCCACTCCAGCAACGCTTGCAAGTCGTCACCCAGCAACTGCCGGCGGCTCAACAGCAGCTCATTGAGCCAAAGCAGCCAGGCACTCAGATTGGCTGAGTCACTCTCCACCAGTGACTCCTCCGCCAGCAGATGTGCCAGCTGTGTTCCTCTCTCCCCGCCATTTGTTGGATCGTCGATGTTGCGCAGAAATTGCAGCTGGCGTTGATAACGATCCTGCGAAGAAGAGCTACGCTCTTGACTGTTTATCGTTTGGAGTAGCTCATCATGAGCTTTCCTCTCCTTGTCCATCAAATCGAGTTGTTTGCTTGCTTCTGAGACTGATGATATCATATCGATATTAATATATCGATATTGAGAGGCAATTTTCAAACTTCATATGTTGACATTATTTGCTGGGACCACATGTTTACAACTGGACCAAAAATAGTACATTTGTTATTCGATCACTTTTTTGAAAAACACACGTTTTTAAATATTTGAGCATTCGAAAATGTTTGAAAGTAAAATAAACATAAGTTAAAACAAATTATACACTTGTATCGAATATTGTAATTATTTTTAAATAATTTAATGTAATCTGCGAATCTATGCGCACTATTTTTTTTTTTTCTACTTAATTCTGAACGTAGTTTGTCAAAAATAAAAATTATAACAAATCATTTACAAAACTAGCAGTTTTATAGCCACAGCCTCTGCAAATTCTATAGATAATTCAGAAATGTGAAAGTATGTTAAGTTATACGAACACGTTAATAAATATGTATCAAAAAAAAAAAGAAAAAAAAAAGATAATTCAGATTCTATAAAGTAGTCTCGTTCAATATTTAATATTTAAAATTTCAATATTTTCCATAATATCAGCAGTAAATGCTGCTGGTATTCTCCGTTCCTGTTCGAATATCGATAGTAGCCGTGATAATATCGGTAATCGCAACGCTTTTGGCTTTTCCGCATTTTACAGCACCACTCAATTCGGAGTTCAAATTCGGAGCAGTCGGTAACCTACCGCAATTTTCAAATTATATCAAAGTAAATTAACACCTTGTTTTTCAGTGGTCGACAGCAAAATTATTTGCAAGAATTTTCAAATAAGAGTATCAAGTTTCTTTATTAACCTTGCAACATAATATGTGGTATAACTTTGTATGTATACGGTTAGACAGTTTTTAAAAACTAATAGGCCTGTGTACATGGTATATATATATATATGTATGTATACACACATATTTATTGTATAGATTTATAGGTATATATTTATATATATATATATAGTATATGTAAAGATAGTATATATGACTTAGAGTGATTTTATAAATGTATAATTATCATTTCATGTACTCCTTACATTGTATAAATTCTGCTCAGCACAAATTCATTGTATAATAATCCATATCGAAAATCGCAAAGCATCTGTAAAACAATTGTGTATACAAATTAAGTGTCTTCTTAATCACGAACCAATCCATTCGTGACTCACACATCAAACAACAACATCATCATCATCATCATCATCATCATCATCACGATTGACTGGACCAACCGGCCTGCATAAGTAATCCCTGAGCAATTGCACACTTAGTCAAATAGCGCACTGAAGAACAGACCAACATATTGAACAAAATATTGGTTCGTGATTAGCTTATGGTCTACAATTAATTATATAAATATTAACATGCATATACATATATGTATATTATGTTCTTTAGGCGGGCTTCTAGTGTTTTGAAAGGCGTTGAATTTAATCGTGTCATGCTTTACTAATAGATTTTGTACAATTTCTTAAAGTCTTTAAAAAACACATTGCCAAATGTGAGCTTGTTATATGTAAGTATAACGTATCATATTATAGTCGTATTATAAAATAATCTATAGTAGTTACACAATCTGTATACATACTATATAGGTTGTTTGGTCTACATAAAACAAATACCTCATATATAATCATAGACATATACAATACATATGTACATATGATTTGAGAATTACTATTTTCTTTTTGAATCTTTGGCAAGACCTCAGATATTGATCACAAGAAATGGTTTTCTTTATCGATTATCTTATCAATTCTAGCAAATTTCCTAATACACTACAACTACATTTATCGTATATAAATCCGTTTGATAAACTCAAGTAACGCATACAAATAAATTCAATAAATTAAATTCTACATATTTTTTTTTTACAAAATTTGGCTAATTTTGGAGCAGTTACTTATTTGGGTGGTAGGTAGGAAGGAATACATTCCGGCTGACTTAAAAATAAACAATATTTCAAAAGTAAAATAAAATCAATACGTATTAAAATGGAATTTTTGTTGGTCGTATTGTAGGGCGCCATTGGTTTTTTGTTGTTTTTGTTTTGTTGGCTTCGGAGTTCAATTAAGTACGTAAAATGCTCATATCGACTTAGGCGTTACTTAGCAACTAGTTTGTATAATTATTGGAGTCGTTCGGATATAGGTTAACCAAAATCGCAAAGTAATGACAACCGGCGGCGAGCACCACAAATAGATGCCAGATGGCGTGCGCCATGGGAATCAGGCCATCTGACTTGAAAAATACAATGCCCAGTATGTAGAAGGCTCCGCCACATTTGAGCTGCAACATGCCATTGAAATGATGACCTGTAAGCATTACAACCAGCGCTGGACCCAGTCCCATTACAATATAGAAGAATGTCTCCAGGCATTTGTAGCGTTCGTGGTAAAGCTGCAAATGACCAGTAAAATAGTTATAACAACGATATGCACTGAAAACGGCCAACTTACCTGTTGATAAGCAATGCCAAAGGCGGCCATTAGCCAAATGATCCATTCCATACAAAACAGTAACGCTGAATGATCTGTATTCTCTAGCGTTAGCCAGGGGAAGTAAGAGCCGGCTATGAACACATAGATCATGGCACGATCGCACCGATGCAAAACGTTCTTCAGACTCTGGTACGTGTGCCAGCCAAGGGCGGGCCAGCCGTTGTAGTTGTTGGGTGGCCTAAATCGAAAAAAGCAATTGTTGTAGTTGTAGGAGTTGTAGTAGTTGGATAATTTGTATGGACTCACTTGATTTCGGCACAGTAGCAGGAACAGTGAAAGAACGTAGAAACGGTGAACAGCATACAGAGAGCGGTGCCATAGACCCACGATACCAGATACTGGCTATAGCTGTTGGAGCGCTCAAAGAGCTTGATGACAGCAAAGACGGCGGGCACTATCCAAATACCATGAGTGATTACATTGGCCACCTGCTCGATCTGTTGTACATTAAATGGGTGTATTGTAATTGATATGTTTAGGTATTGTATATACATATGTATGTATGTATATGCATCTATGCACCTCTGTGGGCTGATAGGCACAGCCGGGCTTGGCTTTCTCATTCTTCCATTGAATGTTGCGCAGTTGCAGCTTGAGCTTTAGATTCGATCGAATAATGCATTTCCATACGTGACAGAACAGATTATCCAGAAATGAGTATTTGTTCTGTATGTCCTGCACTAGATTGTTCATCGTCCACGCCCAGCTCGCTCTTCAGCTGGCCCCCAATCGGTACACTGTGAATGGATTAATATCACAAGCAACCAGCTGGCTCAGCGATTATTTTGAAAAATACCACTTGTTTGTTTGTATGTTAATAAATTGATTGATTATAATAGCACGAAAGCTAGGCCCACAGAAACAACGCAGATAATGAGTTGTCGAACTGCACTGACAACAGTAGCTGATATGGAAGCCCACCCCGTTTCCTATTTATGATAGCTAAGTAATACCATGTTATATTGGGTATTTTATGTTTATAACTTGATTGCTTTGATTGCGCTAGTCTTATCTCATCAAAATGTCGCGACGAACAATTGACGGTGTCGAGTTGAATCCGGATAGGTTTGTCACAATTTGATAAGTCTATTCCTTTGCTGTTTGTTGTCTCGTTTTCTAATCTAATTCGGTGCAACGAACAATCAAACAAAAAAAAAAATTGTTTACGCAAGTCATTCGTTTCATGTTGTCTCAAATTTGCAATTTACTCTAGGGCTAGAGTTAAGTGAATGAATTAATTTCAAAACGTGAATAAATTAAGATTAGCAATAAGCATACATACAAATAACTGCATATATGTACATATATATATATACAAATAGCATTTCCAACTAAAATGTTAAACGTTATAATCGTTTGAAATATAAATGTCAATGAATGAAAATAAACAAGATTAACTTAATGAATATAACATAATATAATACAAATAGGATTTTCAAAAGACCAAGGTCTTAAAATATTTGTATTTTAATGGTCAATCTATGTATATAGAACATAAGTATGAGGTATCAGAAATAATTAAACATAAGAATTTAAACCAGCACAATCGTAATTATTTGTGAGTAGACTGTCAATTAAATAGATAAATATGAAAGTCAAAGCAGTCAATCAAGCAAGTCAAAGTACAATTTGAAATTTGAATACTAATTGCCACAATCTTCATATAATAGTGCAATGACTTTAACTTGCAGCATCCCACCAAATAGCAGTATACATATACATACATATGTATAAATTATATACACTATCTTTGCATGTATGTATGTATGTATTATGCATTCCATTCAATCAGCGTCTTATCAAGCCAGCTTGAGAGACACGACACGCTCTGGGACTTAATAAGGGCTCAAAGTCCAAACGTTCGTTGGCGCAGCTAAATGCCTGCAAGCCTTGTAGTATCTACGACTACAGATTCTAGCCAATACACTGATGTATATATATGTATATGGTATACATGTTTATTTATATAATATATATTCGATATACAATGCTGCTGCTTGTGCCAAGGTCAGCAAGTGCCAGTGCCGCCCGCTGTTACAGCTTGAATTTCGTTAGAGCCATCCCCAAAGCAGCCCCCTCTCTCTCTCTCTCTCTCTCTCTCTCTCTGTCCCCTCCCTCCCTCCCCCCAGCCACAACACAACAACTGGTCAACAGCGTGGGCATCGTCAATAGTTGTTGTTCTCGATGTTATACCCTGAACACACTAACAATGTGTAAAAAGGGTATAATGGTTTTGTGCAAAAGTATGTAACAGGCAGGGGGAAGCATAAAGTACATATATATATTCTTGATCACTATCAACAGCCGAGACGATCTAGCCATGTCCGTCTATCTGTCTGTATGAACAATAAGATATCAGATAATATAAGAGTCAGAGACTTCATATTTAGAATGAAAGCTCTGCAATAATCTGTTCAAGTTTATTTTGTGTTATAGATAACTCATCTTGTTCTAAGAAATATCGATTAGCTTAGATAACCAACGTTTTTGAGACATAGCTCAAAAGTTATAAGAGTTTCCATATAGCATACAGAGGTAGTGAGTATTTGACACCCACCTCTCCTCCAAAAATGTGACAGCACCTCATTTTGCATTATTTTAACCATTGTATGGGGCTCATGGAAGAGTACAGGGTATCATCTAGTCGGGCACTCTTGACTAGAGCAATTATACTTGTTATTGTTTTTACCTACTGGCAGCTTGTAACTTTGTTTGATTTGTTGCACTTGAGCTATATTCGACATTCTGATTATAAATTATGCATAGACACACACACACACACAGAAGCACAAACACGTATGCTCACACTCTTGCATAATATAACAGCAATAATGCCCAGCTGTCTGTAATAGACAACCAATCACTCCAACCATCCCCAAAATTTTAATTAATTTCTACGACGAGCTTGCTAATCGGTGTATAAATAGCCTCCAATTAGACAGGGGGGCTTAGTTGAACAAGCAACAACAAACATTGTAAAGGTAGTGGTTGTTTCTGATTGGGAATTTGCTGGCAAAGATGGACACACGTGCATACGTACATACATACATACACATGTATGTACATATGTTACCTTTGTTTACATTGCAACGCTTCTAATTTAATTTGGCAGTGTTGAGCAATTTTTGTTATGCATTCCACTCACACACAAACACACAACACATACACAAACACACAAGCCACCCAACCGAGACGCTTTCTTTCGCTGTTTCCGGTTTTTGTTTTGTTAAAAATACATATGCACTTAAGATATTTAGCGCGCGAAATTAAAATCTGTATGCAATGTTTAGTTAATGTAGCTTACAGAATATTGTTGTTGCTTTAGCCACTTGTGGTTTTATTGTATTCGGAGCTCGGCACCTTATGCTGCTGCTATGGTTGTTTCTGTTTGTTAACTGTAAATACATTTATGCTTTTATGCTGTTTCCCTGATGCGATTAATTTAATAATCGATAGCTAATCAATTCGATAGTAACAGGGTGACTCCAATATTACATGTTACACAGCACAAGAAATTATACACTTTTAAAAGGCATGCCACAATAGTTTAACTGCATCTTTGTGTTGGCAATCACTCAGAATCGCTATCGGAGTGGCTTATAGCGAGTGCTTTTTTTATTGCAACAGATATAAAATCAGAACTACTAAGTTTGAATAGTGGCGGTCAAGATTAGATAAGACTGCACTGGATATTTTGGGGAACCCCAGATAAGGAAGGTCCCGATTAGTCAGGAATTTGAGTATGGTCACTTAGTTTGACACACTGAATAATATTTCCGGCATAAGAAAGTAACGCTATTGCATTGAAAATTAAATATTTACAATTAAAGCTTGGCGCGGACGCATGATAGCTGTAAAGTATCGATTGCACTTTGAAATTTGTGACCGATAGTTGAGGACTATCGCACACAGTTCGCGATGAGCATGATGAAAATATCGGATGCTTCATATCAACCGAAATAATCATATCGATAGCAGAGGAGGCTTGGCATCGGCCTTTTAAGGCGCCATTTTTAAAATAACATTTTAAATAAAATAAAACGGTTTATACGAAAAATCATTTATTGAGTAAATTTCTTTTCGATTTATTTTTTTCACATGTTCACAAAAATTTAAGTTTTTTATTTTTAAACATTTTAGCTGGGCTTGCTATTAGCTTGATGTTGGGGTATTTAATTTTGGATTTTTTTTGTTGTTTCTTTGTAATGTAATGTTGTTGTGGGTGTTGTAATTTTTTGAATGTACGAGTGTATACATGTAAGTAGTAGTATGTATTGTATTGTATTGTTGTGTTAGGTTTTCAAATTTTGCACTAGCATTTAACATTAAATTACACCGAAAAGTAAAATGATTTAGACTAAATACACACATAAGTATACTTAATTTGTTGTAATATAAGCAGACCCTTCGGACTGGTCAGAAAATGTTTCTTGGACACCTTTTTATTTGTTGCTATGTATGTATGTAAGTACATAGTAGTACATATGTAGGCAGGTCTTGCAAATAAATGATTAATTTCTTGTGAATATTTGTTAATATTTAGTTTGCATTTAATCTAAACTATGACACAACTGACACCGAGAAAGCTTTCTTATGGATTTAATTTTTGTTTTTGTTTTTTTTTTTTGTTTATTTTTATTTTTTTTGCATGATTTTATGTGGTTATTTTCCATTTTGCTTTTGGTTTAAGTGGCAGATACAAAACATACACAGAGCTGATATATGTAAGTATTAGTTTAGGCATATGCATGTAGTTATGTACGTATGTATGTAGCTATGTATGTATGTATGTATGCATCCATAAAACATTGGATTTGGTTGCTGTTGTTGGTTGCATTTGATTACTTGCAATTCGGTTACGTTCACAATTAAAACAATTATATATGTAATTAAATATGATTTTTTTTATAGTTTTTTCTTTGTATAGGAAACAACAAAAATGGACGCAAAATTATTGTTATTTGTTTTTTTTTTTTATATATGTATATGTATACTAGTTAGTTTTTTTTTAGTTTTTCTTTTATACACATACACATGCATTTTGTTTTTGTTTAATGACCCATTTTGCTTTTTTGTTTATTTAACTATATAGGAATATGCAAAACGTACACTTATTATAAATAGTATTGTTACTAGTATATAAATGCTGCTCTAAAACTTGTATGCCGTTTTTTACTTTCGGTTTTTGTTGCCATTCAAATACATTTAATAACATTTCTATAGAAATATTCAAAGCTGAGGTAGTTTATTCTTTTAATTTTTTTTTAGTTTTTATTTGGTTTTTGTAATTTAAGTATATTTTAGTTAGTATGTATCGTATAAATGTCTATATAAATGTACTTACACGCATTTTGTTTTTGTTTTCATTTTTTTGGTTTTTTTTTTGTTTATGAGTACTGTGTATATGATTTTTGGGTTTGTTTTGTTCTTTACTTGTTACTTTTGCAGATAGTACACATACTACATCAGTATTAAATTCACAATTTAGACAATTTTGCTTTAGGTAGATTTGAATTTGGGCTCGTGGGATAGTAGTAGTACACACTTATAAAAGTTGCTTTGTATAATATGCATCATGTTAAAAGCGTTTTGGCCCTTAACATACGTTGGCATCGTGTTGAGATTCAATCAAAACGATTGGAATGGAACGCCGGAACATTGGAGTTGATTAACTAAAAACGTACATCAAAATTAAAAAATTGAGACATGGATAAAATCAAGAGCTGAACCACAACTGAGAAAAAATGAGAAATAAATAAAAAGATTTTGATTTGTTTGTTTTTTTTTTTTTTTTTTTGGTTTTTTTAATAATATTTTACTGTTTTTTTTTTTGTTATATTTAAAATATTTATAGATATTTAGCGCTGTAATGTAGATACAATGTACAATGTAGATACATTACGTCGTCTACATTAGTGTAGATTATTTATGTAGATTATTTATGTAGAATAATGAACTTAACATTTAAATGTAGACGACGAAAAAAAAAACTTTAAACTATAGATAGGTACTTTAAAAATAATTAAAGTAAAAATAAAAATATATTGTAAAGTGTTATTATTTTCATGTTTTTGTGTGTTTTTCGCATATTTGTTATTATATTTGTTTTTGTATTTGTATTTGTATTTGTATTATATATATATATATATTTCTTGTATATGTTTTTTCGATTATATGTATATATTTATGGTTTCCTACTTTGCTCGCCATTTAAATGCTATGTTGTTTTGGGGGACGGGGTGGAAGATCCAGCGAACGGTTTTAATTATAAACTACTATCACACAGGCAAACCGTTCGCAGGATATGGTTATTTGTTGTTGTATTTTATTGTTGGGGTAGGGGTGACAAGGGTGAAATGCTTAACAAAATGGCGTAGGCTTTAAATGAATTTGCATTTAAGAACTATATGAATATAGCAAACCAATTAAATTTGAAATTATTTAACGAAAATTCTATACATGTAATTGTATGTATAAATATATATATTATGTATTATCATCATATCGAATATATGTATGTTTTCAAATATGCATGTATATTGGTATTATGTTTGTTTGTATGCAAGTGTAAGTGTATATGTGTGTGTGTGTGTATGTGTGTGTGAGTGTAATAATACCCAATCTAACTGGCCAAACTGCCAGTCATTTTGAGGTTAGGTTTTTTTGTCTCTTCTTTTTTCAAATGCAATAAACATAACGGTAACTAAATATATGTTGTAGCTCAGTCTCCAGTTGATTACCGTATGAATTTATTACAGTTAAAAGAAAGATTATATTTAACACAATATATAAATATATATACATATATATATATTATGTAGAAATATTCAAAAACAAATGCAAAATATACATATACAAAGGGAAAATAAGCAAAACAAAAATTAAAAAGATTTTTTTTTTTTTGCTTTTTGTTTGTTTGTTCCGACGTTTTTTATCGTTTCATACATTTTTGTTTCGATGCACACTACATATTTGTTAATCTCTTGTATTTTATAAGCCTATTTTATAGCCAATTAATGGAAATTACGCAAAATTATGGAACATTTTTGTTTTGTGTTTGCTAGTTGGTTGCTTCTAATACATATACATACTTATATAGTTGCATATTGAATACGTTCTGCGTACATAGAGAGAATTTAGTGTTTGGGCTTCGCTTCAATTATTATGTTTGCATACGTGTGTACAATATATAGTCGTATCATTAGTAGTATGCATGTAATTTGTGGGCGTTTACATTTTTGTATTTTTTTTTTTTTGATTTTTTTTTTGCGTTTTGTGTTGTTTTTTTTGCGTTTTGTTGCAATATTTGTTATAAATTTTAGTACATGTAAACTCTTACGGCTGACAATCGGTTTCAGTTATGTAGGTTCTCATATTTTCATCGTTCTCTTGTATGCTTATATGCTAAAAATATATATGTATATAGTAATTCAT
This sequence comes from Drosophila maculinotata, assembly GCA_035045305.1. Taxonomy (NCBI): domain Eukaryota; kingdom Metazoa; phylum Arthropoda; class Insecta; order Diptera; family Drosophilidae; genus Drosophila; species Drosophila maculinotata. The sequence goes on along the minus strand of JAWNPD010000679.1, from coordinate 8,275,729 downwards.
AGTTATTTCACTTGCATTTCATTTTTCAATAGTTGAATAGTCATATTGTTGTTGTTGTTTCTGTTTCTGTTAATGTTATGTTGTTGCTGCTGCTGTTGTTTTTTGCATTGACAACAGGTTTTCTTTCGTGTGTGTATGTTGTGTATGCCATACGTTTCATATTTCAATTTGTATGCATTTTTAGTTCAGTTGTGTCGTATCCGAGGAGTTATTACTGTACTTTTCATTCTGTTTGGTACTGATCTAATCTGTTCTAACTTTGACCTATCTTTCTTGTCCAGTTGTTTTAATCATTTTATTTTTTATTTGTTTGTTTTTTTTTTTTTTTTTTTTAATTTCCATTTCATTCCGTTTTATATGCTGCTGCTGACTGATTTTGCGTCCAAATTTTTTATATTATTATTTTTTAATTTATAAACAAAAAACACTTGTGAAACAAATTTTAACCCCCAATTTTATGTTATGCTGAATATAAATTTTAAGCTTTATAATTTTCCTTTTTATGTTTATTTTTCTTCACTTTCTGGCGTGCTGCTTAGAGTTTCATTTGAATACCATGTTTGTATCGTTATTCGTTTAGTATTTTTAGTATTTCACTTGCTTGTTTCTTAAATGTGAGTGGCGGCTTTGGGCTATTTGCTGCTTTGCTTGGCTGTTAACTTGCTTTGCGTGTCGTCGTTAAGCCTACTTTAAAACTCGCTTTATATCGTTATTGTTATCATCGTATAAAAAAGTGTTTCAGTTATCAACTGTTCCCTTTCTAACTTTCACTCGCCTAACAATTGAAAACAAATTTTATGTTTAAGAAAATCCCTAAATTTCATTTTATAATAGATTAAAAAAAAAACAAAAAAAAAAAAAAAATAAATATTCATTTGTACTCACGATGTTTGTACCGCTAAAAACGTTATGTAAATATGTAAATATATGTATATAAAAAAATATGCCCTTTTAAAAAGTATCTTCCCTTTCTTCATTTTTTGCATTTTTCTTGTGCATTTTTTTTTTTTTTTTAATTTTAATCAATTTTGTTTTCTTCAAAGAGTACAAACTTTATAGGTTTACGTTAAGAAATTATATAAAAAAAAATATATATGAATAAAATAAATAGTAAATTGTAATCGCAAAGCAATTTGTTGTTGAAGTTGTTGTTGCTGTCAAATCAAATGTCAAAGTACTTTTGAAGTCTGGTGTGCTTGTGTGTGGGTGTGTGTGTGTGGGTGTAAGTGTAAGTGTATGTGTGTGTGTGTGTGTGTGTGTGTGTGTGTTTGTATTAAAATGTACATCGAAAGCATTTAATAAAAATAATAATTTTTTTTAAATTTTCGTTTTTTTGTTTTTTGTTTGTTTGTTTAGTAATAGTTTAAATAGTTGTTAAATTTTAAAACGAGTTTATCACACCTTAAACGTTATCAGTACTTGGCACAACTTACAACACAAAAAAGTACTTTTAGATAAATTAAATTTTAACTTTCGTCGCTTGTGGTTGTTGTTTCGTGTGAAATGAAAAGAAAACCGCTTGGCTTGTGGAACGTCCCATCAGTCATTCAGTCCGGTCACCGTCTCTCTGTGTCTGTGTCTGTGTGTTGTTGTGTGTGTGTGTGTGTGTGTGTGTGTGGGTTCAAGACAAATAAACTTTTAATAATTGCAAAAACATATTTGAAATGAGAAGAAGGCATTGAATCAAGTTCGGAAATTTATAAGCCAACACCCTGCCATGTTCCTGGAGCTATCCGTAATAAGTAACAACTGTGACGGTGGCGGCAACTGTACCCAGAGCGTTCAGGGTTGTCACCAAATGCGAACAATTTCACAAGACCAGCGTTTTCAGCGTTCTTGTTGCTGCTTGTTGTTCTTTATTGTTATGGTTCTTGTTTTCTTTTCAACTTCCAAGTTAAAATTTAATTTTCTTCTACCCCTTTTATCCACATTTACTGGTCTCATCATCATCATTATCATCATCATCATACTCCTCCTACTGGTCGCTCTCCACCTGCTTTAATAACGATATAAAATAGCCTCTAAATACTAAAAAATAATTTCTTTGCTGCTGCTTTCTAAACTTCGCTCCAGTTTCGCTGTCGTTTTCAACGCGCACGCTTTAAACTCACAATTTTGTGATCTTGTCTTCATCAATTATGATTCATACATCTTTTATAATAATTATTATTATTTCTTAATAGTGTTTGGTAAACCCCCCTTCTCTTTATTCTTTTTTCTTCTTTTTCATCTGTTTTCTCGTTCTTCTTCTTAAACAGAGCAATCAATAGTCAATAGTTAGTTAACTCAACCAAACTGCTCACGCTCATCTTGCTATCCCTCTCTCTCTCTCTCTAACTTTTTTCCTATTCTCTTTTTTCTTGCTTCAGCATTTGGAATTTTATGCAAAATAAAAACAATGCAAGTTCAAAAACATTGCCATGTTTTTCTAGTTTACATTTTTGGAATTTTTTATAAAAATTCGTTTTACGCTTTTTTTTTTGTGTTTTGTTTTCGTTTCGTTTTGTTTGTTTTTTGTGTTTTTTTGTTTTGTTTTTTATATATATATATAAATAAAATGCTTAGGCATCATCACCAAGCACGCATATCATATAGTATAGGTCATTTAGGTTTGCTATATAGTAGAATATAAGTATATGCTCTTTGTATTGACAACTTTGGACATTTTTCCTATGCGCTACGCAAACTTCAAGACGCCACCGAAAAAAAAAAAAAATAAAATTATATATATTTATATATATATGCATGTATATGTATGTATATGTAAGTATATTTAAAAAAAAAATACACTCTCAATTATAACAAAACAAGTTTTCTTTGCGCATTTTTCAACATATACACATACATAGGCATATATAAATATTTATAAATGTTAATGTTATGCCTAGCAAAACTCCTTTTATATACACTTGATAATAATCCCCTTCGTTCCTCAAGCTACACAAAAGGTCTATTTCTATATAGACTGTATAGGTTTCTCTTCGTTTTTATATAGGAAATACCAAAACTTTAACAATTTTCACTTTGTTTATATTCCTTAATGGATCTGGTGGATCTGGATCTGAGTCTGAGTTTGGGTCTGTGTCTGGATCTGTGTCTGTCTTCGTACTCTCAATTTGGCATACAAAAACAAGGCTTTCCTTTCACTACCATCTATGCACATTTCGGTTTCCGTTTCTACGGACGTTGGAAACATGTTGTGCAGTGTTGGAAAATCGTGAGAAATCGACTATGCTTTGGTCTACACTGTTCCTCTTTGCTCTCTAAATTGATATGCCTTTTAGTTGTAGTAGTTGTTCTTGTTCTTGTTGTATTTGTTGTTGTTTTTTTTTTTTTTTTTGCATTTGTTGTTGTTTTACTTTTTGTTTATTAGTTGAATGTAGTATGATGTCCTTCAGATTTAGCATTGCTTAAAAACTATCATAATTATCTTTATGATTCATTTTCATTTTCATTGAATTTTTTTTGTTTTTGTTTAAGTTAATTTCTCATTTTTGTTTTTTTTTTTTTGTTTAGTTTCTGCTGCTTTTGTTTAGCTCACACTTTACATATTCGTTAGGTTTGCTCTTTTGTTTAGCATTTAGTTTAATTTTAACATTTGTTTTTTTTTTTACATTTATAATTTTTGTTTTGTTTTTGTCATAGAAGATAATGCACTTACATTGAGGTATTTTAATTACTTTTTCAATCTTCATCAATAGATCTTTTACACATGTTTCTTTCATTTTGTTATGTATGTATGTTTGTATGCCAAAATATCTGTCCTAAACTGCCCTAAAAGCTTGCTGTTGTTGTTGTTGTTGCTGTTGTTGATTCAATTATTGTTTTGTCATTTTCGAATTTGATTTGTTGTGATTTGATTATCTTTGTTCTTTGTTTTTTGTTTTTTCTTGCTTATGCGAAACAAAATTTCTTGGTTGTTATTTTGTGGCCGAAATGTTGATTTTTGTTCTTTGTCATTATTATACATATGTATGTATATTGTGATTTAAATGCACGACTATAACAGTATAAAATGCAAGTGTTATACAAGCAAAAGTAACGCTAAAACCGAGCTGCTAACTTTCTATTGTATTTTTGTATTTGTAATCTACAAATGTATATATATATTTATTTATGCATATATAACTAACTTAATGCAGTAAGAAAACAAAACAGGCAAACAAAAAGGAAAAAAAATTATATATCTATGTAAATAGTATGTATTCATGTATGCATTCATTTATGTACTGTATTCATGTATGTAATGTAATGTAATGTAAACAAACAAAAAGGTAATAATATAAAAAAACTTCACGTTATTCTATTTATGTCTATTTCAACAAAATTGGGCTATTGTCTTGGGTTTGTTTGTTTGTTTGATTGTTTGTTGCTCCGATTCAGTTACTTCAGTTACGATTTTAGCAGCTATGGAAAAAAACTGTTATACACTATGTTTTACGATCTATGTTTGTATGCTCTGTTTGAATATTTTTTCATTTATTTATTAATTAGAAAGAAAAAAAGAAGGAAACAAGTTTGTTATATGTATGTACACAACTATGTACGAAACGACAACATTTAAACTATGAAAATCTATATTATGGGGCCGCCATTCAGCAGACCATATTTTTTCATCATGATATATGTATGTATCTCAGGTGATCTCTCAGGAATCAGGAATCAGGAATCATATTGTTCAGCTGAATGGGCCGCAATTGAAAGCTATGTGTAATATAGTAGTAGTAGTAGTGTATGTGTAGTGTCGTTTGTGTGTGTGTGTGTTTGTTGTAAATTATATAACAGCTTGTTTTGTTCCTCTTTCCTTTTTCTTTCAATATAACACTTTATGTAACACTTGTTGCTCGTTTTTTTTTCGTTATATAAAAATTAACATTTCAGCACCGTTATTTTTGTTTTGTTTCAAGGCAAACACATTTCAATGCTCTCTCTCGCTCTCTCTCTCTCTCTTTTCTCGCTCGCTCGTTCTTTTCTTCTTCATTTCTCACTCGCTCAAACAATATTAACAATTCAGTTTTTCATACATTCTCGGAAATCTCAAATTCTCAATTCTCGAAAACTATTATACAGCTGTACACTAACATTGCTTGCTTGGCATTAGGTGAGAGACACAACTTAATTATAACTATATATTGTATGTCTATATATGTATATGTATGTAAATGTGTGAGTGTATGTGTGTGTGTGTGTGTGTGTGTGTGTGTGTGTGTGTGTATACTTTTACATTTTTCTCAATTATGTTGTTGTGTTATATTGTTGTCGTCAACTTGGCGCATATAACAGTTGATTGTTATACATAGAGTACAGAATACATGTTTGTATATATCCTATGCAAAACTCTTATTACGACCCTCGAATTGAACACTTGTGTGTTTTGTTTTGCTTTGTTTTGTGGTGTTTACGCTTCAAAGATTTGTTATTTGTTTCTGTTTTATTTTACAGTTTCTCGTTTTAGTTTGTTTCACTTTGTTTTGGGTTAGGTTAGTTGTAGTTATTTCGAGAGGTGGGCTGAAGTTTACACCTGCTTGCAATTTAGGTTTTCAATTAAGATATACGAAAAAAATAAAAGTAGTAGTAGTAGTAATATGTAGTAATTATCATAATTAACATACAGTTTTCATTTCCTGTTCTGTTTGTAAGCCGCTGTCGTCATCTGATTTTTTGTGTTTTTGCATACATTTACTGTAACAATTTTTCAAATTTTCAAATGCAATACGCTTAAAAAAAAAGAAAACAATTCAAAAAACACACACACAAACCAAATTATTGTTTGGTTCTTGTTGTTCACTTTGTTGTTGTTTGTTTTTTTGTTTTCACTTAATTTACGCTTACTAAAAGTGATTTAAAAAAAAATAAAATAATTCATAAAAAAATTAAATTTTATATTTCTATATATAAAAAACGAATTTGCTGCTTTTACGGCTTAGTTTTTGTATTTGTTTTTGTTGATTTTTTTTTTTTGTTTGCTTTTGTTATTTTTTTTGTGTTTTTTACTTTTTGTTGTTGTGTGTAACTTTCATTCCATGTTGTAAATATTTTATTTTTCTTACAAATTGGTTACTTGCGGGGGCTGCGAAATTTTTGCATAAATTTTCTGATGTTTTGTTATTGTTATTATGGTTAATCCTGGTAACTGTAGCTCTTTCGTTTGCTTCAGGCATAATTCAAGTTTTCTTTAAATGATAGATAGCTGGTTAAATAAAAGTAGTTAAATTATAATTATAACAAAATGATCGGCGGAAGCAGCGCAGTCGCATCGCAAAGAACAATAAACAAACATGCAAACGCCGCCGTATAACAGTTGAGCCGATCATGGATCTTGGCAACTAAATGTTGTTGCCTGTTTGTTAACAAGCATTCGAATTATTGACTGACCCTGCTGGGCTGCAACTGTTATACAAGAGGGGTCAAGAAGAGCCAGCTGTCAAATGCAACTGCACAATTGCTCCTGCATTCTCCTGCTGCTGCTGCTGTTGCTGTTGTGATTGTTGCTGTTGTTCTTTGATTGCATTGCTTTCGGTCGCCTCTATGCCAGCACTTGAGGGGGCGGGCATTGCGGTCAGAGTTAAGGGGAAAGCGTAAATATAAACGTATGTAGAAGAAAACTGCCCTGACAAATCCGAATGTTTGGGTTTTGTTGCTGTTGCTGTTGCTATTGCTATTATTATTATAATTATTGTTGTTGTTGTTGTTGTTGTTGCTGCTGTTATTATTGTTGATGTTATTAAAGTTGCTTGTTGTTGTATTTGGGTTGCCCCCCCTACCCCACCCCACGGCTGCACCTTACTGCTGTGAGCTCGCCAGCTGCTGCTGCTGCTGCTGTTGTTGTTGCTGCTGCTGCTGCTGCTGAGTTGCGGCTGATGCATTGCCGGGCGGCGGCGGCGACGACGGCTGCTGCTGCTGCAATTGATGTGAGGACGCTGTCGACGACGCCTGCTGCTGGTGATGGGCAGGTGGCGACGACGACGCCGACGATTGATGATGCGATTGCGGCGGCAGCGGCTGTTGCTGCTGCACTGGCGACAGTTGCTGCTGTGGCTGAGTCCCACTTGGCGCAGCGCCGGCTAGGGTCTGTTGTTGCTGTTGCTGTTGTTGCAATTGTTGTTGTTCTTTGGCAGCTTTCTGTTTTTTGGTCACTGGCGGCGGATTCGTCGATAGCATCATGGCGCGAATGCGACGCTGTGCGGACTGCAACAAACACACACACAAATTAACTCAATATTCTTCAAAAGAAAATTGTTGGGCAACACTCACCTGAACACTGTAGAATGGTCCAATGATGTGGACAGGTGTCTCCTCATCGCCGCCTGAAGGTGGCGCCAGCGCATGTTCTGGCAGCTTAATGACGCTTCCCGTCACACGTTGCAGCTCACGCACGTTCTGTCCGCCCTTGCCAATGATGCGTCCGACCTATGACAACAAACCAAAATACTGTTAATGCCTCTGTATATATATACACAAATACAAATATACATTTCTAAATTTAAATAATTGTATCTTCATTTTTGCATACTATATATTTGAATTTTAGTAATTTATGATTTTAATTAATTTTCGTGATTAATTTGATTAATTATATACATTAAATTATTTTTTTTTTTTTTTTGTGATTAATTTGATTAATTATATAAATTAAATTTATATTTTTTTTTTTTTTATTTAAGTTTATGACAAATACGCCGATTTCCATATGCATTTTTAGACCAGTTTAAGTGAAAATTCCAAATTCGATAATTTGTAAGAAAATATAATTTTTACTCATACAACTTTGCTGTTATGGAAATCAGCAATGATTTCGCAAATAGATCTTAGAAAATGCATTTAAATCAAAATAAGATCAAAATCAATTCAATAGAGCTTTGCAACAATATTCCAAAGTTATGGGTGCAAATTTCGAAGTTGTAGGAAATAGTTACATACCTGAGAGCTGGCAACAAGTAGCTCGACAGTTAGGCGAACATCATCGGTGCCGCACATGAATCCCTCCTCGCGCATCTTCTCGTATATCATGTACTGCGATTTCCACTGACCCTCCGGTGTGCCAACAATCGTGACCTTGCGCTCCGTTTGTTGGTCCAGCGGCTTGTCGGCGTCGAGGGGCGCAATCTTGAGGGATGCGCTCGAGAAACGCATTATGCTGCGAATGTGCGAGCCCTTGGTGCCAATGATGGCCCCAACGGCATTATTGGGTATATACAAAAATGTTGTTTCCTGCATATCGTTGGGGAATGCCGGCGGCACCACGCTGGCCGGTGTCTTGGACATGGCAAAGCTTTGACACGAGGGGAACGGCATGCTTGCGTTGAAGACCATGCCGTTGCCCGGTGTCGACATCATTGCCATGGGATGGAGACCGGGAAACATGAGGCTCTGTGGGGCCATTGCCTGCAGATCGTTCTCGTAGCTTTGACGCAGCTTGGTGCTGATTTGGTTTTCGGCACGTGACATATTCTCAATCAGGCCCTTTACCGTTATGATGCGCTCCAGATTGAAGCTGTTAATGTCGTTAATCGAGCTAACGGTTATCTTCGTATCAGTGTCCTGCATAATGCGCTTAATAGTGTTGCCGCTCTTGCCAATGATGCGACCAATTAAATTATTATGGGCGAGTATCTTCAGGCAGATCTCTCTGGAAATTGAAAATGCAAAAACAAACAACAAACAAACAATTTAATGCCGATTACGAGACTCGAATCGTATTGGCCACTTACCCCTTATTCGTGGATAGCGCCTCCTGTTGCATAACCTCCAAGATGCGCTTGCATGCATTAGTGCAGTTCTCCGGATTGCCATAGATCGTGATGGACTTCTCGAGGGAGCCGACGTTCTCCTTGCGATGCACATCGACACGGGCCCGACTCTGTTGTGTGATGGTGCGTATAGTGCTGCCCTGTCGCCCAATGATCGCGCCAACCATCTCGCTTTGTACCAGTATACGCAGCGGGAAGTCCGCCTGGCGTCCGGGACCCGGCATTCCCGGATACGGATTGCGCTGATTGCGTATGCTGCGACGTTGGTTTTTGTCCAATTGCTCCGCGTGCAGTTTGCTGCCCTCGAACTCGACGCCGTTCAGACCACCAGCAGCTCTAAAGGATACACAAAATAACAGACAGACAGACAGAGAGAGAGAGAGAGAGAGAGCGCCAAAAGAAAAACAAAAACAACAAAAAAATAGAAGGGAAGAAAAAGAGAGTTGAGTAAGAAAGTGTGTACAAATTGCAGGGTAATAATATAGTTGGATGATATACATATGTATGTATCTATGTATGTATTGTATGCATGTATTTATGTAATTGGCATAGTGTGTTTATTTTTGATAACATTTAAATATATGTGTATGTATAGTAGTAAATAATTGGTTCCGATCGGATCAGAGATCAGATCAAACATTATTATTACAACAAGCAAGAGCTATAGCTACACAAAAAAACGCCCTAAGCACAACACACAAGCCCCGCCCACACAGTCACAGCCTCCGGTTCATGAGCCACAGATGCGATCAAACTAATAATAATATTGTAATAATATGAAATCAGTAATAAATATACATACATATGTATATTTATAGGTTAGGATTTGATTATATTAACATATATATATATATGGAAAACAATCGACAGCATCGATAAATCTATATTTGCTATAATTTTGAAAATAAATATGCATTTTTTTTCTCGCATTTTTTTCAAATTTATTGTGCACCCTAATGTGTACCCCTAATTTTGTACCCCTAATAGCAGCAACGATTTTATCGCTAAGCTATCGATAATTTTCCATCTATATTAAACAGATATACAGATACTTATACATAGACACAAGACATGCATATATATATGACCATATATGCATTGTACATGTGTGTATTTTATTTGTTTTTTTTTTTTGTACTTAATACGAGATTTAAACAACTTGTATACTTCAAATCACGTATTAAGTAATGGTTTTTTTTTTCAAGAATTTTTTTTATAGATTTTTTCTATGAGCTATTTGTGTTTTGGTTTGTTTGATTTATGTATATACCTTTGCGCCTGCTCAGGATTTTCGAATGTTATATGTACTGTTTGAGTATTTTGATCCTTACTAGAAATAGCCTCACATTGTTTGACGATGCCATAGGGCTTCAGTAGCGGTTCGATGTCTTCGAAACGTGTTTGCAGCGGTATGCCGCTTATTAAGATTTTTGATGTCGTAACACTGTGAAGAAAATAGCGTAAAAACACACACAACAAAAAAAAAAAAAAACAAAAGAAAACAAAGAGAAATAAAAACACATACGAAACGAAATGAAAAAAAAAAATAGAACAAAAACAAAGAAAGTAAGAAAATAAAATAGAAAAAAATAATACGAAAGTTGTAGTGAAATGGATTTGTTTTTTTTTTTTTTAAATAATTAAATGAGGTAAGCAAAAAAAAAAATAAAATAATAATAGTAGGAATAAGTAAATGAAGAAAAAGTAAGGAAAAGAAAAGAAAAGAGAGCAGTATGTCAGTAAGAGAGTCAGCAGCGCAACTAACATCTAGAGAGCGAGATAGCGAGCGTGAAAATGAGACTGCGTGGATTCTTTTTGCGGATTCATTTTTATTTTTGATTTTAATTTTGATTTATTTTGTTTTTTTTGTTTTTTTTTTTGTTGTCGAAACGGGGCTTGGGAGGGGCGGTGTGTTGTCGTGTGTAGAGCGATGAAGATGCAACGAGATTCACTTGAGAGAATGTGAAGGCGTTAGACAAAAGAGAGTAAGTGAACGACACTGAGAGACAAGAGAGGGAGAGAGTAAGGGAGCGAGAAAGAGAAAGAGAGAGAGAGCAGTAGAGAGAACGCGAACGCGAAACAATTCCATTTCTCTAGCAAACAGTTTGGGGGCGTGGCAGCGAGCAATATTTATGTTCAAATCATGGTTAGGGCGTTTTTTTTTTGGTTTTTTTTTTTTGGTCAAAAAGTAAGTTTATATAAAAACATGCATGCATGTACAAATATACATGTCGTATGCTGATAATACACTTGGAAAAGTCAAATTACATTTACTAACAAATATTTAATACAGTGTTGAGAGCTACAAGGATAGAAACTATATACGAGTAACTACATACATACATATGTAGGTAGGTATGTATATGTATGATACAGTGCACGCTCGAAAGAGTAAACAATCTATGTTTACATTGAACGTTATGAAAAGTGTCAACATCTACGTTCTGGGCTTGATTGGCTGTCGTCTGGGATACTATTCAATAAGCTGGATTCTAAATAAAGAGACCTTGATCAAAAAGATTGTAGCATACTTAAGACAAAAGGCATTGAAGAATTTTCTTTGCAAGCCAAATGAACAAGCTAAAATCGCAACTACGAATAAAAACTCTAGAATCCATATCCGTAACAAGCAATATGCTGAAAGTTTATATACTACATTCCAATGCCGAATTTATGTTCATTCTAATTATGCAAAAATATTACAAAATTTTGTGTTGGGTAAAAACAGTTAATAAATCAAATTACATTCATAATTATAAGTTTTTCATTAAAAAGAGATATTTGTTTTTCGAAAATCGTTAGAGTGAACACCAGTTAACTTTATCACGCGTTCACTGTACTTGTATACACGTACACATGTATTGTATGTGTGAGAGAAGAAAGAGAGCGTCATAACATCCTGTTGCCATAACGGCATCAACGGCAGACACAACTTATGGCAAATACTAACTAACAACATTCAGCAAACAACAAAAATCCTCTGCTCAATGCTTTTTGGCGCTTCGAGACAAAACAAGAACAACACACAAGCAACACACAAGCAACAACAACAATCGCATCGAAGCAGACAGCAACAAGATCAGCAGCAGTGCAAAAATCTCGATTTGCTGTAGATGCCGCCGTCGTCGTCGTCGTCGTCGCCGTGTCGCCCGTTGACTGGAATGTTGCACATTTAATATCGTGTTTATTTTTCTTGGAAGTAATTTCACTCCAGTCGCCAAAGCCAAAGACGGCGACGGCGACCAAAGCCCCCTCCAAAAAATAACAAGAACAAATAATAAAAATAAAACCCAGAGTCGGGCATGCCGAAGTTTGAATACCCTTGCTGCATCAGCAAGTAGCAAGTAGTAAATACAAAATAAACAAGCATTTAATTACATATACAATACGAAGCTTAATGGGCTTAAAAGCTACATACATACAAATGTATACAACTGTCGGCATAAGTACATATTTTCACAAACATTTAAGCCACTTTTGTTTATAAAACATTTAAAATTTATACATATTTTCAATCAACAATATTTGAAATATTTCTTTGAAAACATACTTATGTCGACCAGTGTATATGTATGTATGTACATTTCAAAGGATCTCTCTTTGCTGATACGTTTGTTTTATATTTGATATTTGTAGTCTCTTTATTTTTTTTTTTAATTAACAGGCTTTCAGCAATTCCAGCGAAAATCGCCGCATGTAGGCAACTCTATTTTATGAATGAAAGCGCGCGCTGTTTTCGATCGCACCCGAGAGAGAAAAAGAGAGAGAGAGCGCAAGAGATGGAGAGAGGGAATTTACAATGCGTGTGGCTTCGCTGTATGTTTGTCAAACTGCCGCAAAACAACAACAACAACAACAACAACAACAACAACAGCAGCAGCAGCAGCAACAACAGTTTCGTTTCACATGCCGGCCGCCTTCTTTAGCAGCAGCAGCAGCAGCAGCAGAAGAAACCAAAGAAGAAGAAGAAGCACCAGCAGCAGCAGCAGACACATTCCATTGCCACTTATGTCTCTCATCCGTCTCTGTCGGCTCTCTCTCTCTCTCTCTGTTTTCTCGTGCTATTGCTGTTGTTGCACTTCTCCTTCATATACCATATTTGTTTGTGTCTGCCTTTTTATACATACACACACACACACACACACACACACATATGCATTTCGTTTTTGCTGCTTATTTTCCAGGAATTGAAGTCGAAACGACATCAAGAAAAATTTGCTGTCGCTGCTCTTTTCATTTTTGTTGTTCGCCTCCTCTTGCCTTATGTGTGTGAGATTTCAATTTGAGTAGTTCGCTGGTAGCAATATTTTAGTTTTTGAACTTTTTGCTTATCTTGCATTTTTTGTTGTCAGCTGGCTCTCAAACTGTATCAACTGTGGCTTTGCAACTGTTGCTGCACCCAGTTTGAACAGCACTGCGCATGCGTCACATGATAGTGAAGTGTGAGAGGGAGTGGGGGAGGGGGGGTGTGTATCAACTTCTACCCAAGCCCTCATGTCCTGCCTGAAATATGCAAATGTCATCACCGCAGTTCGTTGACGTCGCAGCTCTCGACTGCACAGCACCAATAGGAATTTACACACACTCTCATTCTCTCTCTCTCGTTCCCAGAGTGGAAAAATATTTATACTCTGTTGCCAAAGTCAATAAAAGGTATGTACTCGCGCGCTATTGCGAGCAGAATTTATAGAATTGTTAATCGGATTTTTTTTTTTTGTATTTGCAGCTTTTAAGTTAATATTCTTTTGTTTACATATTGCATTTTTGAAAGTTCTTTGAAGTTTGGTTCAATTTATTTAATATAAAATATATTATGCTTTTAAAATCATTAATTTGTTTAGAAAATTTTTATAATTAAAAAAGAATGTGAAAATTACACTCATTTATATCAAATATTCTAAACGGTTTTTTTTACAAATTTAATATACATCGAAAACTTTTTTAACTATAAACGCAAGCAATTTGGCACTTTTATTAAGCTAGGCCTCCTAATAATAAAAATGTTGAGCGAGGCAGACTCATTTCTGCACTGAGAACAGAGTATTGCGTAGTCGGCCACATTCGACTGCTAGGTTTTTTTTGTTGTTTTCATTTGTATTTTATTTGACATGTAACTGTCGCTTGTCGCTGGCGCCTCAGCTAAGCATTGACCTCTGCCTGGCACTCTCCTTCATACATACATACGTACATACATATGTAGTATATGTCCATATACATACATATGTATATACTCAGATACACACACACACACATACATATAGACACCTGAGCTCCGTTTTTTTTTTTTTTTTTTTTGTTATCAATGCACGCGTCTCTTTTTTTTGCGACTCGCAATCAATATGCAGCAGCGCAGTCGGCGTCGTCTCAGCTTTCAACTGTTTATTTTGGCATCGAATGTGCAAACATACATACATTATACATACATACGTACATACAATGCATATACTATGTATGTACACACCTCATACATACACATACATACATACATACATATATTATCTTTATCATGTAGAAAGGCGTTGCTCGCTACAATTTCACCAATACACGCACACACACATGCACGCACACGTGTTGCATTTGCTTTTGACAACACCAACAAGGTGCATGCATATATGTATGTATATATGTAGATATATATTTATATATATGTATGCATGTGTGTTTTGTGCACGTTTTGTTGTTTTGCTTCTTTTCTTGTTGCCTCGTTTTTTTTTTGAGCCATTTTTATGAATGAAAAGTAAGAAATCTGTTGCGTCGCCGCCGTCTGCTGATGCGCCTTATGTGTGTATATGTGTGTGTGTGTGTGCGTATATATATTTGTATTGGCTGCAATTTCAGTTATATATGCATAAGTACATACATACATATACATACATATATACGCATCCATGCATCGTCGCATTTTATGACGCATGCTTGCATATGTATATATATATATATATGTGTGTGTGTGTGTGGGTTTGTCCGTTCTATTGCCAAAGCATTCCACAAGTGTTGCTTTCGCCTTGCACTTTGCGTATCTGTTTGCTGCGTCAGCGTCGACTGCGGCAAAACCACCGTTACTTGCCTATTGTAAGACGCTGCATTTATTTATTTTGCCTGCTTTCTCTCTCTCTCTGTCTCTCGTGTGCTTTTTTTTTGCCACCGTTTGCAGTTGCTTATCTATTGCCCACGCCCAACCGCCCCCCACACCACCCCTTGGCACCCAACAATGAATGTGTCTCTGTCAACATACATATACAACTGTATATATTATATAAATACATATGTATGTATATATGCATGAATGCACTTTTTATGTGCATATGTTTAAACATGTATTCGTACACACACACACACACACAGACACACAGACACAGCAACATACACGCAGAAACTTGTTTCAGTCAGTTGCTGTTGTTGTTGTCGGTTTGACCTAAATTGGCCGGCAAAAGCGTCGCAGTCCACTTCGGCATTCACACACACTCACACACACACACACAGAGACAATGCATAGATGCATACATATATACATATATTCATGTGTTTATCTAATTCTCCTTGTTGTTGTTGTTGCGGTTTCTGCCCTACAAAATTGCATTTCTGCTGGTGACGGCTGCTGCTGCTGTTCTTGAACAGAGTACAAATAAAAATAGATGGCTAACAAATTGTTGCATATAGGGAGGCGTGTCTTGGCCATATGGCCAATAAGCCATAGCAATGATGACGTGCAGCAGGATGGCGAAGGGGGAAGATGAAGATGAAAATACAATAAAAACTTTCCTATGGCAAATTTGTCGTAACTCAAAGCCAAATTGATTGGCAATTTAAATCAGCAGTTACCATGGCAAATTCCATATTTTAATCATTAAGGTAAAATATAATTATTTGGCTTACATCCAGTGTTGTTGGATATTCCAAACAGACATGACTAAATATATATACGAGCCAAGGTCTGAACCCAAACCTGGGTGGCAAACCACAGCTAAGGGTTAAGAGACATTGATTCGAACCGTGAACCGTGAACCGAACCTCAAAAGTAATCAGTAATGATTCTAATTCGCAAATAATTCTAAAAATTGTTTAAGTTACAGTTTTCTATACAATATTCTTAGTTACATATACTTGATATTATACGAAACTTAAAAACAGTAGATAATAAATAAATATTGTGATTCCAATTACTTAAGGATTTTAGCTGTAGACAGTTATGTTTATCGCGTATAGGAATATTTAATTTCAGTAATTAACAAAATATATAAATTGACAGCAAAACAAGCTTTTTGGAAAGAAGAACTATGGTTTAATTTTTCAAGCGAATTGGAGACTCAAAAGGAATTTGAGAAGCCTGCATTTATTTGGAATAATTGTGAGTGGGTGGGGGTGAGTGGGGGTGTTGCCTATCATGATGATAGTTTTTTTCGATGTACCACAAATGATTGATTGATTGATGGCAAGTAGGCAAATGTACATATGTGTGAGTGTGCATCAAATTTGGATTCGTTTAGCTGCTGTTTACCAACACTAAATACACATACATTTTGTGACCGACTCCCGATAGAGGGAGAAGGGTTGGGGGGGGGGTTGGCTGGAAGAAGAGACTACAATTTAAAACACTCACCGATCATAAAAACGCACTAATTTCGTTTGTTGTTGAAGATGGTTATAATAATGATTAATATTATTATTATTGTTGTTGTTGTTATTATTGTTGCTGCTGCTGCTGCTGGCGATAATGGTTCTGTTGATGTTGTCGTTGTTGTTGGGATAATTGCTGCTGCTGTTGTGCATTTTTAGTTTGTTTTATTTTTCACTGTTTCTACTGCAAAATTCTCTCTCTCTCTCTCTCTCTCTCTCTCTCTCAGCAATAGTTTTTCTATTGCTTGTTGTTCTTTAATCTGCCGTTACTTTACTCCAACTATTCGAAAGAGACGGATTTGAAAAAATTGAGGCTAAGCAACAACACACAAAAAAAGCTTAAGAGAGCGTGAGCGCTTTAAATTGAATTACAAATACAATTTACGACAAAAAAAAAAATCTACGTCATGACGTAAAAAACTGATCGACCTCTCGCAACAAACATACACACACACACACACACACAAAGTGGGAGAGGCAGACAGCGCAGTTGCTCTCTCACTTGTTAATCACACGCAAAATTTGTGGCTACTGATATGATTATGATTTTTTTCTTCTTTTTTTTTCTATCGTTTTCGTCGCTGTTCTTGTGCTGATTGTTGTTGTTGTTGATCTTTTAGCGCTTTTGCTGCGTCTTCTTCTTCTTTCTACTTTTTAGTCACGCGTATGGGCTTTGATTCGCATTCGCATTCGCTACTGCGTTGTGGAGACGGGGGTACAGGAGAAGCGGCAAATACGCAGCGCAGCAACAGTTGACTAAAGACATAAAAAAAGCTGACTCACAAAAAAAAGCTCAAGACACGATCTATTTTGCATTGCATGTACTAAAACTTATCGCTATCGATTAATATCGATAGATCATACATTAGAATGCCAGAGTTAGAATGAATTATTTCCAGTTTGTACACACATACGTGCATACATATACATACATATGTGATACGTGTCTGGCTAATTAGCAACAAAGACGCAGTAGAAAAAAAAATAGCACAAATACTGTTGCCGCCCCTTTCCCACATTTTTATATGAATATACGTATGTAAGTACGTAATACGTACTACGTATGTCGGCGCATGGGCAGCATTGGCGGCTGCTGAGTAAAGAATGCCGAATGAGAGAGTTCAATTGCACTCTGAAAGCTTACAGAAAACAAAGCTGCTGCTGCTGCTGTAACAGATCAACAATATGCATCAAATCTCCCATTCTCTCTCTCTCTCTGTGTCTGTCTGGCTGCCTTTGATTGTGGGAAGAGTGCAGAGCACAGACTCCGTTTAATGACTACACAAGACAGAGTAAAGCAAAGTAGGTCAGTTTATTTGTTTTGTTGCTGTTGCGTTTTGGGCTAGTCCGAAACAAGGCGCACATGTCTATATGCAACTGTATGTGTGTGTGCGACTCGCTTAAATTGATTTTTAATGTCATTCGTCCGTAGTTTGATTTGCTGCAAAGAAAAACTAGAAAATGGCATAGAGCAAAAAAAAAAAAAAGAACTGTCACGCACACAGTGACGCCGGCTAGACGTATGTATATATGTATGTAGGTGCCATAACGGTACATGTCATTTTTGCATACTTTGTCTCCCACACACACACACACACACTCACACGAATATGTTCATGTGTACTTGCATAGATAAAGGAAACAAAAAAAAACTACGCAAAATTATGGGAGGGGGGAATTGAAAAAAGCGACACGACACTTTTTTGTCGTCTACAATTGGAGTATTCTTTCTTTTTTTTTTTTTTGCTACTTTTCTACTCTTTTTTTTATATGGTCTCCTACAACATTCATCACTCACTTTTCACAGAGCTTGTTTCTATTTGTTGTTGTTGCTGTTGCTCTAATAAGAATATCACTTAAAGCTTTAAGCTAATTTCAAAGCACAATTTTGTGCTTGTGTTTTTGTTGTTGATTTTGTTTTTTGCGCCCACGACCGATGACTATTAAAAAACAAAAAACAAAAAAAAAGAACACTGACACCAAAACAGCAGGCGTAAAAAATATATTTTTTAATTTGTTGCTGTTGTTACTGTTGTTGTTGTCGTTGTTGTTGGTGTTCAGCTACGTCGCGTATTTCCGAAAAAGACGACCGCAAAATGCAAAGAGCATTTAACTACTGAAACTAAAACAGGCACGACAAAGAGCAAGCCGCAAAACAATAGCCGCAAATGGAATGGGACGTTAAAGCAAAGGCAGAGAGCGAGAAAGACGGAGTGGGAGAGCGGCCAGTGGGAGAGAGTGCAAGTGAGAACAAGAGGCAGCCGGCTACGCGGCTGCAAAGCGACAACACAAAAAAAAAAACGCTAAAGTCGTCGTATTCTTACTTGGGATATTTACATACATACATACACATATGTAGAAATGTATGTGCCTATGAAGCTGTGTTGGTGTGGTAAAGGAAAGACGATTATCGCGCAACACATGCAAAAAAAAAAAAAGCGAAAACGAGAAACAGCAGCAAGAGATGAGTAGAGCAACAGCAAGAGCGTTTGGCATAAAGTAGGAGAAACGAAAAATGCGTTACATTTCAAACTTGTTGGTGTTGCCAGATGGGGGCAACAGTTGCTAGCGCGCAAGTAGGTTTCAACTGGGAACACCTCCAATACATAAGCCTAATCTGTTTGCACACGTGACTTATCAAAATTATCAATAAGATCTATGTGTATATATTTAATAATAATTGATGTATAGCATAGTTTATAGAAACATACAATGTACATACATTCAGTATGCATATACCCTGTAGAGCTAACATTTCTTGCAGCGCTAACATTAACAGCTGTGACAACTCTGTTGACGACTAGTGTCAAGTGTAGCGCGACAAAAGCTCAAAGCACAGAACGCAGCAGCAGCAGCCTTCACAAGCTTCACCAACCGGCGTCGGCGTTGGCGCTGGCGCGTCGCTCTCATTCTCTCGCGCGCTCTCTTTTTGCCCAAATTGTTGCGCTTTTTCGTACATTTGTACAAACATATGTACACACACACACACACACACACATGCACATGCATACAAGTGTACATGCAGATCTCTCGCAAGACAAGTTGTTATTGCGCGCACGCTCTCTCAGTTTTTATTGCGTATGTATGTACATACATATGTTTTATCGTTGCTCTCTGTACAAAAAGTGCAACTCAGTCCCCGATTACGTCACGCATTCGCATTGCATGCGTAGCGAGACGCGCATAATACGCGTTGTGTGTTTGTATGCGTGCTGTTTTGGTTTTGCCAGCAGAGCAGCAGCGGCAGCAGCGTCTCAACTATTTGTTATTTCCGGTCATTTATTGTTATGTTATGCATGTACATATGTATGTATGTGTGTATGTTTTTGTGTTTACGGTGACGTTGACGTGGCGCCGGCATGTTTGTATGTATGTAAATACATACATACATACGTTTGCCAACACTGGCAGCAGCCGAAATAAATATAACATATTATATTTGGCAATAAATACATACATACATACATATGTATGTACATATGTTGACTGTAAAAGCGAGCAAAAAAAACTTCACGTCTAAGTAAATAAAAGAAAAACGGTAAAAACAGTTGTAAGCAGGCGAGGCGAGGCGGGCCAGACAACAGCAACAGCAACAACAAACAACCGCTTAAGGTTAATACAGAAATTTCGACTTTATTTTCGGTAGTTCAATGGCCTCAATAAAAAGCAGCAACAGCAGCGACGCTCGCTCACAGTCAGTCAGTCAGTCAGCCGACCGGCCTGGTTAGCTTTTGATCGTAAATTGCTGATAACGCAACAGTAGCAATAACAGCGGCGCAACAGAGCAGCGACAGACTGGCCGCGCACAACAGGAGAGCAGAGCACGCGCGCCTAAAAGCTCCGTTGCCTCTAACATTATAATAGATCATTACAGGCAGCGGCGCTGTTAATGCTTTTGTTTTAAATGCAATTTTATGCTTGCGAGCGCGCGCGCTCTCTTTTCCTCCTCTCTCTCTCACACTCTTTCCCGCTGCGGAGCTTTTTGTTGAACAGTGTTCTGAAACGGCTCGCAGCTGTCGCAAAACAAGCAGTAGAAGAATTGTATTCACCGGAGGAGGTGGAGGTGGAGGAGGAGGCGGCGAAGGAGTAGGTAAAGGTAGTAAGGAAATGTGGCAAATTGGCCAACGTTGAGTTGAGCCCCAAGCGAAACGAAAATTCGGATGTGCCGACAACCCTTTTGCATTTGCGTTGCGGCAGTGAAATGCTTTCTTCCCTTTCCCTTATCAGAGGCTGGCTTAGGTGACAACAACAACAACAACAACAACAGCAACGGCAACGGCAAAAACAAACAATGGTCAGGTAATTCAACTGCTCTACCTGCGCCTGCCGCGCCTGCTGCCTCCTGCTGCACTGCGTGTCGAACGCAAGGATCTGAGGACACGAAACTAAAAAAAAAAAGAAGGGTTGCCTCGCGATGATCGCTGGAAATATGCAGCTGCAGCTGCTGCCAGGAAGAAAGTGATCGTCGCTGAACCGGTGAAATAACGGTACAAGTAGAAGAAAGTCGGAAGCCAACGGATCGGGACGGGACGGGTCGGGTCGGATCGGGTCGTCAGGCCATTGATCGTATTTCGCGGAATGCGAACTGAAACTGCAGTGAATGCTGTTCTCAAATGAATTTTCCCACTTCTGCATGTACATACATACATACATATGTACATATGTACATACATCATCAGATCGGGGATCAGGTATCGGGTATCGGGTGCTGCACGTGTCCCGCGACAGTTGGTCAACGAGCGCGCCAAATACGAGTGATAATTAAACAATGAGAGCGAGAGAGACAGAGACAGAGAGAGAGCAAGAGAGCGAGTAAGCGAGAGAGTAGCTAAGCTTCAAATCCTGTTGCATCAACATACATAAATGTACATACATATATATGTATGCATTTGTAGTGGTATATACATATACATATACATATACATACATACATATTATACAATTATTAACTTTAATTTGCTAGTATCTAAATTTTTTTGATTTTTTTGCATTCAACATGTCAACATTTTTCTACTGTAGCAAAACAATTGAAAAGTTTCTCACTAATAATGCGGCTAACTAAAGGGCCTCTTGTTGTTTTTGTTTTACAGTTTTAGAACAATTGGAATTTATGCAACAGGCAGTAAACTTTTTAGTCAAAATATAGAGCAAAAAAGTGAAAAACTTTTAGTTTTAATCAATATACTCGATGCTGCGTGCACTGTATACTAATATGTTTGTATGTATGTATGTATGTATGTATGTATGTATGTATGTATGTATGTGTGTAAGTCATAATGATGCTTCAGCTAACAGAGCAGCCGTTGTCAGCAGCAGATCGCGAGGTATACACAGAAAGAAACTCTGTCGCTTCCTTTGGCCTTCCTCTGACCATGAGATTTTGCTGCTTGGATTTCTCTGCTCTGCTCTGCTCTGTTCTGCTCTGCTCTGCTCTGCTCGGCAGCAGCTTCAACATTCGGCCACAGAGCAGTATTCTTGAAAAACTAAGCCAGCAGTAACACGAATCTTAACATTGCCGCTGTGTGCGCATGTGTGTGTGTGTGTGTTTGTTGTGTCGTTGAATTCTTGGAAATTTCTAATGAACACAAACACAAAAAGGAGCACACAAAAATGTAGTAGAGAACAAAAAACAAAAATATAAATACAAAAAAAAAAAAATATAAAAACGAAAAACGAAAAAAAAACAAAAAAAAAAAAAAAAACGAAACCGAAATAATTTGGATCAAACGCACGCTAAATGAGTACAAACAAGCGGAACGTGAGAAGAGCCATGAGAATCAAGTAAGGCACACACACACACACACATGGGTATATATGTATGTGTGTGTGTGTGTATATACATATATAGATGGCTATATGGATGAGGGCATGTGCGCCGACGCAGAAGACGCCGCATGATATATATATGCATAGAAGTTTGCTTGTAGAGCCCCGCGCGATACAGGAAACAAATGCACACAGCGAGAGACAAAGATAGCTAGACCAACAGAGAGAGACAGAGAGAGAGAGGGAGAGAGAGTAATAGCGAGAGGGGGAGGGAGAAAACAGATCAGCGCATAAATTAGATCCCAACTAGATGAAAATACAACTAGTAACAGTATATATACAGATATATGTATATACATATATGCCTCATAAGATACAAAAGTATCTTTATTGATTTTCAGGAATATTTTGACCAAGAGATTGAGCATCACTTAAAGTAACAATAAGACATCGAAATATCGGATATACTTTAACCTATTTAGATTAATGAGAACTTTCCAATATTAGCAGTCTCCAGAAACTAGAATAGTAATTAGCAATGCATTCTATCAATGCAACTAATGACATCAATTTAGATGACTAAAATTCCTATTATGATATGCTTAATCTGCACTTTGAATACTTTTCAATATTCGATTCGATTTGATTTGATTTTAACTAATGAGCATAATTAAATTCACATATAATTTGCATGCCCAATTCCAATCAAATTATTCAGAATTATAAGCTGCGAATTTTTCAGCAAAAAAAATATATAATTATTTGGCTTTAAATCTTCGAAATCAATAGAAATTACGAAATTTCTTCTTTTTACTTTAAAGAGAGCGTAGAATTAGAATAAAATTCAACAAAGTTACTAACCAAATAATATTCAAAAGCAATACAATGTTGCACAAAGAACTGTGAATTAATTTTTTAATAATTAAAAATTGAAAACAACTAAATTCATAGCGGTAAAAATAATGAGACAATAAATCAAGCTTTTTCTTTTATTATAAAGAAAATAAAAACTATTGATATTAAAATGAATCAGTTAAATATCGAGTAGCAAAAAAAATTAATTTTGAAGACTTATAATAAATAAAATACAATGAACATAATTCAGAATAAATAAAATAGCCAAAAACCACCAAATCTCATACAGAATTTGCTTTTCAATTTATTTGCAATAAATTTGCGTAATGAATGTATTTTTCTTTATTACTAGCAAATAATAAAATGAATAAAATAAATATCGTAGTTTGTAATAATAATGAAATAATGCAAAATCGAAACAACAAAATCTCTTGCAGAATTTGTTGTTATTAATAATGTCAATAGTAACAAACTAAAATACAATTAACTTTGGAGTTTGTAATTAGCATGAGTGTGTTTAAATTATTTGTAGCAGAATTAGTTAACTATGTGTAAAAGCCACAAATTGTTGCACAGCATGTGGCATAAACTTTTGTTACTTGCCACACATGTGTAGATATGTATGTATGTATGTATGTGTATATTTGATATAGAGGCGCCTACGCAGGGCGCGTTAGGGCAGGGCAGGGAAGGCGGACAGACAGACAGACGGACGGACGGACAGGAAAGCGGAGAGGCAGAGAGGCAAGCATATTGGCATTGGAACGCGGCGTTAAATCTAAGCTTTGCTTTACCTGCGTTTTCACACAAACAAACACACACACACACACACACACATGCACATGCACACCTCGCCAACACCCGCATGGCTACTGACTACCTGGACTGTGGCCCTGTTTTCAGTTTTCTGTATGTCTCGAATTTGCATCCTGTTTGCGAGCAGAGCAAAACTCGTCGTCCTTCTGCTCTTCCGCTGGGCAACAAACAAGCAATCATGTCGCATATGGGACACGCTCTTTACTCCACCCCCCCTCCGCGGGCTTCCTCTTCCCTTATACTTGATTTCATTCAAATGCCCATTTGATGGTGATTTGCCTCTTCTTCTTCTTCTTCTATAATTCGCTTGTACTTGAACGTTTGATCAATGCGAAACGAGTTTTTGGATTGAATCAAGCATAGAGAGGGAGGAAGAGAAGGAAGCGCGGGGGGGAGGGGGGGAAGAACATTGCTTGAATGGAGCATAGTAATGCCACAACACATACAACATACAAGCAGGGAACAGCACAAGGTCAGCGGCAGCTGGCACACATGTCGTATGCGTAATGCGGCAAAAGCTAAACAACCCCCAAGCGGCGACAACGCACGCAAACAAGCAGTAGCTGAAGGAGTCACAGGAGCTTTATTTAGCTGCCTGCCAGTTAACTACTAATTTGACTGTCAATCACACAGGATGTGGCCAAGGAGCAAGGATGCCCAAGCAGCCTGATCATCAAATCGATGGGAATCAAATCGTAGGCAATATCTACATATATCAAGCTGCCGCACCGATTGCCACCAAAAGATTAGAATACGATCCGAGCTAAAGCATAAAGCAACAAGGATACACGAGCACACGAATACAAGGATACAAAGAAACCCACAGCGAAAAAGGCAACAACTAGTACGGGAATGGGGTGAAAATATTGCGATTAGATGCATCAGCCTAACAGCTGAAAAGGGGTGCTACCCCTACCCCGCTCTACCCTCTACCTACTGCCTCCTCCCCCCCCCCCCCCTGGCTCAAGTCTATGCAAGACAAATTGGCAAAACGCACAGTTCACAGCTCTTCTTTCAATCTGAAGCAGTTTTGGTTTTTTTTTTCTGGGTTTTTTGGGTTCTTTTTTCGCAAGTGAACAAACATTAGAAAAAAGGCTGCCAAAAATGCGTACGTATAATTAAAAATGCCGTATCACAATTTCTAACAGATAAATAGGGAGGGGGGGGGGGGGGGAAGGGGGTAGTATGCTTGATGATGGGCTGACGGAAATGTGAGAAACTAGTTTGGCAATTTGAGCAGCCAAAAGGAAATGTGAGGGAAAACGCAAAGGGGACTTCAGTATCTAAGGCAAGGCTCGACGCCAACTACTGGCAATGAAACCTGATTACACACACACACACACACATACACACGCACACATTCTCAGAGATGTTGGGCAACCCTTTTTTTTTGTATTTTTGGCATTTTCTAAGCAGCCTCCGCGCGGCATGTTTTCTTTGCCGGATTAAGCGGAATGCTACAGAAAAAGATTTCAACTGCCTTTGCCCAAAGGTTGTGTGTGTCCGAGTGTGCGTGTGTGTGTGTGTGTGAGCTGCTTTCTGCTATTAGAAATTAGTAAATTTTTTATTATGTTTTTTTCTCCCTTTTTTTTTTTTGTTGTTGCCCTTTGCTTGCGCTCCTGGCACAAAAGTATTATTATCGCCACAGATGCTGACGCCGCTGTCGCTATCGCTGTTGCTGTCGACGTCAACGTTGCTGACGCTGCCGCTGCCGCTGACGTTGACGCTTACGCGCAGCTTAGCTGTTGTCGCAACAAGCGGCTTAACAAGCGGCTCATATCGCGTATTCGTCAGCGTGTACGCAACAACAAAACAAGATGCGAGATGGCGCGAGAACAAATGAAACAAAATGATCAAAAGCTTTGAGCGCTGTGAGCTTCCTGCAAGCGCATAGATCGTGAGAGTTGTGCGAGTCGATAAAAGCTTCCGCTGAGATCATAGATTACCAAAAGCTTTTCAGTAGCCACAGCTGTAACCCGTTGTTAAGCTAAAGCTTTGTTTGATATTGATAAATCAGTAAATTGAAGGATCTAGATCTTCGATTTGTAAAGCTTTTTTCATTAATCATATGATAGATTGATCGCTGGATCAAGTTCATATTCAAAAGCTTACGAGTGATCAACAAATATAAGAAAAACGATGGAAATAATGAAATGTAATAGGAATTAACATTGCAAACTGTTCACAAAACTTTAAAAGCTTTTCACGAACTGAGTATTTGATTAGAAAGTGAACATAAATCATCAAAATTTACAAAGATTAGAAAGTGATACTAAATCAAGTATAGATGGATCGGTGGCAAGTTGGAAAACGATAAAAAGCAGAGAGCGCTTAAAGCTTTTCATAAAGTTAGCATTTGATTAAAAAAGGGTTTCTTGAAAGCTTTTTATGCATGATCAGTTGATTAGAGAGAGAGTGATGATGAATCAAAATACAGTCGAATCTAAGTGACAATCTGAGGATCGTGGCAGGCAGCCTGAAAAGCTGAACCACTTTAAAGGATCCTTTGCAAGGACACATACATATATATATATGTATATATATATAAGTTGGGTAGTTTTGACAAGCAGATAAATGTATTCGCTGGCATTGTGTGTGTGATATGATCTTGTGAGTAGGATGCAAAGGATACTTGTGAGGCAGGAGGCAGAATCTGTGTCACACGGCAAGTATATCAATTTGTTGTTGCCGCGCCTGCCTGGATCCTGGCTCCTGGAACTGCGAGGGGTGCGAAACTGAGTGCTGAGGGCACAGGTAGCTGGTTAGTAGTTAGCTAGTAGCTGCTCCCTGGTAGATCCTTGCTAGGCCGCTGCTGCCCCTATTGCTGCTGCTGCTGCTGCTGCATGTGACAATGACAATAACTATGCAGCAAGCAGAGAGCTTTACGCTTTTTTGTTGTTTTTTTTGCTGATCTGTGTTTACTTACACCACTTGAGCTTAACGCAGTTGATGAGGGTCGCATTCGGTTGAGTTGGGTTGGGTTGGGTTTGGGTTTGGGTTTCCTTGGGTCTGAGAGCATTTTTTTTTTTGTGATATGCCCAATTTATCACAGGAAATTAGCTGCTATTTAGCAGCGTTGTATGTGCAAAAAGCAGGGCCAGCAGCCAGAAGGTAGGCGGCCTAGACAAAGTCTCTGCCACCGGAGGAGTCTCAATCTCTCTCTCTGTCTCTCGTTCTCAGCAGCCGCAGCAGCGGGTGTGCCACACATTCAGAGGCAAGAGTCTTGTTATTTGGCGTGATAATTTGTGCAATTGCGGATTCGCCAGGTCTAGAGTCTAACCCCCCCCCCCCAAGGATCGCCTTACTGGTTTCCGTTTTTTCCCTAGGTTTAGGGTTTAGAGTTTAGGGTTACGGTTTACGGGCTCTAGCCATGAGCGCGTGAGTAAGGCGTAGCTAAAATGTTGTGGCGCCATTTTGCAACAGACTTCTTGAGTGTCCAAGTGTGTGTGTGTGAGAGTGTGTGTGTGTGTGTGTTAGCTATACTTCTGCTAGCAAATATAACTAATTGACTCGGTTCGGTGTTTTAGCCACAATTTCAAGTGATTGCATAAACTTCATCTCATAGCAATTAGCAAAGAAAAATATATTTAGTTATACATCATAATTTCTCTGACAAATGTACTTGAATAAAAATGAATGCAATCATTTTCAATTTTAGTTTCTTGGTTTTTTTCTTCTTGATAATAATGAAATAACAAATTTAGCGTAATTTACAAAAAAAAAAACGATTTTTAAGCAAACATATCAAAATTAGCTCAAATTTCAAAAAACTCAGATTTTGTACAGAGAAGACTATAGTAAAACATTATTTGAATTTGAAGCAGATATTTCATAGCACATTTTAGTCGAAATATTCCTTAGTAAAATCGTTTTTCAAGCCAAAATGCAATATGGATCATATTTTTGGATATATCAGACTTTTGCCAATCCGCAGTCGATCTGCTCGGAAAACACTGAAAACTTTTCCATAATTCGACTAATATATCATTTAGCCTTAAATGTGTGCTATATAATTTCAAGGGTAAAGCAAAAATGAACGGTATATGAAACCACCAAATGACTGCTCTAAAAACGAAAGCTCTCAGAAAAGGTCTGTGAAATGAGATACAAATATAGTTGGGAGTGTTGGTAAAACAAGGAAACAAGAAAGAAAAGCCGCTGAAATGACAGAGCTTAATAGATTTTTGTTTTTCTTCTAAGCACAGAAGTTTTCAGATTCAAAAATGTTACAAAACAGCACAACAACTACAGAGGGATGAGGGGGTGGGGGGTGGGTTGTGGTCATAATACTAAAAAGGCTCTACTAGAAGCTTTTACACAAGTAACTACAAATATACGGAGCAGACACATTTATGCATGGAAAATGATGATTGATAAATACAGTATGGTGGGGGGAGGGAAGTGGATTATATGTGGGGGCAAGTGTAGTTGTTTCTCTTTTTTTTCTCTAGGATTTCTCATTTTGTATAGTTGTAAAGAATTATGGGAGTTGTGTGTGGGGGGGTTGGGGGGTGGCGGGGGTATCGGGGTTGTAAATTGATAAATACCTTGAGGTGCCAGCACCTTCCAATTGCTGCCGATCCAATGGCGGATCGAAGATTTGCTCACGATCCTCTTTTGATAATTCCAAATCGGCGAATTGATCCAGTTCGGAAGCCATCTTGAAAACTGTACTTCCTGCGGCGCGTTTAAGAACTTTTTTATTTCAATCGGTTTTGCTTGAGTGCGTTTCTTTTTACTTGTTTTTCTTTTTCTTTTTTGTTAGGGGTTGGGGGGTACTTTTGCAGGGGTCGGTCTTGATTTCGTGCAAAAAAAATATATATATATATATATATATGTATATATATATGCTCAGTTATATAGATAATAACAATTATTGGCGTATTACGTCTTGTTGATCGAAAAACTCGAGGAGAAATTTGACAAAAATTCGGATTACGCTTCCGCCTTAGAAAACACTTTAGAATTTGGATTTAGTTTTAGGTCTGTCGTTGTATTTTGATTTTTACGTTTTTTTTTATTTGATATATATGATATATATTCTAAGCAAAGTTTCGTCGCAGTTTGGATGTTATTTGATTTTTCTTTTTGGGGCCGTGGAATGCTTCAAAAGGACGTTTCTCTGTTTGAATTTTGATGCTTGGTGTTTTTTTTTTTTTTTTTGGCTTTTATTCGTGTCCTTGGCTTGATTGATTACCGTTAGTTCGTCGTTTTGGGTACGTTTTTTTTTTGGGTCGATACCGGAAACGAATTTAGTGCGTTTTTGAAATCGAGAAATTGTCGTTTGCAGTTTAATTTAATTATTGTTGCTGTTGTTGCATTGCTTGGTTTTTTTTTTCTTTTTTTGTTGTTATTACTTGTATATATTTTTTTGTAATTTAGCTTTTTTTTTTGCCCGCGCGCTCGATTTGGTTATTTTTTTTTTCGAAACCTCTTTTTATTTTTTGGATGTCTTTTCAATGAATTTCGAAAAAAAAAAACTGTTGCTGGTATTTGTGTCAATTTGGCCAAATTGGTGAAAACCTGAAAAGTAAACAAGAAGAAATTGGGTATCAATAAGAGTAAACTACATTTAACAGTTAGTCAAAAGAAATGCAGTGTCAAAAGCTCGTCGTCACACGCTTTTAATGCTCTGTCATGTTATGTGAGAGATAATTAAGCTCAGGCTGTTGCTGTTTCGATCATCATCATCATCATTATCATCATCATCGTATCAAAAATAATGACAGACACACAAACAAACATGGCAATATTGTGGTAAGCAGCAAAACAAAAACAAAAAATAATGGCAGCTACGCTAAAGCTCATTATTGACCACCACCCCCAGCGCCAGCTACTCCCAGCGCCATTTTTGTGAGTAAGTGAGCGAATGAGAGTGTGCCATTTGGCAGCGCAACAGCTGTTTGCAACGGTCGAGAGGGGGGGGGGTGTGGGGGGGTTGGCCGGCGATCAGAGGCCGGCCGGCAAGCAAGCAAGCAACACGTTGCGACATGTTGCTAACCAACCAGCGAGCAGGCGAGCAGGCGAACAGCAAAGCTTTCATCATCAATGCTGCTGGCAGCGACGCCGACGCGTCGACGCGTGAGCGCGGGGGCCGCATTAGAAGAGATTTATGCGATGCGTGTGCGAGAGAAAGAGAGGGTGAGAGCGAGAAAGCTTTGCTGCTGCTATTGCTGTTGACTTTGATCTTGACGCCTGTATTTGTATTTGTATTTGTGTGCGTTGGTGTTTCGTTTTTGGCAATTGTTTGTGTGGTGAATAAGTAGGCGAACAGCAAAATCACGAAAAGCGAACAAGCAGCAACAACAACAAAAAACACACACGAAAAATACAAAATGTGCACAAAAATGCTGAAAATTCTTGTTGCTTCAATTTGTTTGTTTGTTTGTTTGCTGTAAATGTTGTTATTATATTGATACATATAGTTTTTATTTTACTTGGCTTACTTCTCACTGATTGCAGTTAGTCTGTGTGTGTGTGAGTGTGTGTGTGTTTGTTATTATTGTTGTTGTTTGCCGACTTCTTTTTTATATATTTTTGTTGTTGTAATTTGTGCGCAGATGATGTCAGAAAGCGCCTTTAAAAATTGTGTTTGTTATTTTGTTTTTTGCGTTTGTATTTTTTGCATTTGCATTTGTTTGACTTTATGCTTTATTTGACATTCGTATACATACATACATATACATATGTATGTATATTCAAAAATTATGTAAAATATTTATCAAATATGTATGTGTATAAGTTTTCAAATTGTTTTGCACAATAACCAAAAAACATTAACAAAAAATAAATAAAAAAAAAATCAGCATAAAAAAAAACGCAAGTTGTGTTTTTGCTCTTTTTTTATGTTTCTTTTGGGCTACTCTTTTGTGAGTTGTAAAATAAAAGGCAGGCACAAATACACACACACACACACACATACACAGCCGAGAGCACAAAAAATATGCCACGAAAAAAAAACGACATAAAAAAAAGCTGCAAAAGCTGCTGCCTTGCCCCGCCCCTGCCCCCTAAATAACACCGCTGCTTACCACCACCCCCCGCCCGCCAACGCGACAACTATTTACTTGTTGTTGTTGTTGTTGTCGCTTAAAACGTAACAAAAAAAACAAGCAGACAAGTTTAACGGTTCAACTATCATTTTTCTTGTGCTTTCTTTTTTAAACATTTGTATTTTTTTGCCAATTGTAAAAACATTGCTATGCGTTAGTATTGATATGTAGTATGTATATGTATATGTGTGTGACTGTCTGTCTGTGTGTGTGTGTGTGTGTTATTGGCTTTGAATGATTTTTGTTGTATTTTATGTTCGGTTATGTGGGGAATTTCATTTGATTTGCGCGCTCTTTATTTTATTTTATTTCATTTCGTTTTTTTTTTTTGTTTCTTTTTCTTTGCTTACGTTTTAGGAGCGAACGTACGAACGAACGAACGAGCGAAGAAGAGGAAGCAGCAACAGCAGATCAAGATCACTTTGCGGTTTTTATTTTGTTGTTTTTTTTTGTGTTTTCGGAACTGAAAATAAAACTATTTACGAACAAACACAACAGAGGGAAAAAAACAATGAACGACGGGCCGCGACGGAAAACTCGTTAATGCATATTTCAACTTTTGTTTTTCTTTGCGTTTTTATTTGATTGAAATTTGTTTTTTTTTTTTTTTTGCCTTTTGCCGAAAAATTTGCTGCCAATAATGCTTTTTGACGACCTTCTTTCTGCTGAGGCGTTCCAAATACAAATGACGGAAAGGAATTGTGTTTCCAAGCACAAAAATGTTCGACGTGCATGCGGCATTCTGACGGCAGCAACCCAGCAGCAGCAGCGCAGCAGCGACAGCGACGGCAGTAGAGCATAGAGAGAGTGAGAAAGAGCGAACCAGCGAGCGAGCGAGCGAGCGAGCGAGAGAGACGAGACATAGAAAAAGAGCTCAACACGCTGCCTAACAGAGCGCACTGAGTGCGTAACACTTAACAGTTCCACTCAAGTATTTTTTGGCCGCCACAGCTCTGCTGGTGCTGCTGCCGAAATTCCTACACACACACACACAGACACACAGACACACAGACACACAGACACACACATGCAGACAGCGTCGACCGCGACCGCAGCCAAGCGAAAGACAGCGTAATACAAAAGCGCCCCTCTTTGTATTAGTGTGTTAGTATTAGTGTGTGTGTGTGTGTGTGTGTGTGTGTGTGTGTGGCTCTTGCCGAAATTTAATGAGTACGAGTGGAATGAGAAATGAGCCCCGCCAAATTCAGCAAACGGAGTGAGTGACTTTTGACTTGAGACCCAATGCAAAAGCTTTGAGTTAACAAATTCGAACTCAATGATGGAAAACTAGAATAGCCGAAATAACAGAAAGCGGTTTCTTTGATTGAGGCCGATGATATGCATAAACTAGAAACAAGATCAGCTGCCAACTATACATATGTACCACATACATATGTATATACATATGTATATATGTATATGCCATAGTTTCAGCCACTCAAAACTGAGACTCAAAGCGCGAACTCAGATTCGAGAATTCGGAGCCGAATTGCTACTCAAAAAACGGGGCGCGCGTCGCAGCCTCGAACTGGAACCGGGAGCTTTGGCCACGCTCACACACACATATAGTTTTGGGAATGGCATATGTACGTGTGTGTGTGTGTGTGCTTGTGTGTGTGTGAGCAGATGCCAGGATAATGTTGCGCTGCGTCGCTGTCGACGCTGGCGTTGCCAAAAAATTGAATGCGGCGACGACGACGACGACGGCGACGGCGACGGCGGCGCTTAAGCGCTAAAAGGAAGAAGGAAGCAGCAAAGGAAGTGAAACTGCGAGCACTGTGCTCTGCTCTGAGCTGTTAGCACCGAAGGCAAATTGAACCGAAGTACACACACACACATACACAACAAAGTACGTAAGAAAAAAAAAGAAGTATATAAAATATGCTCGAATCGAGCCTGCTCCACTAGCAGCTACTCTGTAAAGCATTTTGTATCTATTTTTGTTGTTGTTGATATTTCCAAAAATATTTCATAAAAATTATGAGAAAATTACAAATGTACAGTAATTTTGCCACAGCTGTACAAATAAAATAAAATAAAAGTAAAAAAAAACTATTAAAAATCGAATCCAATTTTATAGCTTATAACTTATTTTGAACTTGCAAATAATACGCACAAATTGTTATATACATTTATGTATATATTATACAAATACATACATACATACATGTTATATAACTTTAGCAGTTTTCTCATTATGCCCATTTCAATATGACTGTAGGGTATAAAAGAGTGAAAATGAAATTTGAATACGTCTTGAAAGGACGAACACATTCAGAAAGCAGCTCAGCAACAACTTGAAGATTATGTTTAAATACAGATACAGATACGGATACGGATACAGATACAGATACATATGTATATCTATCTGTTTATATACAGATACATAGAAATATATATGAAATCTTTGCTTGACAAGGATTTAAACTGTGGCAACTAAATAAAGCTAGCTTGGATGCGATTATTCGCCATTTTTATATATATACTTTATAAGCACAAAGTCCTGCAAATGTCCTTGGCGTGCTTTGCACACTGATCAAAAACTAGTCAAATCAAAAAGATAATGCTGCATTTAGATTGAGAAAATCAACGTAACTAAGTTAACCCATTGAGGCATATTGAGAAGAAGAAAGTTTCATTTACTTTTTAAGGATATGCGAGCTTGCTTGTTAATCCTTTACACCTCTTTCTGAGCTTGAGTTTCATTTTAGACTTGAAATTCAAGCTTCAAGTTTGCTAGCTTTTAAGTTTCACATAATTGCAATGCCTGCAATAAAGTTTGTACCGTTTTTTTGCTTAAATAATAAAATGCATACACTGCTCGAATTTTCGTTAATTAACAAAGCAAAAGAATTTCAGGAAACTCTGAATTTCATCAGCAGCAAACTTTACCATCGTTTCGCTACCTACGTAGTTTAAACTTGTTGAAATTAGCAAAGCGCACAAAACTAAAGTTCACCTTCTGTATATGTGTGTGTGTGTGTGTGTGTATGTATTTGTGCCAAATATTTGGCAGACTAACTGCATTAGTGTAAGGACCTTGTCCTTGGCAGCTAAACAGCGGCCAACGATTATTTTCGGTATTCAGTTGAATATAAGAAGGGTCCTTTATCCTTAGTTAAATAGCAGATATATATGAGCACATATATATATATATATATGTAAGGAGCAAGGATACATTAAAACCACTATATATATATATATATATATATATACATATTTTCCTACTACAAATTTCAGTTACATTTTGTTGCTAAATCTAATTTGAATCAATACTAATTTCAAATTAACATATTTTTTCTATATGGTAAAAATATTTTTTAGCAAATTAAACTGAAATTAAAGCTAATTAGAGTAAATCAATAGCATTAGAATTAGAATAAAAAAAAAAAAAATAAAAAAAAAGTAGTTGGGAATAAACATAAATAATAAATGAACTTAATGGCAAAAAAAAGTAAAATTATGATATTGAAAAAATTGAAAATAGTTGCATATAAATTCTTAAAATATTTCTTTAGTTAAGTAAAGAAAATTCGAAATTTGAGAGCCTTACAAATTGAAACTTTAAAGTTTCGCTGGCTACTTGAGTTGTTCATTGCTGCAACATTTGTGGCAAGCAGCAGGGGCATAGCGAAAAGAGCGAGAGTGAAAGCCACTGACTATATACATGTATGTGTGTGCATATAGTATTTATTAAGTTTTAATTAGCATGCATATTGCTTAATCCGCAGTTAATTTGTGTGGCAAGTTGAATCATTTGAGCTTAAGCTGCAACCTCGACCTCGACCATATGTCAATGATGCCACGTGTCAGCTTATACATATGTATGTATATGTATGCATGTGTATATGACAAACAGCAGTTCTATAGAAAGCACACACACACACACACACACACACAGATACAAAGTTACCGCTGTGGCAAATGCTCAATCAAAACAACACTTGTAGAACTTCAAGGACAGCTGAGAGCAAAATGCAGGACACTTGTTGCACTCTGCACTCTGTGGCCGCACTCTTCACACACACACACACACACACACACACACACACACACTACCTATACTTGGCAGCAGTTGTCGCCGCAGTTTGTGGCCAGGTGCATGGCAGCAAGCGGCTGAAGGGGGTCTGGGGGCATGCCAAGTGTGCGGCAACGCACGCGTCGCAATCAAAACAAAATCAGCGAGCAGCAACAACAACAACAGCAGCAGCAGCAGCAGGCAGGGTCCAAGGGGTTGCCTTAATAGGTGTTGTTGTTGTTGTTGTTGTTGCCGCAATTGCAATTGCAGTTGTTGAAGGTGACATTAATTGACATTTAATGGGCAACAGCGACAGACGAGGGGTGGCCGCAACAAATGCAATGCCACACATACACACACAAAGCAGAGAGAGAGAGAGCGAGAGAGAGAGAGAGAGCGAGGGAGAGGGAGAGGGAGTAAGGGAGGGGAGAGATTGCTACTTTTGCCCGTTTGTCGCTGGCGACAAGCCAATTAAAGTTGAAAGCTTTTCATGCCTCTTTTATGTGGCAATTCAATAATTGAAGAGCTTGCCACAAAAAGTGCAACGTACTCGCCTCATGCCTCACGCCTCGCGCCCTGCTCGTTGCGTCCCGGGGTTAAAGGTTACATAGCTTATGAGGCAACCCAAACACACACACACACACGCACACAAAAGAAAGGGGGTTGGCCATTGGTCAGCTTTGCTGTGCAGCAATGCTTGCAACAATGCTTGCATCCTTTTGCCATCGTGGTCTTTGCTCCTGTGTGCCTGGTGTGCCTGGTGGGCCACGCAGGAGGGTTGTGGGCGTGCAATTTGCATACTCCATGCAGCAGCGAATGGCAGACGAAAGCAAAGAGCGCGTGACTTCTGATGCCCCCACCCACCCCCTTGCCCCAACCCAAGCGATTTGTGATTCCTGCTGCGCGTTGCAGCTGCACCAACGAAGGGTTAGCTACAAATCTATATATGTGTATGGGTGTGTGTGTGTGTGTGTGTGTGTGTGTGTGTGTGGATGTGTGTGCGTGTTTGGTAACAACAAGTGCAACACAAAAATGGCGCGCGCAGCAACTGCAGCAGCAACCCTGCAAAGTATGCAATAAAAAGCTGTATGGCTCCAAAGCTAACGGCAACGTCGCAGTCGCAGTCGCAGTCAGCGTCGCCGTCGCAAACTGCAAGAGCGAGTGAGAGAGCAGTAGGCCCGGCAAGGCAGTCTGCGAATGGCAGCCGTTATATATACATACATATGTGTGTGTGTGGGTGTGTGTGTGTGTGTGTGTGGGTGCGTATTGCAATGCGAAATGCAATGCAATTATCGAAGCGCACACAGACCCAGTTCGATTTGTATATATGTGTATGTGTGTGTGTGTGTGTGTGTGTCAAATGTAGCAAAATGGCGGCACACAAAAGCTGCTGCTGTGGTGCAAAACGCAGCTGCATTGCAATTGATCGGCTAAGCCTTAGAAGAGTGCGAGAGATGAGTGAGCGAATAGCACAGCTCATATGTATGTATGTACACATGTGTGTGTGTGTGTGTGTGGGTGGCCGGATATGGACTGTGATATGCAAATTAAGCCTTTTGAGATATATGTACATACATATACATATATCGTACATACGCGTACATATAAATGTGAGACTATTTAAAAAGTGAAATATTTCTTACTTCAGAATATACACTACAAATTTGTTGGCTACCAACCTCATTAAAACTTTTCACCTATACCTAAAAAAACACTAAACTGGAATCTTAGTTTATGGATAATTTATGAACGGGTCGAGATATTGAAAACAAATGTTCAGCGTATTGGTATTTAGGTATTGAGCCGGCAATACGAGAACTTAAATTATAAATATGGTATCTCTAGCTCTTGTAGTCTTTGAGATCAGCGCGTCCATACAGTCGGGCAGACGGACAAACAGACGGACATGGCTAAATCGACTCGGCTTTTGATAGTGATCAAGAATATATATACGTTATGTGGTCGCAGATGCTTCCTTATGCCTGTTACATACTGCTGCACCACTTCATGATACCTTTTTTTCCCATTTTCAATGGGTTCAGGTTATACAAAAGACGTGCTCAAGTCAAGATTTTGAACTGGGATTGACCAAAATGGAACTTTTTCTGCAAACAAATCGTTTCACGACCATTTTGTTTTAAGTCCTTAATTCAGATCAGATTTGATTAAATGGAATATAAACTTTATATTATTGCGATTAAAATAAAGATAAAATATGTTATTATAAATATATAAATATATATAAATATATATATGTTTATTTCATATAATTTATATTAAAATTAGTCTACTTTGCGTTTCAGCCTCATTTTGCGTACTTATCAAAAAGTGGTTAATTAGATGATTTTAAGTTTGGCAAATTTCTGCAGCTTTTGAGCTGAGAGCCGAATGCAATGTAAATATATGGATATATATATATATGTATTTATGACTTTGGCCAAGTTTGGTCTAGCAAAATGGCGGCCAGCAACGCTTTAAGCCATTTATGAATAGATCAGCTTTGTGCGAAATAAATGCGTGTGAATTGTAAGCAGGCAGGCAGCAACAACAACAAAAACAACAATCGTGTGCTATCCTGTGCAGCATTGTCAATGAAAGGAGGCAGTAGAAGAAGAAGATGGAGAAGAAGAAGCAACAGCCAAAAACTAAAAAGCTAAAAAACGGACAAAAAGTGCAAAACCAGAGTGCGGCGAACAAAGGGAAAGCAACAAACGGTTTGTCTATTGTGCGTGTGGCGTGTGAACAGGACGAGGGGCCAGAATCAGGAACAGGACCACAGCCAGGACCAGCACCAGGACCAGGACGAGGACGAGTACCAGTTGGCAACCAGGCAGCACACACACACACACACACACACACAGAATACAACAGGACATTAAAGAATTATACACGAAGTGGCATCAGGAAAGCAAATGCCAAAAGAGGAACCGACAACAAACTGCAGACAAGTAATTGAATAAGCTTAAACGGGCCGTAGGGGTACACAGAGAGAGAGAGAGAGAGGAGAGGGGCGGGGGGAGGGGGGGGGGGTAGACACAACAGAAGCTGATAAAACTAGTATATGTGCAATATTATTATATAACTGAACTAGCAAGCGAGCACACCAGAGAGAGAGAGAGAGAGAGAGAGAGAGAGAGAGAGAGAGAGAGAGACAAAGAGAGAGAGAGAGCAAAAGCTGCTGCCTAAGCTTATTAGCAGGCAAAAGGACGCGAACGCGTCTGGCTCAAGGACTCAAGGACAGCCGCATGGCGCAAAAGGACTTTCCCTTGCGGTACAGTTACGCAGCTCAGCAAACGCTGGCAAAAGCTTAGCCCGCTGATCTCATTTGGTTAGAGCTAGAAAATCGAGCTGCTGCCCCCCCACCGCTTAGGTGGGTATAATCCAAATCCGTGCCGTTGGACGCTGGCTGCTGCTTGCCACACCGAGTTGCAGCGATTTCCGCGTCTGTGGAATGTGCGCCCTGAGAAATTCTAATCTAATTTTATGCTGCCTCCGCGCTCTCTCGCTCTCTCTCGCTCCCACTCCGCTCTCTGTCACTCTAGCTCGCTCTTCCTCTCACTTTGTGTGTGATTTTGCGGCTGTTGAACTTTTAAATTGATTTGAAAACATTTTGCGCGTTTCCATGCAGCAGTGGCAGGGGCAGCAGTGGCAGCGGCGTCATGGGGCGCAAAGTTTGCGGGGCCTCACTTGAGAATGCATTAAATTTAGCCATGCCACAGACGCAGCCATGTAGATTAGAGACAGCAGATCGGTGGCAGGCAACGGAGGGGGAGGAGCGAGGAGTGAGGGGGGAGGGGTATGTGGTGTAGTTGGGGAAACGCCCAGACAACTTCAATTCATTCATGCCACACGCCATCGCCCCAGTCGACATTTAAAATAGACGCACAATTCCCGAATGCGTCGCCCCTAATGACTCGAGAATAGGCAACGGCAACAGCAACCGTGCAACTGCCACCGTGCAACTGCAACTGCCACAGCATCTCTGCAATTATTTGCCCATCTTATTTCCGTATCTGTTACATAATGAAAAGCTCAAAAATCCCTATTTGCAATAAATATTTAATAAGTACGCAGAAAACGTGAATAAATTTCAAGTTTGCTCGATTCAAGGTGTATCTATTTCTTTCAGTGCATAATCCTGCCATCTTAGCAGCCAACAGCTCAAGATAATCCTAGTTAAGTATCGAAACAATCTTGAATCCCTTCTGGGAAAACAACTCGCAAAGAAAGTTCAGATATGGCAGGAAATTAAATTATGAAAAAAACAATTGACTGCTGTCGAGTACTCCAGACTAAGAGATTCCCTGTAGTCTATAAATATATACATATATATTCAAAAATTGGGAGAAAGTAAACCTTCATTTCAGCTAGATTCTGATAAAAATAGAAATCCAAATTACAGCTAGATGTTGCTTAAACTCTAGCAACCAAATAGAGGTTAACAATTACAGGTTATCTTGATTGATCCTAGTAAGATAGGTAGAATAACCCAGAATTTCTATCAATAGGAATATCATAATATATGGAATATGAAGATATCAGTTGATTATCTAGCTGATTATCCAGCTAAAGCTCAATGAATTCATAATGATAAGAGCATATGTTTGGTTGAAAGCATAATTGATTGATTGATTGATGATTGATGGTCATATATTCACAGTGTGTGTGTGTGTGTGTGTGTGTGTGTGTGTGTGTGTGTGTGTGTGTGTGTGTGACAATTGCAGATACTTACAGATTCCTTTTAGCTGCGTGATTGACTGTTGATTGACGGTTGATTGACTCTTGATTGACGGTTGATTCTTGCTGATTGACAACTGATGCTGTGTACTTGGCTATGGCTTGGTTGCTTGCTCTGCACAGCCAGTTCAATGGCAAGCTAACAGTTTTCCCGTTTCCAGCTTGATTAGCTACAGTTAATTGGTTATCCTAACGATGCGGCATAAGCTCCAGTGTCCAGTGATTATCTGGGATGAAACGAAGAGCACCTTGTGTGAGTAACTGGCGACTTCCCTTGAGTCAAATATCAAATATCGATGACTGTCCGCTGCTGTTGCTCACGCTCTCTGGTTTCTTGGTGGGATGTGGTGGGATTGGGGGCGTGGATGTTCTTGGGAATCTGTTGGCCCACTGACGATATCGCTGCTGGAGTCTTCTGTGCTTTTGATCGAAAATCGCCAGTAGCTATTTGCATATACATACATACATACATATATATATATATTATATATATTATATATATTATATATTTTGTGAATATGAGCGAATTTTAATTAAGTGCCGAAAATGTGTGTGGAAACGACAAGTGAGTTAGAATTGCTCGGATTCGGATGTTCTGGTGTTTAAATACTTTTTGGATTTTATATTTTGGATAATTTTTGTTGTTGAGGGAGCAAAAAAAATAGAAACTGACGAGTGAAATGTGTTGATGACTACTTCTTACTGAGAGTTATGAAAAAATTCGAAAAATTCAACAGCTCTCCAAATGCTATCTCAGTTTTCTCTACACAAGCAAGCCAGCAAGCTGGCAAACAAACAAGCTGCCAGTGTTGGAAAGCGGAGCGGTCAAAGCGCGCGCTCGACCATCGGCCCTAATCTATATCTTTAATTTGATTGATTTTGTGCCAAAAAAAAAAACAAATACCAAAAAAAAAAGAAAGGCAATTCGGAAATTCTTTTTCGGGTGTTTTTTTTTTTTGGTTATGGGGGGGGGGGGCGGGGGGCTTATTGATTTTTGCGTAGGTGACAAAGACGACGACGGACAGCTCAGTACAACAGAATCGGAGTGTAAACGGGCAAACGGGCAATGAATTGGTGCATGAGGAATGGGAAATGAGAAATGGGAAATGAGAATGCGAGTGGGAATGGGAACGAGAAAGAGAGCGTTGCTCTGTGGGCAAGCAATGTGAGCTGTGTGCGCGAGCGAGACAGCAGCAGATGCGTGAGAGTGCGTAAGACGCCGACGGCGTCGTCAGCAGCGACGTCGACGTCGCTGCCAAAGAAAACTGGAAAATGCTTGCTTACAATTACAAATATAATTTGTATAATTTGAGTTATCGGTATTGGTATCGGTATCGGTATCGGTAGCGGTATCGGTAGCGGTATCGGTAGCGGTATTGGTATCAATATTGGTATCGGTATCGCTTTCAATATGGGCCGTTTGGGGCGGCACTTTTTCACTGGACCTTTTGCACTTTTCACTTATCCACCAGACAAAAAAAAACAACAACAATGGCGACGACAGCGGCAAACGGAGCGATAGACGACGATAGTGTCCACAGATTAGGCTTACGTTTTTTTGCTTCTTTTCTTTTCTTTTCTTTCTCGCTTTTTGCTTTCCTTTTCGCTGTTTAGTTTGTTTTTGGCTTGGTTTCGGATTCGGATTCGAGAGCTGAGAGCTGAGAGTCGAAAAACGAACGAACGCGCGGCACGGCGACGAATAAACTGGCAGCGACACTAGAATGTTTCAATGAAAATGTCGGTGGAAAATCCACAACGCAGCAGCAGCAGCAGCAGCAGCAGCAGCAGCGGCAGCAGCAGCAGCAGCAGCAGCTGCCGCTGGCAGAGACGCTTACGTCGCCGTCGCCGTCGCGTTTTTCCTATCCAGAAACAGTGAAAGTTATGCGTGTGTTGTTGTTCTTGCTGTTGTTGTTCTTGCTGTTGTTATTATCGTTGCGGCGGCGTCAAATCAAAATGGCTGACATGTGTATGTGTATGCGTAGTTGTAGTGTGTGTGTGTGTGCGTGTGTGTGTGCGTGTGTTTTTGTAAGCGGCGTCTATCCGGCAATTTATCCGTCCGCCTGCTTACAACGAACCTTGTCAAAGCCGCAATCGGAGTCCGAGTTCGCCGAGCAGCCGTTCTTCTTGCCACATATTGTTGCAGCTCTTGTTGATGTTGTTGTTGCTGTTGCTGTCGTTGTCGTCTTAGGTGTCTACAGTGTCTGCAAGCAGTCGGTAACTGATAGCAACTAGTTTTCATTCACATAATAGCAGTTTGCAACAGCAGGAAAAACCAACAAAAAATAATAACAACATATGTTGCATTTTCTTCATATTTCTAATCTTAATTTTAAACGATTTTTGTGTCTAAAATAATTATAAATAAAATTAAGTACTATTAGTATACAAAATAAATGTACTAAAAAAAATACAAAGCATAAATAAATAAATATGGAAAAAAGGGCAAATTTGATACAAACAAAACGTATTTTCCCAGTAACTTGTATTTTAGTAATCCAAATTAATTGGTTAGCAAAGTTTCATTAAAATGTATGAAAAACCCAGCAGCTTTCAACATGCTTTCAGAAAGTGTAAAAATTCAATTGGTGTTTAATGTTTGTTTGATTTTATGTTTGTTTGTCTTATCTCATCATATGTACATATGTATGTATGTATGTATGTATGTATGTATGTGTATGGCAGTCGCTGTTTCCGCCGCGTTGACCTGTGCTCCTACATTGACAAAGAAATGAAAACACCGCCGCCAATGTTCCAAACGGATAACCGAATATTTTCCATATGAATGGTTTGGCATTTGCCGGCTGCGACGCCAGCAGCGACGTTGACGCTGACGTTGACTGTCGCGCTGACACTTACGGAGAGCGTGCCACCGCGCGTTGCGGCAGAGGGTGAGAGCGAGCGTGAAAAGCGAATTTTCATTTTACGTTTGTCGCAAAAGGCAAAAAGCAAAAAAAAAAAAAAAAAACGAAATTGAAGAAAAACAAAATAAAAACAAATATCAACTCGAGGAAAATGAAAATGCGAGGAAAACTCACGTCGACGTCGACAACAAGGGTGGCAAAGGCAAAGGAAAAGGCAACAACTGAAGCCATTGTCAGCGTCGACTTCGACGTCGACGTCGACGTCAGCAGCGGCTCGCAGTCGCCTGCTGCTGTGGAAAATACGGAAAATTCAGCTGTCTGTCTCTATGTGCACACGTATGTGTGTGTGTGTGTGTGCGTGTGTGCATGTGTGGCAGCTACATTGACTGTTGAGTTTCAGTTGCTTTACCCAGAGAATTCGCCATGATTCTATTTTAGAGCTCGTCAAAACACTCGAAGGAGCTTACAGTGTACGGCCAAAGGCAAAGCAGATTGAGTGGATTTACCTGTGCTCATGTGTGCATCCGCCCACTTCATACTATACAGTTCCACTTCCTGCCAGCTACTTTACTCTCAAGTGAACTAACAGTTTATAACGCTGCTGCCAAACCCAACAATAAGCAGCAGCAGCAGCAGCAGCCAAAGTTATACTTCGGCTTAACTGTCTGGCAAACTTGAACGTCAGCTCTCAAGGCGGCATGGCAACATATCCTGCGAGCTCCTTGAATGCAATTTTCTACTCATTTATGATCATTAAAAACTATTTATGTGCATATTATGCGAGTTGATTGGGCCATTGTGGTTTATTTTAACAATTTTTCATTTATTTTGAATTATTTTTAATTAGTACAATTTGTCCTTCTAAACAGAAAAGAAAAATCTAGGATTCCGGGCTAAAATCAACTCTTAAACCGAGTACAATATACTTGATTCAAGTGCTGGTTTTTCCCATCCTGGAACTCTTAAATTAAGCCTGTTTTTAGCCTGAGTGTAAGCATATTCGGGCTGGACATAAAATGATAACGTGATTCATTTTTGCGGTGGTAAATAAAAATAAAGTATTTTATGAGTAAAGTTAAGTACTTGATCTCGGGCGGAGCCGCTCTTATTCTTTGAAATTAAATCCAACCTAACACTAAACTCGTAACATAAGCCGACAGAATAATTTAGTTTAATTGCGTAGCAGACCTCGAAATATTGTACTAATTTTAGTATTATATATTAAATTTAATTTTGTAATTAAATAAAAACATAAATAAAACTTAAAAAAAACTTAAGTCTTGACCAGGAGTTGAACCCGCACACCTCTCGTTTGCAAGGCGCACACCTTACCCACTGAGCTACACCAAAGCAAATTCCCGCGAGAGCAAAAAAATGTGAAACAAATTGAGAGAGCGAGAACAAAAGAGAGCCAATTTCATTTCTCTCTCAGCTAATATATTTGTATATGGGATGGTTCTAAGAATTTCGTACTTGAATCAAGTATTTTAGTCTTATTTGGTCTGATTATGCTGAGTCATTGTCATTTAATCCAGATAAAGATAAAGATTATATCCTGAATACATACTTACAAGTTTCAAGTACGCTGTTGGTTAAATTACGTATTTTAAACTTGATTTTTAGAATGGATTTTTTTCTGTGTACGCATTATTTTGTTAACAAAACCACTTGCAACTCCCCCACTCCACTCCCTCCCCACTACCAACGTTAAATGCTCTCAAATTCACAAGTGCATTCAAATTAGATAAATCTGTTCCACGATTTGAGCTTTTTGCTGTCCATACCACAAATTTGTTATTCAATAACAGAGCTGCATTTTTTTTAAAATGTCCAAATTGCTCTAGTGTTTACTGGGAAACACATGCTTAATGACATTTAACATTTAACTAAATATCTACAATATGTTAGTGTCAAATTATAATTCTTATATGTATGTAATATGAAGTTATTACCCCTTAATCTGACTCACTAACTTCGCAATCCTCGATAGTCGAGTTGTCTGAGTGTTCCCCATTCAGGCAACTTACAATGAGGATCTGGGTTCGAGTCCCGGGGTAGTGCATGGTATTGTATATAATTAGTTAAGCACAAAACATAGGTTAAGCATAAAGTTTAACCTATGTTTTGTTGTTTTTTCTTTTTTTTTCGATTTTAAAACTGGGGTTTTGAAAAATATATATATTTAAGAATATATATATATGTATATATT
Source organism: Drosophila maculinotata (assembly GCA_035045305.1). NCBI lineage: Eukaryota > Metazoa > Arthropoda > Insecta > Diptera > Drosophilidae > Drosophila > Drosophila maculinotata. Next base: position 8,231,048 of record JAWNPD010000679.1, on the reverse strand, counting down.
TAAGAATATATATATATATATATATATTTAAGTATAAGCCTGGGATTTGACCCAATTTCTGTCAGTTTGGCAACATTTTTACCTAGCACACTAAATCGATATTTGATTATAATTAAATTTAAAATATTACTTTGAACAAGTTTGAAATTCGATTGATCATATTTTATTTTGATCAACACATTTTGTTATGTGTTAGCTGGGAAAATCATGATTGGGGTTCTCTCTGTAAATACTACAAATTTGTTATTTTAAAACAGAGTTACATTTTCTAACCACAATAAAAAATGTTGATAAATGTGTAAATTGCTGTATTTCTTATTTGTAAAAGTATCGATACATTTTCTTCTGTATGAACTAGGAAAAATAAATTTAATTACATTGAGCATACAATATGTTACGAGTAATATTATAATTCATATATATATATCGATATATATATGAGTTGAAGTTATTACCCCTTAATCAGACTCACTAACATCGCAGTCCTCGATGGTCGAGTTGTCTGAGTGTTCCCCATTCAGGCAACTTGACAATGAGGACCTGGGTTCGAGTCCCGGGGTAGTGCATGGTGTTCTTTAGTAGTTTTAAGCATAAAACATAGGTTAAGCGTGAAGCTTAACCTATGTTTTTGTTTTTTATTTTTTTATATATATTATTTTTTTACGCTTAACCTATGTTTTTGTTTTTTATTTTTTTATATCAAAACTAGGGCTTTAGAAACGCATACATATATAATATATATATATATATATATATATATATATATATATATGTCATTCTGGCAACTTATTTACCTAGAACGCTAAAACATTTGTATTATTGGAAAACGCATTCTTTTTTTAAAATATAGACAAAGTTTATTCTGCTACTAATTATACAACTGGTCTTTAGTAATAGTTTGTGATGCATCAAATTGACCATCAATAATAATAATTTGATTAAAAGTCGAATTATCAAAATTAATGAGATTTTTTACATTCGGATACAATAGATCTTATCTGTCGATTACTTATGCTTCCAATGATATTATAATTTTCTTTGAGTTGGCAATTTGAAGTATAATTTCAAAATTATAAGTTATGATAATGAATTTGAATGGCTTGTGGATCAGGTATCACGGTGTACAACATTTGTGTGTGACCTTGCAACGTGTTGGTGGTTTTTTCCACTTTTCCATTTACAACGCCTTGCTAAATCCGATGCGCACCCCGAAACTTGCCACTAGATGTGCTGTGTTATTTGTTACCAACTCAGCCTAAACACACACATACACTGAGACAGAGAGAGAGAGAGAATGAGAGAGAGAGAGAGAGAGAGAGAGAAAATTTGTAGACATTCCCTTCCCAACATGGTCGTTTTGAACACGTCCCGTTTGGAAATTTCGTCCGCGACTTGCGTAGCTGTTCCACCCCAGGAATGGGAGCGAGAACGGGAACGGGAACGGAAAAGGGGATGGGGAAGGGGAACGGGAACGTGCAGAAGACTGATGCGTATGCTTGGAATGTTACAGCCGGCGCTACCCTGCTGCTGCCAGAGACGTTACCCCATCAGGAGCACATCGCACATCGCACATCCCGCATCCCAGAAGCAGCGAAACCACCACCCACCCCCGGTTTCGGCATGGCACGGCCCGGCCCGGCTCGGCTTGGGTTGGGTTGGGTGCATAGTGCGTAGTTGGATTCGAATTTGTGAATGTTATTCGATGCGAGCGCACTGCGATTATCGAGCAATGCTGAAGGCCAAGGCAGTCAGTCAGTTGGTCGGTGAGTAAGTTGCGCCTTACGCTATAAAAGGGGTGCAGCCCCCCACACACACACACACACAAACACACATAGAGTCTAGCCACCACCCGAAAGTGAATCGAGTGTCCCGTTACGCGCTATTGCCAGCGCCAGTTGTGTGCCATCTCTGTCGCACGCTGGCCAGGATCAGAACGGCTGCGGATGATAAACGGTCTCTCCTGTATTTTACTAAACTACCCAACACCCCCCTCCCCCCCCCCCGCTCCCCTCCCTTCCGCTGCAGCCCTCTCACGCAGGGGTCTGTGCTGCGGCATTGTTGTGCGAGCCTTTGATTTTTTTTTTATTATTATTATTTCATTAGATTGCAACCCTCATGACTTGACGACTACTGTGCGTGTCCTTTATACCATGTCCCGTGTCCCGTGTCCTGTGTCCTGTGTCCCGTGCCGTCGCTCTAGAAAGTGCGTACAAAAATGTTTGCCAACATTTGCCCTCAGCCAAACTTAATTGTAGCTACCCTAAACACTGATGCTGACGTCACTGCGTGCAGATGATGCTACCTCAAGAGCAGGCCCATCTTCACAAGATCCACCAGCTGCTTCAAGTGGGGTTCATTGCTTCGTGGCAAGCCGATCATGTTGCAGTCAAATCACCAGAACCATTACGGTTGATATTTATCTGTATAATAATATTTATAATGATATCTAAATAGAGATCGCCAAATGAACTGAAGCCACAAATAAACAAGTTTTTTTCGAGATCATGTCCTTCAGTGGAATAGTGAAATAAATGATATATGCTCGTTTACAATACTTAAGACATTTGTTTTCAGACTTTATAAGAATTTAAAATTGTACAAAACGGTTTAATTTAAATGTGTAATACACCTTTTAATTTTCCACATTTTAATACTTTAAGCATTTTTTATTTTTAAGCTTATAGCAATTACGCTCCCTGGCTTTCAATTTGAATTGCCAGTATTGACAGCTACAAAAATATTACGTCATTTTTAATTTACTTAAAAGTTGTTAAACAAATTTGACTTTTGTTAGTTTTGCTCCGTTAGCTTTTTGAATTGCGAAACATTCGGTTTTTGGTCCCTTATTTGGTAAGCACAGATTGTATCGAAAATCTCGCCAGGAGTGTGTAAGAATACATGATAAATTCGAAAATATGAAATTCTGACAAATACTCATCGATTTTGGAAGCATAATTAAAATAAAGTTGACTAACTTTTATCTTTATCAAGACAGTTATTACCCCTTAATCTGACTCACTAACTTCGCAGTCCTCGATAGTCGAGTTGTCTGAGTGTTCCCCCATTCAGGCAACTTAACAATGAGGATCTGGGTTCGAGTCCCGGGGTAGTGCATGGTATTCTACAATTAAGAATAAAACTTAGTATTAAGCATAAAGTATTATTTATTTTTTATTTTGTTGTTCATATATATACACTATATGATAGTATTAACTTATAAATAAAACCGAACATCGGCTTAGAACATGATTTACCCTGGGGTTTGACCCAGATTATCTTAGTTTGGTCATTCAAGCCACTTTTTTACCTAGGACACTAAAATATTTATTTGTTTTAAGTAAATTTTAAATTTCGAATTCTCAAAAATGCTTTTATTTTAGAGGTTTAACTATTTCAAAGAATAATCCGTGAACAAAATGGCCGAGCTTGAAAATCGGTTGACTATATTTTATTTTAATCAATATAGATATTTTATGTGTTAACTGGGAAAACATGATAAATTAGCTCGACTCTACTTGCTGTGCCTATATTGCTTTAAAGCCAAGTTTTTTTTTCTGACAATACAATAATTTTTCTATATAATATCATGAAGCTGTCTTGAATTGAAATTCGGCTTATATCCCTTCCGGTTCATGTCTATTGCTTCTGGTATTTTGACATCTGTATTGGGAGCAATTTTTGTTTTTATTCTGAATATTTTTTCTTATGTATTTTTTTTTTTTAAATACCTGAACGATCTTAATTATTTTTGAGACATTCCCACTAGCTGCCAAACTTTTTTTTTCTGAGGTACGATTTTTTTTTTTAAACAGAGCTGCATTTTGTAACCGTTCAAAAAGTGTTGTAAAATGTCAAAAATGCTGTATTTCTTATTTGTAAAAGTATCGATACATTTTCTTCTGTATCAACTAGGAAAAATAAATTTAATTACATTTAGCATTCAGTATGTTACGAGTAATATTTTAATTCGTATATATATATATATCCATATATCGACATATATATATGAGTTGAAGTTATTACCCCTTAACCAGACTCACTAACTTCGCAGTCCTCGATGGTAGAGTTGTCTGAGTGTTCCCCATTCAGGCAACTTGACAATGAGGACCTGGGTTCGAGTCCCGGGGTAGTGCATGGTGTTCTTTAGTAGTTTTAAGCATGGTGTTCTTTAGTAGTTTTAAGCATAAAACATAGGTTAAGCGTAAAGCTTAACCTATGTTTTTGTTTTTTATTTTTTTATATCAAAACTAGGGCTTTAGAAACGCATACATATAATATATATATATATATATATATATATATATATATATATATATATATATATATAATAATATGTCATTCTGGAACGCTAAAACATTTGTATTATTGGAAAATTCATTCTTTTTTTAAAATATAGACAAAGTTTATTCTGCTAATAATTAAACAACTGGTCTATAGTAATAGTTTGTGATGCATCAAATTGACCATCAATAATAATAATTTGATTAAAAGTCGAATTATCAAAACTAATGAGATTTGTTGCATTCGGATACAATAGATCTTATCTGTCGATTACTTATGCTTCCAATGATCTATTATTTATTGCTTATTGTCTATAATTTTCATCTTTCTTAACCGTTAACAAAAGTGCTGTAAAATGTGCAAATTGCTGTATATCATATTTGGTAAAGTATCGATACATTTCTATATATGATTACTGAGAAAATCAAGCTTAACTAAATGTCCAATATAACTACAATATATCTATAATATTTACAGTTTAAAGCTATAATTCTTGTATGTCTATAAGTTGAAGTTATTACCCCTTAATCTGACTCACTAACTTCGCAGTCCTCGATAGTCGAGTTGTCTGAGTGTTCCCCATTCAGGCAACTTACAATGAGGATCTGGGTTCGAGTCCCGGGGTAGTGCATGGTATTGTATATAATTAGTTAAGCATAAAACATAGGTTAAGCATAAAGTTTAACCTATGTTTTGTTGTTTTTCTTTTTTTTTCGATTTTAAAACTGGGGTTTGTGAAAAATATACATATTTAAGAATAAAGTATAAGCCTGGGATTTGACCCAATTTCTGTCAGTTTGGCAACATTTTTACCTAGCACACTAAATCGATATTTGATTATAATAAAATTTAAAATATTACTTTTATATCGATGGAGCAATCCGTGAAGAAAATGGAGAAATTTGCAATTCGATTGACTATATTTTATTTTGATCAACACATTTTATTATGTGTTAATTGGGAAAATCAAGATTGGGGTTATTTGTTAGAGTATCGATACATTTTCTTCTGTATCAACTAGGAAAAATAAGTTTAATTACATTTAGCATCTTAATATCTTGAACGAGTAATATGTAATATTATAATTCGTATATATATATCGATATATATATGAGTTGAAGTTATTAATCAGACTCACTAACTTCGCAGTCCTCGATGGTCGAGTTGTCTGAGTGTTCCCCATTCAGGCAATTTGACAATGAGGACCTGGGTTCGAATCCCGGGGTAGTGCATGGTGTTCTTTAGTAGTTTTAAGCATGGTGTTCTTAAGTAGTATTAAGCATAAAACATAGGTTAAGCGTAAAGCTTAACCTATGTTTTTTATTTTTTTATATCAAAACTAGGACTTTAGAAACGCATACATACATATATAATAATAAGTCATAAGCCTGGGATTTGATGCGGATGCATTTATTTTAGAAGAAGAAGTTTTGGAAGACTTTGCCAAAACTGTACCGATTTGTAAGCTCCGATATATGTTCACATGAAGTCTTGCAAGGACATTTGGCAATATAAGCAACTGATATAAATTAATCAGATCTCATCAGATCAATAAAAAAAGCCTAGCATATTATATATAGCGGATAAAGTGTTTGATTGACTGAAGAGGGACATTTAACGATTAGCACCTACACAGAGAGAAAAAAGATTCGGATAATCAGTCATGAATTGAGACTAATTCGAGCTTTATTTCGGATTAAGCTGGGAATAAGACCAATAATTCCCAGATTAAGCCGATTTGCAACTTGAATAGGGGTTGAAATGGAAAAGAGAGAAAACAATTGAGAGAATTGGCTCGCGCTCTCTCAATTTGGTTTGCATTACTTTGCTCTCGCGGGCATTTGCTTTGGTGTAGCTCAGTGGGTAAGGTGTGCGCCTTGCAAACGAGAGTTGCGCGGGTTCTCTTCCCGGTCAAGACTAAAGTTTTTCTATTTTTTTTTATTTATTTACATAATTAAATTTAGTATATAATACTAAGATTGGTACAATCTTTCGAGTACTAGCAACTAAATTACGCAATTAAATGAAATTATTCTGTCGGCTTATGTCAGAGTTTAGCTGTCATATAGGTTGGATAGTTCAGTGGTAAAACACACGCCTTGCAAACAGAGGGTCCCGGGTTCTAGTCCCGGCGCGTGCGGTTAAGTCGGGCAAGATTTTTAAAAAGATTCAAAATGATGCAAAATTATATAAAGTAAATAAATTGTCTTAATATAGTGAATACATAAAACTAAAAAAAAAAACTTGGTTTTTAATCATAAAATGCTTCTTTTTTTACCACCGCAAAAATGGGATTGATTCAAGAATTTGTGGTCTTGATTCGATACCAAGCTTGATTCAAGATTTCCGTTCTTAAAATATCAGTCTTGCAATAAGAATTTTGGTCTTGATTCAAGACAAATGCGTATAACCGTACATTTGAGACTGTTTGTCTTGATTCCAGACCGATTGTCTTGTTTCGAGAAGAACACTTACGCAGATCCTTAGAGTCATTCGAGTACGAAATGAGTCCAGGCGATTAAAGGCGATGATAGCGGAGAAAGTGAGCCAGGACATTGGGCAATCAGTTCCTTAGATCCTTGGAGCCCCTTGAATGCCATCGATCATTTGTGCTATGTGTGCATGTGACCTCAATGTGTTTTTAATAAGTTATGCTTAAGTTATGAATATTTGTTAATGCTGTCGACTGACACGCGGCTGATTGGCCGATGCCAATCTCACGCAAGCAGCCTGCTATCCTGCTATCCTGCCATCCTGCCATCCTGCCATCCTGCAGCCTGTTAGATTTCGTCGAAGGCAGCCAGTTGCCGTTGCCGTTGCCGTTGCAGTTGCCGTTGACGTTGCAAGCGAGGGAAAGGTGGCCAAAAAGAAAGCGTGTTGCATGCAATATGCCCAAGTTTGTAAATATATGTATTTATATGTGTATCGCTTGCATTCTTTCTGTCTCCTGCTGCCTTCGGTCTGCGGCCGCCCCGCTGCGACACCTTGGAGCTGCTGCTCATTGTACTCAATTCAAATACAATAATGATGTAGGGTTAGGCCAGAGGGAGGGGAGCTTCGGATGGGATGGGATGGTATGGGGGGGTGGGGGGGGTTGCAAGTGTTCGCATACTTATCAACGTCAGCATCGAGTAGCGGCGACGTCAGCTGCACCTGCGCACCACTTGCAACACTCGGCACCACTTGCAACACTCGACGAAGCCACGCGAATTTTGTTGGTTTTCGGTTTTTCGGTTTTCGGTTTTTTGTTCTTGGTGAGGAGGGAACCCTTTAGCTGTTGGCGGTTAACGGTAATGCGGCTCATTTTCAACTGCTATTTGTTTTCGGTTCCCTTTTATGAGCGACGCAACGAGCAGCGGGAGGGGCAGCGGAAGGGGCAGCCGAATCATTGATGCTCACAGCTCCAGCCCAGAACATAATTGCAAAATTGTGGTTTCAATTAAAAAAAACTCTTGCGGTTAACGCTGGGAATTAAATAAACAACTGTGATTAAACAAATTGCTCAAATTTAGTATATTAGAGAGAAAGTGTAAGAGACAGAGAGAGAGAGAGAGATTTGTGAACAAAAATTACTAGAATTTTATTGCGGTATTTCAATTGAGGGATTGCGAATAATCAATCTATTGTATTGCTAACTATTTATTTTAATCCTTTTCCCTCCACTTGTTCTGAGGGTCTGTTTGTTTGTCTCATTTGTGTTTAACTTAAAAAATGTGAAAGTATGTTAAATTATACGAACACGTTAATAAATATGTATCAAAAAAAAAAAAAAAAAAATTGTATTGCAGTTGATTAAAGACCAATTAAATTGTAAGCGATATGATTTTTATTTCGATTTTATTATTGTTTTTAATCCACAAATAATATTAATTGCTGAATGTAATTTTTAAAACTTTCTTTAGCCATAAAAAAAGGTACAATCTCAAGTAATAGGTTTATATATTTAATCAGCAATTTGATTGCAAACACGGTATATGTAACTGCAAATATATTTACATATAGTATTATTAAATTTTAATTAATTTATAACACTACAACAAAATTAAAGCTATAATCAGCTTAACTCCTTTATCGGTAGGTACTACTATATCATAAAGTACAAATATATAGACACCAGCATAAGAAATTGGTTTAAACATTTTTATTGTTTTCCCTGATTATAATAGACTCTCTCTTTGATCTATTATTTATTGCTTATTGTCTATAATTTTCATCTTTCTGAACCGGTAGAAAAAAGGTCTGTAAAATGTGCAAATTGCTGTATTTCATATTTGGTAAAGTATCGATACATTTCTATATGTGTTTACTGGGAAAATCAAGCTTAACTAAATGTACAATATATCTACAATATATCTACAATATTTACAGTTTAAAGTTATAATTATTGTATGTCTATAAGTTTAAGTTATTACCCCTTAATCTGACTCACTAACTTCGCAGTCGTCGCTAGTCGAGTTGTCTGAGTGTTCCCCATTCAGGCAACTTACAATGAGGATCTGGGTTCGAGTCCCGGGGTAGTGCATGGTATTGTATATAATTAGTTAAGCACAAAACATAGGTTAAGCATAAAGTTTAACCTATGTTTTGTTGTTTTTTTTTCGATTTGAAAACTGGGATTTTGGAATATATAGATATTTAAGAATAAAGTATAAGCCTGGGATTTGACCCAATTTCTCTCAGTTTGGCAACATTTTTACCTAGCACACTAAATCGATATTTGATTATAATTAAATTTAAAAACATGGGGACCCAGGCAGCATGCCTCTTAATTTAAGTCTTTATCAGGATTCACCTATGACAATGACTCAGCATAAAAAATGCCAAATAAGCCTAAAATAATCTCTTTTACTAGCGCTCTCTCAATTTGTTTTGCATTTTTTTGCTCTCTCGGGAATTTGCTTTGGTGTAGCTCAGTGGGTAAGGTGTGCGCCTTGTAAACGAGAGGTGTGCGGGTTCAACTCCTGGTCAAAACTTAATTTTTTTTATTTTTTTTATTTATGTACTTTGATTTAATTGCGTAGAAGACCAAGTTTCTAGTACTCGAACTATAGTACTAATTTTAGTATTATATACTCAAAATATTAGATTCTTACAAATTAATATAATAAATCTATAGAACAAATCGAGAACAAAATGGCCAGGCCTAAAAATCGGTTAACTGTGTTTTTTATGTTAACTGACTTTTCTTTTAAGTTGAGGTTCTTGCTGTTAATACTACAAATTTGTTATTTTAAAACAGAGCTGCATTTTGTAACCGTTAAAAAAGTGTTGTAAAATGTCAAAATTGCTGTATTTCTTATTTGTTTAAGTATCGATACAGTTTCTTCTGTATCAACAATTAAAAACAAGTTTAACTAAATATCATTATAATTCGTATATGAAGTTATTACCCCATAATCTGACTGACTAACTTCGCAGTCCTCGATAGTCGAGTTGTCTGAGTGTTCCCCATTCAGGCAACTTGTCAATGAGGATCTGGGTTCGAGTCCCGGGGTAGTGCATGGTCTTCTATAATTAAGAATAAAACTTTAGTATTAAGCATAAAGTGTAATATATTTTTATATTTTATTATATAACAACTAGAGATTTTTGAATATTGAAACTGTTTTTACAACTTGTTGTCACTTAACTGCTATAAACAGCTTGTTTGCTCTCTTGATGCTTTCTTTTGGCCCCGTTTAATGAACTGTTTTGAGCCGCATTTTGTTAGCTTGCTCAATTGCTTTATCACTCTCCGATATGTGCACCATAATTGTGGCTCCGCTGCTTTTTAATTGACGGCAGCAGTATAAACATGCCACGCCTTAGTCTCCCCCCCTCACCCCTCACACCATCAGCCCCGCGCACAGCTTTGTTAATATGCAAGTGAGCGCTGGCATAGTAATTACTTGATTGGGTTTGAGCCACAGTTTCAGTTATACTTGCCACTTGCCACTTGCCGCTTGCCACTTGCCACTGGCAGCTGGAGCAGCGCGTGCCAGCGAAAAGGGGCAGCTAAAAAAAAGGGCAGCTGCTGCTGGCAAAGAGCTGTCCGCTGTCTCTTGCCTGCCCCTGACCCGATTATGCAATCACAACACATTAAGCGCTGATTAAGACGCACACAAGCAATATGCAAAAAGAAAAAAGTAAATAAATGCTGGAGAAAGAAGAGCATAGAAGAGGAGAGGAGAGCAGAGGAGCGGAGAGGGCAGTGCCAAAGATCAGATTGCACATCGTCCTGCATAAATTGGAAACGGGCACGCGTTCAAGGAGGCTGCAACGCGCCGCGCCGCGCCTCGCCGCGCCGTGCCGTGCCACGCCAAGCTGCAACAAGGGGTTGACGCACGCTGCCGACGCTGGCGTCGCTGCCGGCACGCGTTATGCACTTTGGCTTAAATGCAATCCCTGACCCGGCTGCCCCCGTTGCCCCCGGTTGCCCCTGGTTGCCCCGGTTGCTTCTGGCTCTTGGTCTTGATTTTCTTTTTATTATTTCCTTGCTACTTGCCTCCTTCGCGTTGCCGTTTTGCGCTTGCTCTTGCTCATGTTGTTGTTGTTGTTGTTTTTTCACGCCTTTGGCTGCAACTTTTTCTTGATATGATAATTATGAGAAACTGACGCAAGGGATCAAATTGCAGCAGCAGCAGCAGGAGCAGCAGGAGCAGCAGCAGCAGTAGGTGTGGCTATAAAAATAAAGGTACGTTTCAATTACATTTCTTGTGGTGTTAATTCCTTGTAATTCAATTCAATTAAATTCCAATTTACAACCAGGTCAACTTTAATTGAAGCAATTCCATTTGCTTTCTTTATACAATTTTCTTCGATTCATGTCAACAGCTTATCAGCCGTCGTCCTCACAGCTAACTATAAAATGTTATTAAAAACTTAGCCAACAGTAAATATAATAAAAAAAAACTTAATTTGTAATTGGTAAATAAATAGACTAACCAAGCAGTTTAGGTAAACATATTTTTGCTCTATAGAAAATCTTATCAAAATTGCCCTAAAAACTATAGCAATCCATTAAAAAAGTAATAATAAGATACATTCTTAAATATTCAGATACAAATGACTTAAAATAAGATAAATAGTGAAACTAAAACAGATTTATTTTTTTTTAAGAAATAGTCTCTAAATTGAAAATACTATTGACTAAATACTACATATTTATAAGTAAATCATAACAAAAAACTAAATATATAAAATTCTAAAAAATATAATATAAATCTATTTAGAAATCACAATCAAAATAGACTTCTAGAAAAATAAAGCAGCGCTTTGAACCCAAAAAAAAAAAATCATTTCGTAGTTGAAGTTTATAGAGTCAAAATATTTATCTATACATAATAATATTTAATTAATCATATTAGTTTTGCAAAAAAGCAATGCAAACAATAATAAAAAGTAATACTTATAGTAAGTAATATTTCGATATACATGGGCTGGCAGTGAGTAAAGCATGCAATTTTAAAAATGTACAAAAAGTATAAATGTATTAGCTATTTTTCAAATAATTTTAAACAAATTGAAAAGTGAATCTAAAGGACCAAAACGTAAACACAATGTAGTCAGTTTTCATGAGAGTTGTTAAAGCATGCAAACAATCATTTCTAGCCAATATTTGTTTGCTTTCAATACGAGTTAAGTGTAGGCATGTATGTTGTTACGTAATTCCGCAATGCAAATACTTATGCATCCTTCCCTTGGTTAATTCGCAGTGTGAGTGTTAATGCGAATTAATTAGCGCTGTAAATAGTCGTTTTAATTGCCCAAAGCCAATGACAATTGCACTCATCGACTGTGCAGGAGGACAGGAGAGCAGGAGGACAGGAGGACAGTCAGACAGGACATCTGCTGGCCACCCAAGTGCTGAGCGCCTTGGGCGCTCATGCTGATTAACGCCCGGAATTAATGAGCATTTAGTTGGCAAAATTAAAGCAACAACAACAACAGCAACAACAGCAATAAGCCAAAATGGCAATCGACGGCATTGTCTGAAGCTGAAGCTGAAGCAAAGGCAAGCCGACAGTGGACAGGACATTTGTCCTGCGTTGCATTGCGTTGCGTTGCATGTCTGGCGGTAATAAAAAATTCATATTTAAAATGCATAACAATGAGACGCGAATACGAAATGTGAAACGTGAAATGTGAAATGTGAAACGAGAACAAAAAGCAAGCGGCACGCAAAGCTTAGACAGCGTTAGGAGCAGGCAGCAGGACGACTGTGCACCCACAAGCAAGGGGCAGGATCGGCATATATATCTGTATATATATCTGTATATATATATATCTGTATATATGTATGTGCATATATAGTCGTGCACCTTTTGCGAAATTAAGCTGGAATTTTGAGTGGACCCCGAATTGGCACGCGCGCTGTCCTCGCCAACGTTGCCGTTGATCCTTGCACTGCTTATCCTTAATTTCGTTTACTTTTGTGCGCCCCGGCTGTCGTCCCCGTTTCCCCCTGCTGCTTGTTGCTCCCCTCCATTTTGGCTGGACAGGTGCAAACTTCTTTTTTTTGTGTGTTTTTTTTGTTGGCCCGTCTGTGCCTCGACTCAAGTCCCTCATCTCTCCCTCATCTCTCTCTCTCTCTCGCTCTCCCTCTCTCTCCCTTTCTCTCTCTGTCTTTCTGTCGGCCACTCGCTGTGTTGTGCGCCTGGCATTAATTCGCTTCTTTATTTTTCGGTAATTGCCGAAAATGTTCCGAATGAACGAGCGAATCCTCTCGGTCCCACTTCCCATTCCCACTTACCCTTCCCTATGCCCGTCGACGCCGCCACCACCACCGCCACCGCCACCGCCACCGCTAGCGGTTCGTGCTCTGATCCAGCGACAGCCGGATTATGGGACGGCCCGCCAGCGTCAGCGTCAGCGTTCAGAGGACAGCGCTGATCCTTAGCGCTTGATTGCGATTTTACGTACCCATTCCCATTGCCATTCCCATTCCAATTGCCATTGCCACTGCCAATTCGCATTGGCGTTCCCATTTCGGCTGTTCGCATATTTGCGACCCCGACAGCCGTGCGATCATTGACTCCTGTCAGGCAATGCCGCCTGGCAAGGATAACGACACCGAACGTCGAACGTGGAACACCCGAGAGCTGCACACGAAATTGGGACAGCAGAAGTCGCAACAGTTATTCACATCTTAGAAACACACACTTACTTTCTAATGAAAACTCTCTAATTTGCACACTGCCTATTTTATGTCCACCTCAATAATCGGCACCATTCATTTTAGTATTTATTTTATTTTATTTTCATAATATTTGAACAGCTGTTAATATCAAAAAAAATGTTTGAAATCTGTTTTTTTTTTGTGCGATTTTTTGGCACCATCCAATTAAATATATAAACATGGCCTGTAGTAAAAATGTTGGCTAATTCAAATGGACTCTACGCATTTTTTCTTTGGTTGTCTGCTAAAATGTTTTGTGCCAAAATATATATATATATATATGTATATATATATTGGATTAAAATCTTTGTGCATATTTAATTATTTGAATTAGTTATCAATTTAATGGATCAAAAATGATTACAATAGAAGAGGTTTATAATTATGAGGTTATATTTGTCAACATTTTATGCATAATTTAAAAAGAAAACGTATTTTATGAAAATACAAATGATTTATCGTCCTAGGTAAATAAGCCAAAAGGTATTACTATGTGCATATATATATTTAAGTTTGTATATAAAAAAAAAATAAAACTTTATGCTTAATTGGGTTAAAACCCAGGCTTATACGTTATTCTTTAATATATATATTTTTCAAAACCCCAGTTTTAAAATAGAAAAAAAAAAAGAAAATCAACAAAACATAGGTTAAACTTTATGCTTAACCTATGTTTTGTGCTTAACTAATTATATACAATACCATGCACTACCCCGGGACTCGAACCCAGATCCTCATTGAAAGTTGCCTGAATGGGTGAACACTCAGACAACTCGACTATCGAGGACTGCGAAGTTAGTGAGTCAGATTAAGGGGTAATAACTTCATATACGAATTATAATGTTACACTTACATATTATAGATATTTAGTTAACTGCTTGTTTTTAATTGTTAATACAGAGGAAACTGTATCGATACTTTAACAAACAAGAAATACAGCAATTTGCACATTTTTCAACACTGTTTTAACGGTTACAAAATGCAGCTGTATTTTGAAATGACAGTTTTTGTAGTATTGACAAAGCGAACCCCAACTTTAAGAAGAAGTTATGTTAAATTAAATTTAAATTATTAAAATAAATTATTAAATAAAAAAAAAAGTCAGCCGAATTTTAAGCTCGGCCATTTTGTTCACGGATTGTTCTGTGGATTAGTTTTACTTCTAAAATCTATGCATTTGTGAGAATTAATTATTTTTGTGTGAAGTTTGTCAACCTCTAATTAAATATTTAAACATGGGCTGAAGTAGAAATATAGGATAATTCAAATGAACTCAACGCATTTTTAAACATATAAACATATTAATATCTGAAGCCTATATTTGTTAATGATAAATTTATCCAATTTGAAGACGAACTAAATTTTGGCAGTGAAGACATTTTAAAGTTTGTTATTTATTCTAAAAAGACATTTCAACAAAATGAAAAATATTAAATGAAGCATCGACAATTGAAAATTTTGAAACATTTCCAAATCAATTCTAAAGTTATAATAAATAATTAAATAAAATAAAAGTTGAAACCATATGTAATTAAGATTCAATAAAAATAAGCTTAATTTAGTTATGCTTTGAAATAATTTATACGATTA
Organism: Drosophila maculinotata; assembly: GCA_035045305.1. Lineage (NCBI taxonomy): Eukaryota > Metazoa > Arthropoda > Insecta > Diptera > Drosophilidae > Drosophila > Drosophila maculinotata. Next base: position 8,216,020 of record JAWNPD010000679.1, on the reverse strand, counting down.
ATGCATATCTCGAAAATCTTTAATTTTCGATAATGTGGTCATTGGCCGGAAACTTGTTGTCTGCATTAAAGAGGTTTTACGGTACAAACGAGCTTAGGTTCCACAAATTAATGCGAGCGCTCATTAAAATTACAAGAAATGAATACTCAAAGTACAGTATTGAATTTTGCTTGATAATAATACATAATTGATAATTCATTGCGTTGTCTGAATGCTCCTAACAAATAAGAATGAATAAGTACACACACATACACATACACATGTACGTATGTACGTATGTATGTATGTATGTATCTGTGCTTACGTTCATTTTGCCATTAGTATTTATTTGTGTGCCATTTGCTGTTGTTGTTGTTGTTGCTGTTGCTGTTGCTGTTGTTGTAGTTATTCCTGTTGTTGCCTAATGTGTGCGGCACAATAATGGCGACGACGATGGCGCTGGCAATTTCAATAATTTTATTTGCACAAACGTAAAAATCAACGATAAGCAACAGCAACAAATACAACAACAATAAGTTAGGCACGCGTTTCACTCACTCTCCCACCTACAGTGTCTGTGTGTGTGTGTGTGTGTGTGTGCGGGGCAGCAGATGCGCAACAAATTTAAATGCTAAAATATAAAATACAAATACAAAGAGCCAAAGCGAAATTCATTAAGCTTAGCAACAACAGTGAACGCCAACGCCAACGAGTGATTCGCCGTACATACATATGTATGTAAGAGAGTACGAAAGAGCAAGGCAGAGTAAGACAGAGAGCGCACATTTAGTTTTCTTTGTTGTTTGTTTTGGGTTTTGGGTTTTGCTTTTGCTTTTGCGCTCTCACCGCACAATTTTGGCGCTCTAGTACTACTATTCTATGCTACTACCTTTTGTGCAACAGACATAGCAATAGCAGCGGCCATTTTGTAGCCATCGGCCAGCAAACAGCAGCAACAGAAGAAATGTCCAATCGGCAAACGCAACGACGCCATTTACAACAACAGCGGCCAAGCCAAAAGTGCAATTTGCAGGCACAACACAAGGCAAAAGCAAAAGCAAAAGCGAAAGCACGTGCATTGAGCGCCTCTCTATCGCTCAGTCTGTGTGTGTGTGAGAGAGCGAGCAGGAGCGAACGATAGACTGCGATTGTGGGGAGTGTGGGAGTGTGAGAGTGCGGGAGTCGGTGTGTGTGTGTGTGTGTGTGTTTGTGTGTGTGTGAGTGCAGCTTAACGACCCTTTGGTTGGTTGGCGGTTAAACTGGCATTACTTCATGTATGTATGTATGTATGTATGTTTGTACATATGTATGTATGTGTGCTTGCTGTTTTGTGGGAATTTGGTGTGTTTTATTCTTGATATGCTATGCATAAAAGCTTGGCTGACCGTTAGTTACAACAAGCTTGACTCGTTTTCATTTTTAGGGCGCCCAATTTTTATGTTGTTATTTGGTGGACAGCTGAAAAGCAGGCCGAACTTGAACCCAAAATCGGCTTTCAAATGCAGCCAACAAAAAGATTTGTTGGCTAATTATGAATAACAAAAGCGCCAAACTGCTGGCTGTCATCTTAAAGCCCAAAAAGTACAATAAGAACAAATAAATAAGAAAAAACCGAATCGCAATCAAATTCAAATTCAGATTCAGATTCCATTGTCCATTGTTGAAGATCTCCGCAGCTGGCAGGACAACTAACTGTGCTTGGGATGCTGTGCGGCCGGCGCTTCCCACCCCGGACATGGACTAGTTGCTGACGGGCTGCCCAGTTGACCGGCTGACCAGTTGACCGGCTGACCAGTTGACCAGTTTGTTGAATGTCCTATTTTTGGCAGCTGTGGCTACGAAACTAGAAAAGCTTTTTGTTCGGCTTCCTTTTGTTAAGCCTCATACATACAAACACACATACATATATACATTCATGTTTCGGCTCGAATATCACACATCTCGAGCTGAAAGTGACATTCAAGGATCCGTCGCACATTTTGTAAGGACCTTTTTAACTTATGTCTTAACTCGTTTTTTGAGCTTTTTGCGCAACAGCTTTTTGTTTCGCCCTCTGGCGACATTTTCATGCCAAGTGATCTTCCAATTCGCTCGTTGAGTTGGTACATGTCTTGACTATGTGTCGTGAGAGCTTTTTTGAACGAAACTTGTTCGTTTAGTTGCTAAGCTTTTTGCTCAGTAAAAGCAAGCAGTTCAAAAGCTGCGAAACTCAAATTAGTAACGGATGACACTTCATATTTGGAATAAAATTTTTCGCATTGCCGAATAAGCTAAATTTTTGTTCAAAATATCGATAGCTTGTCTCGTTCAAAAGTTATCGATATATTTCATATATATAAGGGCATTTATAGGTATTTGGGCCATTTTTCTTTGTAATTTTTGACAGAAAAATTAACCACCTCATGAATGACTTTTTCTATAGTTTTTCATACTAATTTTGACACCCACATTCAATAAAAATTAGAATTTAAAGATTCTAAGATTTTAAAAAAAAATTTCACAATTTGAGTGCATAACATTTTTCCAAAAACAATACCAAAAAAAATATTTTCAAAAGTGCAAAATTAAAGTAGAGGATAAATAATGCCCAATATGGCCTTGGGGTTGACAATCGGTTCAGTTTTGACAAAGTTATGGGTGTTTGAAGTCTTAGAAAGGCAGTGATCAAGAATAGATATATACTTTACGGGGTCGGAGGTGCTTTCTTATGCCTATTACATGCACAACTTTTCCTATTATTAATGGGTCCAGGGTATAAAAATGATAATAAATATGTCATCTGAAGGTCCAAGCAAACTAAATACATAAAAAAGTTGAAATTTGCATTAATTGAAAAGTATCTAGTATGTACTTCAGGGATGTCTTTTTAAATGTAAGGCAGACATAAACAATGTGTGGTTTTTACATAAATATGTATTTTTACGTCATTTATTTTTATCAAATTGTTAACCTAATACGCTTATAAACTATTATGTTTGCGACCTGATGTCCGACATACATGTAAATCTTACTAATTGCTAAATCGTTACCTTGCAACTAATGCATTCTTACTTACAATCACACATCTGTTGATGTGTTTAGAAAAAACAAGGCAAAACAAAAAAATTTAGCGCTTTGGCCAAAAAAAAACTTACAATTGAAATCTTATTGCCTGTTCAGTTTTCATAATCAGGCGGCATTTTGTAATTATATATGTATATATATATATATATATATTTTTTTTTTTTTTTACAAGTTTCTGGTCATTTAAGTAGCAGTTTAATTATCCTCATTTATGATATATGTGTGTGTGTATTTATTTGTGTGTGTGAATTTTGTACAAACTCTGGCAGTAGATTTCACGGAGTTGATTCCAATTGAACATATGTTAAGTTGAATACACTTAAATGTTGGTGTATAACTATCTGTAAGTATGTATGCACAATGGATTGTTAGCTCATATGATATGAAAGATATGACAAGTAGTTTTGCATTAAAATTTAACAAGACTTTGCCAGAGTATATAAGAACAGCTTAAACATTAGGCATAAATTATACAAATGAAAAACAAATGTTCTTAATAGATAAGATTAGTGAAAACGCTTATGGTTTATGTTAATTGTTTATTGTGTTAATTGTCTTATACACAAATGATGATAATGCGACACATTTCACAATTGCACTGGCTACAAATTTACTTTTTCCAATTGTTTTCTAGCTATTGATTTTTAAGTTTTTTTTATGCAAATGATTTTATTGCTATTGATCCTTTAGTGTTCTCTAATTGTTTTGTAGCTATTGATGCTTTAGTTTCATTCGAATTGGTTTGTAGCTATTGATCCATTAGTTTTTGTTTTTTCCAATTGTTTATGTGGCTATTATTGTTTTCATAAGTGAAATTGTATTGTTGTTGCTGGTGTTTGTTGTTGTTTGTTGTTGTTGTTGGGCGTGTGCACATTACTTAATAAAGGCCTCGGGCGGTATTTTGTTTTCCTTGAAGAGTTTCTCGAACACAAAGGCGGCATGATTGAAATTCCAATTCGTCTCCTCCAAGCATCTGAAACACAAGAATAGATTACGATCAAAATAATGTAGCATGTAATATTTCATGCCCCCAGCAAACTCACTTGCGGCTCCAGTCCAGATTCATTTGGCTCTGCGCACTCATGGCCTGAATCATTTGCATTTTAGTGGCATCAGTGGGTGTGCCGCCTGTGTTCGCAGTTGCAGCGACCCCCGTCGCCAGTGTGCCGCTAATGTTGGCCGCTGGCGGCGGCAAGAGAGCGACGGCACCGCTGCTCGATTGTCCCGCTTGCAGGCGACTTTGAATGGAGTTATCGCTAATGGACGAGCTGCTGTTCGGCGCTATGTTGGCGGCGCCCGGCGCTGCCTGGTGTTGTGTGCGCTTAAATTCGCGCGTCTGCTCCGGCAAGGCGCTGGTTATGAAAATGGTCTCGTTGCGAATGCAAAAGCCGGTATTCTGCGGCACCACAATGAATGTGCGCACAAAATGGCGCAGCTCGTAGGCCTGCATGGAGACGGGCGTGGAGCTGCTAGCATCGCCAGTTAGCTCCTTGAACAGTCCCGTCACCGTAAACACCATCATTTGCGGCTGCACAAACACAACATGAAAATGGGTGTAAATCAAGTGCAATTTAAATGTGAATTGAATTTACGGTTTACGGTTTGCTTACATTGTAGATGGTCAGGTCGACGGTGAAAGTGCGACGCTCGTGCAAGGTGCGTGGCCATTCGTTCAATGTGGAGACGCAGGCCAGTCGGCCGCTCTTCAATAGACGCGTGCGCAAATCGTCCCGTTCGGTGCTCATGATGCGACGCAGATTGCGATTGAATTTCCAGAAACTGTTCAGCCTGCCCACATAATAGAGAGAGAGATTAGTCGCAGTTGCTAATGTGGAGTGCTGGATGTAGTGTAGTGCTTACCTGCCCGCTTGGCTGACCGAGGGCATTGACATGGAGAGCAGCGCATGCTCATGGTATGCATCCAGCAGCGGCTGGCGATTATCCGAATCGAAGATGTTGAAGTACTGATCCAAAAACTGACGCACAACATCAGCGCCAGCGCTGTCGCACAAAAAGGATGCCTTTGCCGGCGGCAGGGTGCTCGATTCGTTCAAATCAAAGTGCACCTGTGGCGGCAATATTTCGCCATCCTACCATGTGGATAATTACAATTAGATTATACTTTAAAAGAGTGGCTAATAATTACTGCGTTTATGCTTGCTCAATAATTGTAAAAATTAAATGATTTATATATAAATAAATTAAAGTATTTCATTGCATTGTTTAAATTTTAACGACTGATTGTCGCATAGTGTTGCCACCATGTTATAATTTTATTTTTTGAATTTGTAAAGTGATCAGTTTTTTGAATTTGCACATTTATGGAGCGTAATAAAATGTATCTTTTATTGGACACATCTATCCGTATTTAAATTGTGTAGGCAGAAAATGTTGGCAATAATGATTACACATTGTTTTTCATACAAAATGATATTATTATTATTTGTAGCTTTCTTTTTAAATTTCAATATAATCAATTTAAGAAAATGCATTTTGACACCAAGGCAATTTGAGCCCTTCCGCGTATTAATTTAACATTTATTTCAAATATAGTTAGTAAAAAACAATGAAGATTTGAATTGTCCTGTATTCTATGCTTGACAAACATTTTGTTGCCCCTTTTTCTTGGCCTGTTTTTTGGCATTCGATTTAGCATAGGCGCAGCAAATATTTGGTCAACTTACCAGATTCATCAGTTTGGGAAACTTGCGTCTTACTTCGCTGTAATTGGTTTACAGAAGGATGGCATCCGTTCGGTTGGCGGCATTAGTATTGAGTGATTGGCATACGTACATCATAATATGATACATACATGTACAATATATACATATATATATATATATATATATATATATATATATATATATGCATATATATGTAGCCATGTATGTGCAAACATATAATAGTTTAAGAGTTATATTAGATGATTAATAAATGTACATACATATGCAAATATATATAATATGTACATATGTACATATGTATGTATGTATGTATCTTTGCTGTGACTTTTGCAGTTGCACTGCCGCATTTTGCCGCCTCGAAATGCACTTTGGTTTCCCCTTGCCACACATGCAACCTTTGATAACGCAATAATTCGTTTAATTGATGTTTTCTTTTTATATACGTTTATGCGACGTATAATTGATTTGGCAGCCATTGAGCAGGCAGATGCACTTGGTTCATATTTGGCGCATCTGATCAATGCTGGCGCCTGGATCTGGGAAACTTACAACGGCATTATCAAGGGAGTCAAACTTTTAGGCAGCGTTTTTATATATTTTCGTTTTTTTCTTTTCTTTTTTTTTATATATTTTTTTTCTCGTTTTTATACCCTGTTTTTTTTTTTGTAAATAACCCCAAACGTGTCGCACCAAAAAGCTCAGTAAGGTATCATTAAGGTGGCTGTGTTTTGTGTTGTTGTATTGATATTGTCCAGAGTTGTCACGTGTACTCAATGTTTGCACGCTGCATCCGCAGGCAAGGCACACGCCCACCGCCAGTTCATATTGAAATGAATGGCTTGCAGCAAAACGCAGCCGGTTAGTTTTCAACGTGGGCCGCCCTCGCCAGCATGTACCGTTAGTCAGGTGTGTGCGTGTGTGTGTGTGTGTGTGCATGTGTGTGTGTGTGTGTGTATGTGTGTGTGTGTGCATGTGTGTGTGTGTGTGTACATGTGTGTGTGTTGCTTGAAGTAGGGGTATGTCCTGGATGGCTGTTGGGTCAGTGTGGTCAAGGTGCTTGGGCTGTTTGGGTCCGGTCCAGTAGTCGCATGCTTTGGCGCGCGCACCCAATCGAACAATTTGGTTTGCCGACATGGACGCCGCCGCTACCGCAAGTGCAACAACAGCAACACAAGAGCGCAACGCGTTTTCAAAGTTGTCGCAACTGGCGCCAGGCCACAATCAAACCGGCCGAGCGCTGCGCGCGTCTGCGCGTGCGTGCGTCTGCGCATGTGTGCAATGCGTGCGTATGCGGTGCGTGCGTGCGTCGGGTGCGTTCATGTATGGGCTGCTTTGTATGGGTTTTGGTTTTGGGTTTTCATGTTCACACAGCAACAATGACAATGCCAAAAAGCCCAACGCCGCTGCATGCCTGCCTGCATAACGGAAATGCAAACGTGCCATTAAGTTGTGTCTGTGTCTGTGTGTGTACTCTGTGTGTGTGTGTGTGCCGCGTCCTTTTCCATGTTGCCGCATCGTCAAGTTGGCCGTCAGTGTTGTGAGCTTTTTTCAGGTGCGCTTTGTTTGAAATTGACTTGTACTTTTTTCTGGGTTTTCTGTTTTATTTTCTTCCTTTTTTTTTACTTTTTTTTTTCTTTGATTTTTTTTCTGGTTTTTTTTTGTATTTTTTTAACCTTTTTTTTTACTGCTAAAAGCCTGTCTCCACCTTAGTTGCGTTCGTCATTCACATTGCAACAGTTTTGAAGGAGTTTTTCCGTGCTAACAAATGCATTTGCTTGCTTAAAGCGCCATGGAATTTGAGCAGGGGGCAAGGGGGGGGCAAGGGGGGGGGCACGAGCGATTTGCAGGCAAGCTGCTGTTGCGACAGTTCAAACCGAAGAACATGGCTGAACACAGTTAACCAGATAAGAAACAAGGATAAATAAGAACAAGGCTTGTGTTGACAGGATATGAATCGTTCAACTGTTTTAAATAACCCGTTAGCCCCGTTCCCACGTTGATGTTTCGCTGTCTGCGCTGTCACATCCTTACGAAAGCAGGAGCAATAGCAAATCACATTATAGTATACCTGACAAAATGCGCCGGATCCTTGTAGCGCGAACGGCACGGATTATTGCGCAAGACCAGCTCCACAATGGACATGTTACGAAAGACCAACAGATGCGCCAGCGACGGTATCTGCAATCCGGCGGAATAATCAATGTCATATGTGTAACAATTAGAAGTTCAAGATATATGTATGTACGCACCTTGTTATTGGCCAGATAAAGTATCTTTAGATGAGGCAGACGCTTCTCGGCGCCCTTGAACGATTCCATGGTGGTCATGTTGTTATCGTTGAGATTGATGGCCTCCAGATCGGGTATGTTGTCGCAAATGATGTCCAGGGCCACGGACATCACGTTCAAACGGAACAGCGGACAAAAGAACGGCTTCAGATCCGAGTCGACATTGAAGCGCGACAGATCGAGCGCCTTGGTGTGCACATTATACCGCTTGGCCATGACCACCTTCATCTTTGCCTTGAACTCCTCGTCGATGGTCACCAGCGGCAGGCCGCAGCGCACGCGCGGCATCAAGCGATAACCATCCGGCAGCTGTGCGTGCCGCCCCAGCTGCACGATGCGCTCGGCCAGCTCAAAGTCATCCGTGAAGAAGACGGCACAGTGGCGCTCAGTGCGCCAATATTGTGGCACAAACGCATGCGGCGACATTGCAGCCAGCAAGGCACGCAGCAGCGTCTCCTTATCATAGCCCTGGCCATTTTGAATCTGAAACGAGTACCAAATAAAAATGATATTAAATACAAAAAATCAATAAAATAGTTGTGAGTAAATGAATCAATTTGTTAATGCATATTTGCATATCCATTACAATAGTGATTGCAAATGTGACAAATGCAAAAGATCACAAAGATATAAGATAAAGATACATATTTATAACTGCCATAACTACATATATACAAATAATATTAGCTATAATTGAATTTAGCTATGCTATCAAACCAAACATATTTTCATATATTTTATTATTTTTATTATACTTTTTTATCCACTTTTACATTTATCGTTACGTTTGCTTTACTTTTATTTGACGTTGTTGCTCTGCTAATTTATTATATTTTCGTTGCTCATTATCATTACGTGATACACTCACAATTACTCAATATTTGCATACCAATTTGGATTTTGACTCGGTAACTTGGTTGGGGCCCCTCTTTGTGTTTTAATTACTTTTGGGTGCGCTTATCTGCTTCAAGTGTCTATGATTTAATTATGAGCATTTTGATAATGATTATGACGCACACATATACACAAAAGCGCACACACACACACACACACACATACATATGCATTAGTTTGCTCTATGCTCGTAATTGCTTTGACCTTTCCTTCCTTATGTCGCTCTCTGCTTATTCAATTCCAGTCTATTCAATGTTCAGGAATCAAGAGAAGCTAACTACGTTGCCCCCAGCGGGATTTCTTCTGTTGTGGATCTATTGAAATGCATATATATATATATATACAATATGTAAATACAGTGGTCTCTCAGCAGTGAGTTGTTTTAGAAATTATAATTTATACGGCAATACGAATTTGTTTTTAATTTGTACATTTTTAATATAAATTTTTTCTATATAAATGATAAACTTTGATGACTTTGAGTTAGAGAACTTTATAAAGTGTGTTTATAATCGATGAACAAATAGTTTATTGTAAAGAAAACTTTATTGAAATTCCATATAATTTAAGCAAACTCGCCATTACATTAATTATAAATAAAACTCAAACAAAATCGAGTTACAAAAAAATTCGAGTTAAAGAAGTTCGATTTCAGAAGAATGGGTCTTCCATCTAACACCCGATTCCTTCGCGCCGAGGATGTATCTAGCATACAATACTTTTCAGCATCACACTATCATATACTTATGTATATATGTATATGTGCACATTTATAGTACGCATGTAGTTGTGTCACGTTCAGTCTACCGATGGATCCGTTGTGCCCATTAGATAAAAACCAGAAACCAAAAACAAAACTGTCAGCTCTGCTCTTACTCATACATACATACATACATACATACATACATATGTACATACTTACTCAGCGCCATTCATTCTCATTTTGCTGCGCATTAGCGCAATAAATACATATATATTTATTATTATACTATTGGCGCATTAGTGTTTGTTTACCACTCATTATGCCATTTGGCACACTGGCGATATTGGTGGTGAATGGAGCTTAAAGTCCTTACGCCACAACCAATGGGATCTATTAGTAAGGCCAATTGCCGTGTAGCATTCGATGCGATAAGAAGTCTCAACCGGAATCTGTTAGGGCAGTAGTCATAAGTTGGAATGCGATTAAAAAGTGTGAGCTGTCTTTATTAAATATTTGCACACATTGTGGTATTTCGATAGAATATTTGAGATATGCTGGCTGACAACTGTTTACGCTCCAAGATCGGGCAGCACAGACCCTAAAGCTATGAAACATTTGTGCTAAAAAAAAAACTATGACTCTTCTGGGAAATTTGTGTTGAGCTGCGACGGTGACGGTGACGGTGACGGCGACGGCGACTGCGACTGAGATTCGAGTGTGGGCGGATGGGGTGGTTGGGTGGATATGCAAGTGAATGAGTGCGTACATGAGTTGGTATTTTTTTTGTCGTGCGACGAGTACATTAAGTAGTGTGTGTATATATATATAGAGTTATATATATATATGTATATGTATATAGCATATAAATCGCGCTTTTGTGCACAACAATGAGAAATACGAGCGCACTGAGACATATGTACATGTATTTCTAGAATTGATATGAGTGATGACGCCGACGCGTCAACAACAGCAGCAGCAGCAACGGCAGCAGCGACGCCAGCTGTGACAGCGACAGCGACAGCGACGTCGCGTCGCGTCAACGGGGCTGGCTAACAAGCGGGCACCGGCAAACGCAGTGGCATTCGTTAACAGCCGTGCGAGGTTGGAGCAACAACACCGTTACCGTAATCGTAACCGTAATCGTAACCGTAAACGAGAACACCCACAAGGAATCACCCACACAATGGGCAGCTGTTGCTCAAAGGATTTGGATGACAAGCGCTCCTGGAGTCCGGATGAAACCAAAAATGGCGTAAGTACTTAACACACTGCGATAACAACCACGCATCCTTTACCGACCTGACTCTGCCTGTTCCGTGCACAATTTTGTGTGCATCTAGAGCACCACATCGACCATCATTGCACAGCCCATGGATGATGTGGGCAGCACCGGTGTGTTTACGCTGACACGCACCACAACAACAACAACGACGACAGCAGGCAAACAACAACAGCACACAGAGGTGACAACAACAAATGCTGCATCTGATGCTAAGGATTAGAACTAAACTCTCCAATTCCAATTCGTTTACTATTCCAATTTCAATTCCTTCACGCGTTTTTTTTTTACACTTGCTTCAGTTTTTTTTATTATTTATATCAATATATATTGTTAGCTAAGTACATATGTACAGAGTTATGTATATAAACTGTACGTATATGTAAATTATACATTTTTTTTAAAAAAAAAAAGAGAAACATTTGTGACATGTGTGTTTGCTTTGGCAAGAGGAAGAACCAGTGCGTGTGTGTGTGCGTGTGTGTGTGAATATTTTAACAATGAATTATTCGTAATTTGTTGCCAGCTAACAAGTACTGTTACTATTATTATTATTATTATTATTATTAAAGATATACAAACATATACTCGTAGCATGCCCAAAAAAAGAAAGAAAAAAAAGTTAAATTGTGTGTAATAAACGATTAACTGAATGCGATTCCCTCAACTGATTGTTCATTTTGTCTACAAAGAAACAAACAAACGAAATCCATAAATTGGGCCGGGAACGGAGACGATACTTTGCTGGCGCGATAAGAACCGTAGCTCCCCCTTCCCCCCTCTCCCGGCCGTTCGTCCGTCCGTTCAGCCGCAAAGTAGCTGCACACGCATTCGCGCATTGCTAAGCGATGACATCAGGCCCAGATGCCTGATGCACAAGAGAAAACACTGAGACAGTAGTAGAGACAGAGAGAGAGAGAGAGAAAGAGAGAGAGAGAGAGTGGGAGAGTGGGAGCGAGTCTAGCAGGAAATGGGCATACACGCAAAAAAAAAAATAAATAATAATAATAAAGATATAATGAAACACACCCACGAAGTGGACGCGCTCCATATGAGTCAGTTTCTTGGCAATTTTCTCAATGGGATTGCTTTGGCCTAGACCACAAGCAAAGAAAAATATTACAACAACAACAACAAGAACAACAACAACAACAAGAACAACAACAAAACCCAAGTGACTAAGTAGCCACCTTGAAGTTTGGCACGTGCGTTCGATTATTAATGCACCCAGACGCTCTGCTCTCACTGCAACAATTATGATAATGATAATTATAACAATAACAATAACAATAACAACAATGCTAATGCTATCGTTTGAACGCTGGGTACGGATTAATAGTTAACATATTGCAATTCATTCGCATATTAACATATTATTCTAATTAAACAATGCGATGTTAAACAGCAAACCAGTCGTAGGAATTTGTTTAACAACAACAACAACAAAATATAATTACATATATCTAAAAAGAAAGCTTCCTGCTTTGTGTCTGTGTGTGAGAAGCACATTCAATTAAATGTTCTATTAATATGCCGTATTTGAAAGCAAATCAATCAATTGCAATATGTTTAAGAACGTCCTTGAAGAAACTTCTACTAAATATAACAGTACTCAATTAATTATTAAAGGCACCACATGCACCTTGAAAATATATATATATATGTACATATGTATGTATATTATATTTACTACAATTTTCCAGCAATATTAATATTTTATTGCACATTCAATTTCAAATGAATTGCACAACCGTTTCTGGTTTTTATACCCTGATCCCATTCAAAATGGGAATAAAGGATATAATGTTTTTTTGCAACAGTAAGTAACAGGCATAAGGAAGCATCTCCGACCCCATAAAGTATATATATTCTTGATCACAATCAAAAGCCGAGTCGATTTAGCCAGAGATATCTCGTCTCGTTCAAAAGTTATCGATAAATTTCGATTCCAGAACAGTGTTTTTTAGATATAGCTTAAAAGTTATAAGAGGTGGAGGCACTAAATTTGGTATGTAAATTCTCCTATAGCATACAGAGGTTAAAAATATTTCACTTTTTTGATACCTCCATCCGATGCCCCAGCAAAATATGTATGGTATGACCTTCGGATTTTACATAGTCTCACATTTATATGTCATCTTTAAGTCCTACAAATTTCATTACGATCGGACAATAAACAAAGAAGTTATTTAAGGTTCAATGTAACATAGTTTGGGCAAATGGAAGAAGAAGAAGCAAAGCAATTGCACGACGCGCGCAGCTAGCAGCTTGTGTGTGTGTGTGTGTGTTTCTTTGTATGAATGGAGTAAAAGAATTGTGAATGCATGTAAGAACTGGGTTCAGGGTATCTGCTAGTCGGGCACTCTCGACTAGAGCACTCTGACTTCTTGTAGTTGTTGTTGCCAGCGTTGCCATCTAATTATAAAACAGGCTGGCTGGCCGGCTGGCTGGCTGGCTGGCTGGCATATCACGCAATGCGGTATCGTTATCAATATTGCAAGTCCAATTTCAAAGCTCAGCCCAAATGCATGCAACATATATTCGAATTAAATGAAACAACAAACAATGCTGCGTAAAACAGCAGAAAAGCGAGCCAATTAAAGATAAGATTAGGCACCAAAACCATTACACATGTTCTCTATATGTACATATGAGTAGCAGAATCAGTTGTGGAACCAAATTAGTTGAGGAATTTGCCAAAGATTTGTACAAATGTATGGGTGCATTTATTGATGTACATATGTACATGTAGATACAAAGTATAAATATGTATGTATGTATATATAGTACATTTGTACAAATGCACAATGTACAATGTGCACAAATACAACAGAAATGGTATTATTAAATCAAGCAACAAAATAAAACCAAAGCAAAGCAAAGCAAAGCAAACCAAACGACGCAGAAAAAGCAATTAAAGAAAATGCAAAACGAGGCATACATACATACATACATACACACATGTGGATAGATAAAATAATTTGAACATCAACAAGAACGACCCTAAAGTCAAATGGGGAACACAGCAGATAGAAACCAACTCAATGACGACGCGTCGGGGATCGTGGATGGCGACTGGGGACCATGAGCCGGGACTGTGCTGTGGTTGGCGGGAATGGGGGGGGGGGGGTGGTTAACGAGGGAGATAGGGGCTGGTTGGCTGGGCGAGTGATAGAAAAAAAAACAGAAATTGGAGCGCACCGCCGCCCCCGCTGATCGTTAGGGTCCGGCATGGCCCCGCACACGATCAGCAGACGGCAGCAAAAGTTAAGTTCGGTTTGGTGCTGTCAGTGCAAACGCGACCCTCGCGACAGACAGCAGCAACGCGCACCCAAAATCTAAAATCCACAATCCATACATCACATCCAAAGTACACATTTCAAGTATTCTAAACAGTCGCAAGTGATTCAGCATGATGAAGCACGCTGGACGCTTGGCCATTGTGCTGATCGCACTGTGTGCGCTGTGTACGGCTCTGCCCATGGCCAACGAGGAGGACCTGGTGGCCCTGGACTCTGTCGAACAGTTGCAGCCACAGCAGCAGCCGCACATACTGAAAATAGCGCCCAAGCAGCCGGAGCAGCAGCAGCAGCAGCAGCAGCGACCCGGCGTCTTTGATACCATTGTCGAGGAGCTGCGTGCCGCCGGTGTCCACACGTCGGAGCAGAAGCCATTGCATACGCTCAGCTACAAGGAGCTCACTCGCCTCCTGGCCCTGTGGCACATGTCGCTGGGACGCAACTACTACGAGGCCAATGAGAATCGTGCACCGCCTGCTCACATGGACAATGACAATGACAATGACGATGACGACGATGACAGCTCATCACAGAAGCAGCCACATCACGGCTAAATCCAAATCCAAATCCAAATCCGAAGCTAAGCAAATCAAATGGATTGCCAAAGAAACAATCAACTCTCTTTTGTTTTTTTTTTCCAAATATTTTTTTTGGTGTTTTTTTGTTTTGTTCAACTTTATTACTAAGCAGATCCTTTCTAATTGTGATTTGCAATGCACTTAATAAAGAATTATTAAAAAAAAAATATGAAAAAAAAAACAAGTGTGATCTAGTCGAGTGTACCGACTAGGAGATACCCATTACTCAGATAGATACACAAAAAAAAAGAAGATACACTACAAGCTGTGCTCTACGCACAATAAATAGTTTCTTAAATATAAGTTCTGTGTAGATTTCCCGATCGTTATACAATTTGGAGTATATAAATATAACATTGAAATGTGCGCATATACCAAAAATCAAGCTACAGCTACGATTTTTCCATCTACAAATTGTAATTATGCTGGATATAAGCTCAAATATGTTACTCTCTGACTGGCATAATCTCTATATTCAAGGGGTTCTACTTTACTACTTCCAAAAAATGTGTTTACAATCGAGATTCGATTTGTGGTAAACGGTAACGGAGGAGTTATGGGAAAAAAAAATCAAGATATTTTGTGAAATCGGAAAAATCTCCTTCTGTTACATACACTTATAGAACTTCATGGTACCCGTTTTACACTGCAGCCAGGGTACAATAACGATAGGTTTCATGAAACGGAACGTTGCTTTTCCCGCCCAACAACTGTGTCCCGCCAGCTGAGATCGGGTGGTGCTGAGGGCTCACGCTCCGAACCACTGCTGCTGTGGCTTCCGTCGCCGCCGCCGTCGTCGCCGCCGCCGCCGCTGCTGCTGGTCGTGGTGACGACAACGAGCGGCATTTGGCGACGCTGCAGTCGCTTGGCGATGGGCGGCACAAAGAGATCATGCTTGATCAGCGTGCACTCGGCGTCCAGATAGATGAGACGATTGTTGTCCCAGTTGAGGGCCGCACAGCAGCAGGAGAGCAGCCAGCCGCCAAAGAAGGCGATGACAAATCCGATTGCTGCATACCACATGTAGCTAATGCGATACAGGTAGAAGTAATGAGCATCCGTCTCCGCATCCTTGGCAGCGTGCAGAAATATGTCGCGTGCGTAGCTGCGATCAGTGGGGCAGCCATCAATGGACATGTCCAGGCTGGGTATTGGCGGCTTCGGTTGCCCGAAGCCAATCCAAAAGGATATGGCCAGCGAAAGGAGTAGACCGCCAATGGCGCCCTTTTGGTTGGCCGACGTCACGTACATGCCCAGCGTAAAGAGGCCCAGCAAGGGGCCGCCAATGATGCCAAAGATGGACAGAGCCGCCTGCAGCAGGCCGCCAATGGAGCCGGCAAGGAAAGCCATGCCAACGCAGAGGGCACCATAGAAAACAGACAACACCTTCGAGTACCACATCGTCTGGCGATCGTCGAGGGTGCGTGCTGAGCAGCAGCGGACCAGCGGCTTCAGGTAATCCTCCAGCGTGACAGCGGCCAGCGAGCTGATGGCCGTGCTGATTGTGGACAGGCTGGCGCAAAAGATGCCCGACACAAAGAGGCCAGCGAGTCCGGTATATTCACCCATGGTGTCGACAACGAACAGCGGCATTATCTGATCCCGCGAGCTGACGCGTCCGGCGAGCAGCGGATCACAGTTGCGATAGTACCAATAGATGCACAGGCCCGAGAAACAGGTGCTTATGCTCAGCAGACACAATATGGGCAGACACCACCAGAGAGCGGCGCGTGCTGATCTCAGATTGCGTACGGCGAGCAGACGCTGCACTTGAGCCTGATTCACGCCATAGATGGCCAGGTAGGTGGCACTGCCGCCTAGCACCTGGGTGAACCACGAGTGCCTGGTCGTCGGATCAATGCTTAAGTTGGTAAAATCGATGCGACCGTTGTCCAGCGCTGTCTGCCAAACGTCTTGAAATCCGCCCGCCTTGATGCCCGTGCAGATGATGACACTGAAGACGGCTGCAAACATGAGAATCGACTGGTAGATGTCCGTTATGAGGACCGCCTTCATGCCACCCAGCGTTGCATAGAAGGTGCAGACGATGCCAACAATCAGCACCGAGAAGATCTGATTCAAGCCAGTGACAGCCTCCAGGGCCAAGGCCGGCGCATACACAACAATGCCCATGTACAGTATCATCTGCATGGAGAAGGCCAGCGAGGCGGTCAGCCGGGTGGCATAGCCGAATCGTAGCTCCAGATACTCGTAGACACTGGCCGTTTTCAGGCGATAGAAGACCGGCAGGATGAGGTAGGCGGCAATGGGTGTCGATAGCACGTAGGAGACATTGATGATGGCAAACATGGTGCCATACTGATAGATCTCCATGGACACGCCCAGTATGGTAATGGCCGACATGAAGCTGGCCATTAAACTGAATGCCACCGGCGTAACGCCCATCGAGCGATTGGCCAGAAAATATTCCGTTGTGTTGCTCTGTTTGTTGCCAACGAAGCGATAGTAGACTCCGATGAGTATGGAGATGATCAGGACCACGGCCAGGATGACATAGTCCCAGACACCCAGAGTGGCCATTTCTATAATATCTATAATATCTCACACTCTTAGTCGAGTTGTCCAACACTAAAGATCAGCAGCGTATTATTGTGCGTATGCGCAAAGACAGTTAATTTCCCTGGCCTTTAATCGACAGACAACCAATATTTGCTCGTTGATAACCGTCGGCGATAATACCCCCAAACGAATGCCACCACATATATATATATATATATATAGCATATATAGCAGCTGCAAGTCCAATTTGCTCTTGAGATTCTGCTCGGTGGCGAAAAGAAAAACACGCGAGCGACTTTAACGTTTGCCGGCCGTCAATGAAATGGGGCAAATAAAACCAAAAACTATTCTGGTTAGCGGCTCTGCCCGCGGACGGTTTATAGCTTCATTGGGCCGCCGCTGAGAGATAGCAGCTTAGCTGGCACCAATACTCATTACCCGGCACTTGGGACACACGCTGTGGTCGTTGCCATCGACACGGTACAGTGGAGTGAGTGGGCGCACTAAGATCACGACCGTCTGGACAATAACCGTGCTCTAGTATGTTTCAATTTCACATGGTATATGGGAATCTCCTTCACGTTTGCATTCATGTTCAAGTTCAAGTTCAATTCCAGTTAAATGCCATCACAGTGCCATTTTCATTGAAAAGGATCCAAAACTATTTTGCTGAATTTAATTATAAGCATATATATATGTACAGGTAGATATTTGAAAATATATTAAAATTGCATGCTTCATTTTTTTAAGCGATAAGCGACGACAAATATTCAGCTTTAAATTACGTTCCGAGTAATTTAAAACATTTTAGATAGAAAAAATAGAAAAAGTTCAAATTGCAATAAAAAAGAGCCGACTGAAAAGTGAGTTTTGTACAACCGATAAAACTGAACATATAAGTTAACTCCTGTTCATTTAGTAGTGTTAAATAGAAACTAACTTGTTTACAATTTATAATTGGAAATTTTGAACATTAACAGTTTCAGTCTGTTAACTAACAGACAAGCACTAAGCGAAGTAATTTTAGCAGCTGGTTAAATCCAGCCAGAAATATTTATCAAAACTTAATCTATGCGTATGAGAGGCACTGTAACCCACATAGAGTACATGTCTACATATTTGCTTGTTTAGATTGTAATTAATATGCTTGGTATAGCAATATGCGTTTACTGTTTATTTAACGAACTTTACGATTCACATTAATTAATAAACTTAACGCCAGGCAACCTACACTAAACTGCTGCCAGACATTTGGATCCCAGCTAACCCTTGAAGTAATCATAATAACCCTGCACTGACTGCTATCATACATTTGTCATAGTATACGATATACATATGTAAAAAATTGAAGTTAGCATCTCTGAACCAATGGATCGATGGTAGAGTCGAGTCAGGTGAGTCAGTGTGTTAATATGCCTAGACAGGCGCACAGTAAAACCTAGTAACGTTGATAACATTTGGACATAGTCATTTCGTTTTATTGCCATTAACTGGCAATTATTTGATAATACGTAATTGCAAGAGAAACAGCCAGTTTGGGCACTATAATGTTTAATATTTTATGCTTTAGGCAAACACGAAGATCGAATAACTATGTACATAAGTAGCTAATTTTCGGGGTACCAAAGGATATAAATATGATTTGCGATCTATTGTGGGTAATCGCATCGAGCATTGTATACATATATGGGCACCAGAACTGCTGACTATATGTAATTTATAGGTGACGTCGGCAGAGATTGTAAACAATTTATAAAAGCGTGTTTAATCACACTTGTTATAGAGCATTTCAAAATTAAAACTCGACGACTGCTCTGCTGTCATGTTAACAGTTTAATATAGGTGGAGAGAGAGCGTTCTCAGCAAAGTTTGAGTGAAAAATACTATTATCATTGTGGGAGACTGTGTTCGCATTTCACAGGCAGCGCAAAATGTCATTTAATAGAAATTTGAAAACAAAGCAAAATAACTATAATGTCGTGGAGCGTGTAACACATTGCACCAAATTAAAATATCATTGTAATAAATGAAAATAAAAGAATTTCAAATTAAAAGTCTTCCCTTGAAACAGACAATGATAAACCAGCCTCGAGCTAATAATTCTAGCAGAGGGGCTCGACAACATAATCCACTGCTATATATTACTACTGTTTCTATATATCATTTTGTCAAGTCCACACAGAACAATTTGTTTTGTGATTTCTTTCGCTGCTGAACTTCTTCTACGGACTCTGAGGTCGCAGAGGGCCACTGAATGCCCAACGCTGATCTAGACAATTATAATTCTAGTAAGCCAAACTATTGCCATATTCTATATGAAAATATCGTTAGTTACAATAACCAAATTTTACCGATAGTTTTTGTTTTTCTTGCTATGATTGGCAATATTGATGCCAAGCCTAATTCTGTATTATCCTCGAGCCTATAGTGATTAACACTATATTTTACTATATTACTATATTTTGATAAAAGGCTTTAGAACAAAATTGCATACAAAATCGTACTTCGAAAATAATGTAACACGATTATTTCGCGGAAAGTGCTTGACATCGTCTGAGCAAAGGCTTGATGTTTGTACATATGTACACACATACATATATATGCAATGCATTTGAAAAAGGTTTAGGTAGAGGTGCACTCACCGTAACTTGATACCAGCCAGCGCTGTTGGGCACCAGTTTGCCAAATTTTCCCCGTGGAATGGGTGAGCCGCGACGTCGCGAACTGGGACGATCCTGTTAAGCAGATAGAATATGGAATGGATTAGAGTGCGGGCTACATTGGGTTGGGTGGAAACAAACCTTCACTGTGGTTGTCATTTCGCTCATGTCATCGTCCTCATCCCAGCGACGCACATCCTGAAGACGCAGCTTCACATCACTTTTGTGTGGAAACTGTGAGGTCTTGAAGCTGACCCGTCGCTTGTTGCGATCCTTGCGACGCTGATGGTCATCCACATCTGAAATTGCAACAAAATGCTGTTATCGAGCAAAAGCTAAATGATATGTCATACATACCATCGTAGTCTTTTAACGAGGAGAAACGTGATCCACCACTGTTGTTGCCTCCGCCACCGCCACCGCCTCCGCCACCACCGCCATTGCCAACATTGTTGTTGTTGTAACGCTGACCGCCGCCACCGCCACGCTTCGGCATTTCTCACACGATGTACAAGAAGTTGATGAATAGCAAACGGCCTCAAATTATAATAAATAACAACGCAGAATTCACGACACCGTTAGCGGAATTAGCGAGCTTAGTTTGTTCACAAATTTACGAACGCAACTTAAGAGCGCAATTTTGCAACGCAATTTCATGAAATTCACGCAGCGAATGTAATTTGTGTTTTGTGCTGATGACAGATGTCAAGACAATGTAGAATTCACTGGCTTTGTACAACACTGCCAAGTGTTGACAAATATCTGTTCAGTGCTGCTCAATGCCAATGTGCGTATGAACGATATGGCAACGCTGACTCCGCCAACAAAATAATAATCCTCATTAGCATTTGAAAACATCATTGCTGCTTACCGCAAAACTATGTCCACAAATCGAAAGTGCCGCTTTAACGCAAATGTTGCCGCAACGGAGGACAAATTAGTGCAACATTTAAGCAATGTACTTGAGCGGTGTGCGAGTCAAGCTCTCGAAAACAGCGAAACTTTCCGTGTTGGCCTTTCAGGTACATATATACATATATATAAATATGGACGTGCATGTGTGTGTGTGTATAAGCTCAACTTAAGGTGACTTTGCACCACTCACACACACGCACACACACACACTCATTCACAATCGCAATCATTGAAAGGTCATTCTAATTTATCGATCAACAACAGGTGGCTCCCTTGTACAGCTCTTGACCCGCGCACTTTTATCGAGCAATTTGAACACCAAAGGATGGAAGTTCTTTTTCTGCGACGAACGTTATGTGACACACGATCACAATGACTCCACATACTGGGCATACAAAACTCAAATGCTCCCGCAATTGCCAAACATTTTGGATAGCCAATTTGTCAAGGCAAACACATCGTTGTCATTGGATAACTGTGCCACCGACTATGAGGAACGCATTCGTGTTGAATTCGGTAGCTGCCTTCCGGAATTTGATTTGCTGCTTTTGGGCATGGGTCCGGACGGACACACATGCTCCCTGTTTCCGGAGCAACCAGCTGTGCTGGCCGAAACGCAGCGTCTCGTCATTCCAATTCGTGATTCACCCAAACCACCGCCAGAACGTATAACATTTACGCTCCCGCTGATCAATAACGCCAAAGATGTAGTCTTTGTTGTCACGGGTGCCAGTAAAGCAGATGTTGTAAATGTAATTACAGTTTGTTGATTAGTTATAAAGTGAATATATGTTATTAATGTTCATTTTATTGCAGCGTGTATTTAAGCACATGGATAAAACGTTTCCCTCTGCTTGGGTGGAGCCCACACATGGACTATTGACGTTGATTGCAGACAGTGGTGCAGGAGAAACGTTTCTAGCTTAAAACTGTCCTTGTGCACCTAAAACTCAGTAGCTTTATAGCTGTAATAACTTTTGTAAAACGTTTGTTGACAATAAAAGTATCTGACTTAATGATTATATAAGTTTTATTTTAAAGCTTTTAGTTTGTATATTTTATATTTCTATATAAATTACTGTATGTATCTTGGATTAATATGATTAGAAGATTTTAACTAAGTTTAGGAAAGATGATATTTAAAAAAATATTTTCAAATGCGCGCGCTATTTTCTTTTTCTTTGCAGCACTAAAAATGCGCATGGCGTTGCCACTGTACAGCGTTTTTGGCAAGTGTTGCCAGACAACTGCAAAGCACTTGCTAAAGTGACAAAAAAAAAAAGAACTAACAATTACAAAAACACCCACAAAACGCAATGCCGCGGAAATAAATGTAAGAATATAGTATCATATAATAATGCCAGACACCACCAATGGTGGAGAGTTCGATGCGGAGCGCGTCTGTCGCGTTTGCCTGCGCGAAGTGGGCGATTTCTACTTTATTTACGATGAGGCGCCCGTGGAGCAGGGAGCCAACATAGCCCAGATATTAAATGAATGCACGCGCTACACCTGCGAGCGTTATGATAAGATGCCGCACCACATGTGCGACACATGCATCAAGGCCGCCTGCCAGGCGTATCGCTTTAAGCGGGATGCGGAAAAGGCCTATCGCTCGCTAGTGGCCATATTGGGGAGGACACCTGTTTCCAAGTCAAACTGTACTGATGTTTGCACGCAGACAGAGCAGTTGTCGATGCTGCCGTGTGGCATCTGTAACGATACGTTTGTCAACGTTCTGGAGCTGCGACTGCATCGCAATCGGAAGCACAAGCAGCACATGGAGGAGCTGAAGTGCAAGCTGTGCGATGAGCAGTTCCAGCAGCTACGCCAGCTGCGTAATCATCTTGCCGAGCAGCATGATCCCAAGACGGCGGTATCGTTTCTACGGCGTCGTCTCGAGTGTCGCCACTGCCAGCGCGTCTTCTCGCGACGCGACCATTTGCATCGTCATATGCGGTCCGTGCACAAGATGGAAGGAAGGGGCCGGCGCCGGACGCTGGCCGAGGAGAAGGTTGTGTCAGATGTGCCAGAGGCATCAGCCTGGCCGACTATCGATGAGGCAACCATGCACAGCGGCGACGAACTGGAATCGGCTGCCGTTTTATTCAATGATCCGGCTGCCTGCTCCGATGACAATGACAACGATAATACTGCAATGGGCTATCAATGCCATACTAATCCCATATCAAGCAACGAGGAAGCCGACGATGAAGAGGTCCATGCTGAGGCCAAGCAATCCCTGTGGCTGCACATTAAACCTGAGCCGGAGGCGGAGGGGGATCTTGAACACTGCCTAGAGCCATTTGTGATGCAAACGAATCGGGAGAAGCGCCAAAAGAAAACTGCACACACTGCGAATACGGAAAGCCTGGACAACCAGAAAAGTGCGAGCATTGGCTTGGTGGCACAAGTTAAAGGTAAGTTACGGTTAGCGAGCAGTAAACGAACTGAACTCTGTACCACCTGGCTCACAAACATCTTCCATTCTACGAGCACATCATGGAGCCATCTATTGAATATGCCTTCACTTAGTGAGATTGACTCTAGCTTTGAAAATGATTGAAGCTGATCGTACATAAATTCATAGATCTTAATTTTCCCACCATGGAGATTGATTTCTCGATATTGAGCAAACCAATGATAATTTCTCACCCATTTTTCACCCTTGTGGGCAGATTTTTAAAATATGTCTAACGACTGCTCCGAATTATTATTTACAGAGGAGCCACTGGTCGCCGGTGCCGAGCAGCAGTTACTGATAAAGCAGGAACGCCAGCGTGCTGATAGCGTCAATGAGGATGATGAGTACGAGATGGAGGCCAGAGCCGCAAACATTTACCACAGCGCTGATGAGGGGGAAGAGGAGGAAGACTTTTTCAATGAGGAGAGCGACATGGATGACGACTACGATGAAGATGAAGACGAACCGGATGCCGAGCAAACAGCGCAATCCGAGGACAAGTCCAAGCTGGCGCAGCTGGCCCAAGTGGAAATCGTACGCGAGTATCTGCTGAAGCCGACAGCTGGCAAGCAGCGACGTCGTCGTCGCAAGAAGCCCACTGATGCGGAACCGAATCCGGAGAATCGCTGCGATGTGTGCATGCGCACATTTTCCCGCCATTGCCATTTGCTGCGCCACAAATTGTCGCATTTGGAAAAGAAGCCACACAGCTGCCCGCACTGCCCGAAGGCGTTTGCACGCAGCGATCATTTGAAGGCGCACATCCAGAGCCTGCACGGCAACAAGGAGCACAAGTGCGTGCTATGCGAGTCGGCATTCGCCCGCCTCGATGCCCTCGAACGGCACAAGATGAGCAAGCACAACGGCGAGGGCCTGGACGCCAGCAGCGAACTCAAGCTGCAGATGAGCGAGCATACGTGCGAATACTGCGCCAAGCGTTTCTCCAGCAAGACGTATCTGCGCAAGCACACGCTGCTCCACACGGAGTTCCTGTATGCGTGCAAGAGCTGCGACGAGACGTTCAAGGAGCGCCAACAGCTGCGCAGCCACGAGAAGACCCACACCGGCCAGCGCAATTTCCTCTGTTGCATTTGCGGCGACAGTTTCGCCCGCAACGATTATCTGCGTGTCCACATGCGGCGTCACAATGGCGAGAAGCCATACAAGTGCCGCTACTGCGTCAAGGCCTTTCCACGTGCCACAGATCTTAAGGTACATGAACGGTAAGTGAGCCAACTAACTGATTAGCGTTTCAAAGAATTAGTCTTACACTCATTGATGTTTGCTTGGTCCTTTAGCTATCACACCGGCACCAAGCCCAATCTGTGCAACACGTGCGGCAAGAGTTTTCATCGCGCCTACAATCTGACCATACACATGCGCACCCATACGGGCGAACGTCCGTACAAGTGCGACCAGTGCCCAAAGAGCTTCAGCCAGAGCAACGACCTGAAGGCGCACATACGACGCCACACCGGGGAGCGCTACAAGTGTCCGCACTGCGATGCCTACTTCCTGCAGCTGTACCATATGCGCAACCATTGCCTCAGTGCCCACAACAAGCATATTGAGACGAAAACGGGACGGCTACAGCGCACCGGCCTGCTGGACGAGCCCAATCACACGCACCTGACCACTGTGGTAATGCCGCCGGCACGTTTTCAGCCATCAACGCCAGATCCACAAGCGATAGCGACCGTGACCACGGCACCGTCGATAGCGCCGATAGCGGCAGTTGCAACGCCAATGATGCATTCGCCGGTGACGTACAATACAGCGTCACCCGTATCTGTAGCGGTGCCAGTGACGGTCACAGTGCCGGATGCTGCTGGATTTGTGGGTGCAGCGAGCAATGCAACGGCGACGGCAACGGCACCCTTTGGGGCATTCAATATACCACCCGTGATGATGGGTAAGCGTCCGCTCAGTCCTCTTCGTTCACCCCGTTTAGAAACTCATGCTATCTCTTTCTGTTTGCTATTTCTCTCTCAGCCCATCTCATGTACAATCATGGCGGCAGCAGCCAGCAGAGCAACGCCAGCGGCAGCGAGGCGGGAAAGTAACTGGCGCCGCAGGAGAAACTACGCAAGCAAATTATTCAGTTGCTATTCCAAGCTAATCTTAAGTTGACCCTGTATATAGTATGTACGATATGAAATGAAGCCTTTACTATGCTTTTATGCATATACATATAGTTACAAGATAGAAGAGCTATCTTCGGCACGCCGAAGATACTATTCCCTTGTAGACCGGATAAAATCGACCGATTGATCCTATGGGAGCTATATGTAGTAGTAATCTTAGGAACACAATAGCACTCATAATTAGTAAGTTTGGTCGGGATATCAGCAAAGTTTTGTATGAAACAATTTGTCTGTAGACCGATTGCTCCTGTTAGAGCCAGAAGATATAGTGGTCCGATCTGGCCGCAGCAAAAATACCGATATAGCCATAGTTACATGAAGAGAACATTAAAACTGAAAGACTATTTTGACTAGATCTATAGCGATGCTGATCTAGAATATAAACATGAGATATCTAATTTTTTTACAACAAAACTATAATATCCTCTGCAAGGGTATAAGGATTGCTTAAGACAAACTTTTGTACAATTGTATGCAACTATTGAGCATTGAGCAAACTATTTACACAGTGAAATTGAAAATGGTCCTTAAGCCAACCGTTTTAAGTTAGCATTTGTAATTAAAATGTGTATTTAAGTTTTGCATACTTGCTAAATTTAGAAAAATATTAAAATACTAACTAGTTAACCGAAAAGTACGAAAGCTTTTTTGTAACTGAAATCTGTTTAACTAACATAACTATTAAATTTAAAATGAAACTAACCTTGTAAATACATATAAATATATCAAAAAGCAATGGAGCAACAAATAAAAATGTGGTTTGTCATCATTTAGAGTTATAAATCATTTATTGATATAATGGTTAACAAGCTTTAAAAACTAATTTATACCAAGGTTCTAGACTGGCATAGTTTTTGTTTTATAACATATATAATATAGAGTATATTGCCCTGGCAGCATCCATAATCCTCGCCCGAAACTCAGTTATGCTATGCTAAACGTTGAGTTATAAAGAACTTATGATAGTCTAAACTATTTCTGTCTCAGGAGGGTCGAACAAAATTCTGTTTAAATTGAGATTATTATATGTTTATATCAAGTATCTGGCGTGTTAGCATTTAAATGCAGTATTCTTGCAACGCCCTCAATATTGGCTTAAGCATAAGTTTCACAATGAGTAAATCCAATGAGTAAGTTTTGTCCAAATGCATGGGAGTTGGTTTTTATACACAATGTATTAGTAAATATAATCTCAAAACACAGCAAAAGAAAATTAATAATAATGGCAATAAAATAAGTACATTAGTTGATAAAAATAAAATTAGTACAGTAGTTAATAGTCTCATTTCTTCGGCTGCCACATTCGGCTGCGCCGCGGCTCGGGTAGATTCGGCTGACACTCCAGCTCATCACTCGAATATATTAGCACAGTCGGTTTCTTTATATTTTTGACTTGACGATTGCTGGCCAAAGTTCCTTGGCGATAGCGGCTCAACGCCCGCGGCAACTCGGATGACCGCACTGGCGGCTCAAACTTGTTGTAGTTGCAGATCTCCTCAGGCTCGTTCTCAGTCTCGTTCTCGTCGCTGGTAGGCGGCTGCACATGGATTCCTGGCGTAGCCACCTTACTGCGTCGCTTCTTACCGGACTGACCAACGCTGCGCCGTCCCAGGCCCGAGCTGTTGCGCAGCGTGTTCTCCAGCACGCGCACCTTCCGCATGGGCGACTTTATGGCCTTCTGTTGGACAAGTGCTAGGCGTTGGTTGGCCTGCCGCAGTGCCGGAGATGCCTTCAAGGCATTTAACGTTCTCATCAGACTACGCTTCGCATTTGGTGTCTCCTCTTTAACATTATTATCGGCATTCGGCAATTTCCTCTTATGCAGATTGCCAGTGGTTTTGGCCGACGAACCCGTTATGGAAGACAGCTGCCAGTTGGAAGGGGTTTTGCGCAACGACATCGTCGATGAAGACATTGTCGACATGTTTTTTAATGACATGGGCGTACGTGGAGCCGTCGATCCGGGTGCAGCTGGTGGTCGCATTTTGCCGTTCGTTATAGGCGCTGTCCCTCCCTGTTTGCGGGCACTACTCTGCTGCTCCTTGGCCTGCCGCTGGCGCACCCAATCGTTGGCCATATGCTCCAATATGTTCTCCCCATGGACGAGAAAGGGGCAGTTGTTGCGCGCCTCATAGGCTTGCACCAGTTCGGTAATCTGCTGCTCTATCTTTGGCAGCTTGCTCCCTATAGCCTTGCGCTCGCGCTCCTCTTTTAGGAGCTGCCCCCCACGATTATTGAAACGATTAGGGTCGTTGGCCTTGGCCTCCAGTGCCTCCATGCGTGCCCAGAACTCGGCACGACTAGAGAAGAGCTCGAAGATCTCCTTGTTGCTATTGTAGAAGATCTTTAGATCATCCAGCTCCAGTTCATGCAGATCCAACAAATCCTCGTTATACCACTCGTTGTAAAAGTTGGAGAAGCGCTTCCGCTCCTGCTGCGATTTCAGTGTCAATTCCCACCACTTGATAATCTCCAGGCGCAGCTTTTCAATGAAGGTCTTCAGGTTCTTGCGGCGCAGCTCCTGGCAGCGCTGCAACTCCTCATGAAGCACATCATAGTTCCATTGCGTATACTCCTTGGCCTCGCGCACTCGCCGCATTGCAAACTCATCCGTTTCCTGCAGACGCTCCCACAGCACGTGGATCTTCTCACGCATATCGTCCATCCGATCGCGCAGCTCCGTCATCTGCGCAGCGAACTCCTTCTGCATGGACCGCAGCTTCTCGAAAATATCTGGCGTCAGGCTCTGGTTTGCCTGGCTGAGCAAGTGCTCATCTGTTGCTGTATCGAGCCGTATGCCCAGCAACTTCATATCCTGTTTTATCTGACTGCGCAGCTGGAACAGCTCCTCCATCCGCCGTGTCCGCTCTGCCCGCAGATCATCGAGGTGCTTACAAAACGACAACATCTCCTCCGGTTTGGGCAGAGGATCGGCCAGCAGAGGGAGGGGCAGCTCCCCTAGTTCCTCACATAGCTGATCCTGTTGCAGGAGCAGCTCGCAAATCTCAGCGCGACGAACACGCAGTTCTTCCCGCAGATGCTCAATGCTCTTGTCCAGCTTTTGCTGCCAGACAATTAACGGCATATCCTCCGGCCTCTCACCTATGTCCATATCCAGATTCCTGTGCAACAAACGAGTCACATCCTCTGCCTCTTCCACTAAAGCACTGATCTCATTCTTAATCGACTGCTCCTTTTCATTGGATTCAATTAGTAAATCACTATAAAAATTTCTCACGCGGTCTTCCAATTTACTCATCAATTCCTGGCAATAATCCTCATCGAACATAAAGGACCATTTATGAATCAGACGATCCATATGTACACTGGTTATATCCAGAAGGGATGCTTTTGTTGCTTCCATGTCCATGCTTGTTTATTTTATTTTATTTAAAACGCAGCCTCAGCAGAGGGGACGCCAATATCCATTGACTATTTCGGTAAATTTGAAAAACAGCTTGGCGTTGCCACCACATGAAAATATTATCGGTCAAATGAGGCGCACACTCATGAGTTGAAAACGGCTAGCGATATCCTTGCAGCCCTTAAACTAACAATTGTTTTTTTTTTGGCAAATTATATATTTGGGCTATCCGCTCATTCTTTGCTATCCTATTATTTATATGAACCTTTAATTTATTTTTATGTTTGGTATTATACATTGATTAACGCAAATTTACAAAGGCTCTGCGTATTTTGTTTTTAGTAGCCCTGGTAAATTTAAATACATGAAATCAAGCGCTCTCAGTGGAGAACGGATGCTAGGTGGCGCTGCTATACTGTTTCACCTCAAAAATACTATTTTCAAAAGGTGGCAATATTTATCTGTGTTTCAAATTTACCGAAGCATTTAACATATCTTGGCGTCCTTTTTTTTGACGCTGCATTTCGCAATTTTAATAACAATAAGAATTAATGAATATATAAACATGGACGAACTACCAGCAAAACAATCGATTCTAGACTTAACTAGTATACACGTGGATCGTCTTTTCCACAAATGGTCATTTATGTTCGATGAGGATTACTGCCAGGAGTTAATGAGTAAATTGGATGACCGCGTGAGAAATTTTTATAGTGATTTACTAACTGAATCCAACGAAAAGGAGCAGTCGATTAAGGATGAGATCAGTGCTTTAGTGGAAGAAGCAGAGGATGTGACTCGTTTGTTGCACAGGAGTCTGGATATAGACATAGGTGAGAGGCCGGAGGATATGCCGTTAAGTGTCTGGCAGCAAAAGTTGGACAAGAGCATTGAGCATCTGCGGGAAGAACTGCGTGTGCGTCGCGCTGAGATTTGCGAGCTGCTCCTGCAACAGGATCAGCTATGTGAGGAACTAGGGGAGCTGCCCCTCCCTCTGCTGGCCGACCCTCTGCCCAAACCGGAGGAGATGTTGTCGTTTTGTAAGCACCTCGATGATCTGCGGGCAGAGCGGAAACGGCGGATGGAGGAGCTGTTCCAGCTGCGCAGCCAGATAAAGCAGGATATGAAGCTGTTAGGCATACGGCTGGATACAGCAGCAGATGAGCACTTGCTCAGCCAAGCAAACCTAAGCCTGACTCCAGATATATTCGAGAAGCTGCGGTCCATGCAGAAGGAGTTCGCTGCGCAGATGACGGAGCTGCGCGATCGGATGAACGATATGCGTGAGAAGATCCACGTGCTGTGGGAGCGTCTGCAGGAGACGGATGAATTTGCAATGCGGCGAGTGCGCGAGGCCAAGGAGTATACGCAATGGAACTATGATGTGCTGCATGAGGAGCTGCAGCGCTGCCAGGAGCTGCGCCGCAAGAACCTGAAGACCTTCATTGAAAAGCTGCGCCTGGAGATTATCAAGTGGTGGGAATTGACACTGAAATCGCAGCAGGAGCGGAAGCGCTTCTCCAACTTTTACAACGAGTGGTACAACGAGGATTTGTTGGAGCTGCATGAACTGGAGCTGGATGATCTGAAGAACTTCTACAATAGCAACAAGGAGATCTTCGAGCTCTTCTCTAGTCGTGCCGAGTTCTGGGCACGCATGGAGGCACTGGAGGCCAAGGCCAACGACCCTAATCGTTTCAATAATCGTGGGGGGCAGCTCCTAAAGGAGGAGCGCGAGCGCAAAGCTATAGGCAACAAGCTGCCAAAGATAGAGCAGCAGATTACCGAACTGGTGCAAGCCTATGAGGCGCGCAACAACTGCCCCTTTCTCGTCCATGGGGAGAACATATTGGAGCATATGGCCAACGATTGGGTGCGCCAGCGGCAGGCCAAGGAGCAGCAGAGTAGTGCCCGCAAACAGGGAGGGACAGCGCCTGGAACGAACGGCAAAATGCGACCACCAGCTGCACCCGGATCGACGGCTCCACGTACGCCCCTGGCGCTGAGAAACATATCTGCAATGTCTTCATCGACGATGTCCCTACGTAAAACTCCTTCCAACTGGCAGCTGTCTTCCATGGCGGGTTCGGTTGGCCAAATCCACTGGCAATCTGCATAAGAGGAAGTTGCCTGTTTCCGGTAGTAGCTATAAGGCGACAACACCAAACGCCAAGCGGAGTCTGATGAAAACGTTAAGCTGCTTTAAGGCATCGCCGGCGGCGAGAGGGTCCAGCCAGCGTCCAGTGACCGTCCAACAGAAGGTGATGAAGCCGCAAATCAAGAAGGTGCGTGTGCTGGAGAACACGCTTCGTCGCAGCTCTGGCGTGGGAGGGCGCAGCTTCAGTCACGCCTCCAAGAAGATGCGCAGCAAGCCAACAGTGCCCGCCATCCAAGTGGAGTGCCCGTCTGGCGACGAGAACGATGACTACTATGAAACATTTGAGAAGTCAATTGAATCTGTTGGACGTTCCTCCATGCTGCCAACGGCAGCGGGCACGGGCAAACCCTTTCGTGATCAAAAGCTGAGAAAGCGCTTGTAGATTAGTTCAATGGAGGGCCTTAGTTACTTTAAGATCTAAAGAGTATTATTTTCTTTTACTGTGGTTTAGTTTGATTTAATTTCTAAATATATGTATATGTCTATGCTATGCTTAGCTTCCGAGTGGCAGCTAACCGATCTTTGCTCTGCAATGGCAAAGATTTCCAATTTGTCGCATTCGAATTTTAAGGATATGCGACAATTCATTTAATTTGTTTGTTCAGCAGTAAATTTTATTAAAAAAAAAACGTCAGCAAATGAATAAAATTCTGCACATTGACAATTTAAATGAAATGTAAATATGTCAATAAGAGGTTCAGGGTATAAAAATAAAAAATACATTGAGTACATTTCTTTGATATCGCCAGAAAGTTATTAAAGCCAGTGACACCAACATTTGTATGTATGTTCTCTTGATGGATCGGGGATCCCTCAAAAATGGGATATAACGTATTTTTGGGGGTATGACCTAACGACTTTGTGTATTCACTGCATTCCTGTTTCATAGTAAAAAAAAGTAAAATTGAATTCAAAAAATCTATAATACGTGTCAAAATATATGCATTTACGTATATTTCTTTGATATCAGCTAACGTTTTTATTTAATATTTTGTTCATGGTTGACCCCAATGGAACTGTTTATATACCATTTTTATAGCATTAATTCAAAATGCAGTTTAAACTTGCTATAATTGTTGCCACCTTTTTCGAATTTGATGTCCGATTTCGATAGTGCGCTATCGAAATACAGTCGAAATTTGTGTGTCAAAGCTGTCAGCAAATTTCTTTGACTAGTTGTTTACGCGCTTTTTTTACTGTTGAATCCCAGGCGCATTTGCTTCCATTATTTGCAACGAATCGAACTAAGAATTGTGAATATGAATACACCATTTGAGCCGCGTACGCTTGTCAATGGCGGCATGTTGAAACAGTTTGCCGGCCAAACCGTCAGCATCATGGTGCGCGTGGAAAGCGTTGCTGGAACAACGCTACTGGCCAACAGCACCGATAGCCACAAGATACGGATAAGCCTGCCCAGCGAGCTGGGTGCTGCCCAGGGCGCCTGGGTGGAGGTGATTGGCAATCCAAACTCCGGTGATGCCATACGCGCCAAAGAGGTAAGGTGTCTCATACACATGATGATGATGATGATATGATAATGAAATTGCGGCTTTTGATTGCTTCCCAGGTCATTGAATTTGGTGGGGAGAACATCGATTTCGATGCGGATAGCTATAATGCGATGACCCAGTTGCTGAACAATGTGAAGCAGTTCTATAAGTATGTCTAAGCGAGAGATCGATTCATGCTCCGGATTGGCCAACTCTAAACTAGGCTTAAGTCGCAGCTGTTTTGATTTCAATAAATACAAAGTCATTATCCAAATAATTCAACATATGTATTTGCTTTATTTGGGCTCTGGTGCCCATATGGTATATAAAAAGGCTATCTGGTGAAGTGAAATTCAACAGGTAAAGAGAAACGGGAGAGAAATTCAATTGTTATTGCTATTGCAGCACAGCCGCATTGGCCACAACGCTGGGATTGTTGACCACCTCGCCAAGGGAGTCTAGCACCTCCTTGCGGTAATCATCAAATTCGCCATCGATTTCGTTGATTGTCTGATCCTCGATGACGTAAAGCGTGCAACCCGTTTCGCGTATGAGACGCTCGTCGTGAGAGACGATTATGACGCCGCCCTCATACTCGTTGATGGCCTCGGCCAAGGCATCGATGGATTCAATGTCCAGATTATTGGTCGGCTCATCGAGAATGAGCACATCTGGCCCACTAAGGCACAGCTCGGCAAGAGCAACGCGCGCCTTCTGACCGCCAGACAGATCCTTCATTTTGATCGTATGGGCATGGCTGACGAGCCCAAAGGAGCCCAGCGCTTTGCGTGCCTTCTCGTGAGGTAAGTTAAACAGACGCTGCAGATATTCGGCTGCCGATTCCTCGGCAGTCAAATGCTCGCCCGAATGCTGATCGAAGCGTCCCACATGCAGGCGATGATTCTTGCGCTGCTCGCCCTCCTGCGGCTCCAGCTCACCCAGCAGCAGCTTGAGGAACGTTGATTTGCCCACACCGTTGGGGCCAACAATGGCAACGCGACTGCTCAGGTCGATGCCAAAATCGGCCTTCTTAAACAGTGGCTTATGGCCGGCAAAGGCAAAGGTCACATTGTGCACACCCAGAATGGGCGGCTGGAGCTGTGAGGGCTCGGGGAAGCGGAATTTCACAATATACTCCTTGGGACGGGCGAGCAGCTCCTGTGGGCCACCTTCCTCGTCCTGTTTCTGCTGTTTCGATTTGTTCTTCTCCTGCTTTCTCGTAAGCGTTTCCTTTTGTTTCTTCTCCGCCGCCTTCTTCGACTGTCCATGGGCCTTGAGCTCACGGATTCGCTTCTCCTGCTTCTCATACTCCTTGATCATCTCGCGTCGCTTCTGCACGTACATCTTCTTGAACATGGAGTAGTTGCCCTTGTAGTACTGCAGCTTCTTCTGGTCCAGATGTATGATCTCGTTGCACACATTATCCAAAAAGCTCTGGTCGTGAGAGACAATCAGCAGCGTCTTCTTCCAGCCCTGCAAATAGTTATCCAGCCAAATGACCGCATTCAGATCCAAATGATTCGTCGGCTCGTCCAACATCAGCAGCGTTGGCTCCAAGTACAAAGCGCGCGCAAGGGAGACACGCATCCGCCAGCCACCCGAGAACTTGTTTGTGGGTCGATCCTGCATCTCCTTGCTAAAGCCAAGACCGGCCAGAATGCGGCGAGCACGCGCTTCCGCCGAATAGGCACCAATTGCCTTCAGTTCGGTGAATGTGTCGTTTAGCTCCTCCTGAACACTCATGTCGCCATTGGCAAACTGCTTCTCCAGATCTTCGCTCTTCTTTAGCATCTCGGTGCGCTTCACATCAGCATCCAGTATGGTGACAATGGCCGTCTTGTCGGTGGCCACCACCTCCTGTTCGCACAGCAGCACATCAATGTTGGGCGGTATGGCGAATGCCCGCGTCGCTATATGCCGCAGCAGCGTCGTCTTGCCGTGTCCATTGGGACCCACCAGGCCATAGCGACGTCCATGGGCAATCAGCAGATTGGCATTCACAAATAAATCATTGCCTACCAAAAGGAATGTGAAAATTAAATTAATAAATCACATTCTGATGGGTATTTCGATATGTTGTGAAATTCCAACATTAAAAATTGTACACAAATTTCATTTGAATCCACATATGTAATTGGCACAGTTTGTACTAGAAAAAGACTGGAAAACTATAATTAAAATTTGACATTTTTCCACCACTGGGCGGAAAATGGGTCAAGGCTGATGTTGATTTTCCGACTTGTCCCAAGTATGTACATACATACATATGTATGTATTTTTTAACCTTTCATCTGATTGGCCACTCACCTTTCGCTGATATCGTGAAATTCTCAATCTTGATGTCCACGGCATGCTCCAGCGCCGCCTGTTGGCCAGCGCTTTTCTGCACCTGCGACATGGTGAAATTATTGTCCAGATCCGAGTGACCGGCACCGCCCTTTTTCGTCATTAGTTCCATTTGTCGCTCGTATTCCTGTTGTTTCTTCTGCTTCTTTTTCTCTTTGTGTGACATTTTCTTTTCTTTGGACTCGGCCAACGCTTCCAATGATTCCTCGGATCGGGGCGTGTTCGCCAACTCCTCCTCCGGCTCCGGCTCATGCTTAGGCTCAGGCTCAGGCTCCAGCTCTGGTTTGATTTCGCTTAACGTAATGGTCGCTACTTTTTCGCTTAACGTATCTTCTACTGGCTGCACCACTTCATCAATGGCTTCATCTTCGTCCTTGTCACTCAATTCGAATTTATTCTTTTGTTCTTGCTGCTGTTTTTTCTTGGCTTTTTTCACTGCTGGCTTGGTTGTTACACACTCTTCTAGTTCCGACTCCTCATCCAGATCCTCATCATCCTTATCCTTATCTTCGTCCACGTCCTCATCGTCATCATCATCATCATCATCATCATTATCACTCATTGCAAATTTATTCATAATATACTGCTGCTTCTTTTTGGATTTCTTGGCTGCCGGCTTGGCTATCGCTACCACATCCTCCTCCTCCTCTTCCGCATTCTTTTCCTCATCATTTACATCATCATCATCGCTGAAACCAATATTCGCTTTTTTCTTGTTGTTCTTCTTACTCTTCTTCTGCTGTTGCTTCTTGACAGGTGAGGATTTGGCGACGACGTTCTCATCATCGGAGCCATCACTTGTCGGCTTCGATATCGTCTTTGCCGGCTGCTCATCATCGCTCCAATCTTCGTTCCTCTTGCCCTTACCCTTCCCCTTCTTGCTCACAGCCTTCTTCTGTTGCTGCTTTCCTAGCGAGGATTTGACGCTTTCCAGATCCTCGTTGTTGTTGGTTAGGGATTCATTGTCACTCGAATCGCCGCCAGCACGTTTTCCCTTTTTGCCACCACCCTTCTTCGTCGTTTGCTTCTTTTCTGACTGTTTCTCCTGCACTTTCTCCAGCTGCTCCTCTTCCTCATCGAAGCGTTCCTTCTTCTTACCTTTGACCTTGGACATGCTGTGGGTGTATGTGTGTTGTTGACCTGCTGTTGAACAAACAATGCAAAATAATCACGCTAGTTAACTCTGATGGTTTACGTTCACGTTTACGTTTTGCTGCTGCTGTGACGGCGGCGGCTGCTTTCACGTGCACAGCTGGCAAATATGCCAAGTGTGGAGCTATCGACAGAAGAAGAAGCACGCAAACGATATGTGTGTGTGCGATTGGAACTATTATCGGAGTCGTGATGTCATCGCTTTGAGCTAGTTCACAGCTCGGAACTGTTTTCAATTTGCTACAAATACAAACACAGCTATGTATGTACTGCGCACATACAATATGTATGTTTACATTTACAGTTATTTTTATTTACATTTCATAGATCAATAGAAGCTTGCTGTGGCTGAACGGAACTAATTAAGCTGTCCTTTCGCCGAATCCGATAATAGTTCGTGCATATCGATATATCGATACATTGTGTTTTTTTTTGCCACAAATGTCGCCGAGCTACATAATTGTTTAATAAACAATTAATCACTAATATAAACAAAATAGTGCAACTAGTGCGTGTTATATACGAATTGATTGCACGTACTTGCCATTGATTCGCTTACAACTGGTCTACACTCAACGGGAAGACCAACAACAACAAAAACAATAACGAAAACAATAATAATAACAACAACAACAATAATAACAACAACAACATAGCTAGAGCCACAACGCAAAGGAGATTGAGCTTCGCAACGCAATCAAAAAAAAAAACAAGAAAAAGTTCCATAAAACGGCAAATAACATACGCTGCGTGAGAGAGAGAGAGCGCTAGAGAGCAAGTGGACAGAGGGAGGGGGCCGCGCACATAGCCAAAAAGGTGGCTAACAGCAGCAACAACAACAACAACAAGCGAGACCTTGAAAACTTTAAAGAAATAGCAACAACAGCTCGAAATTATTAACAAAAAACGCAAACAGAGAGAGTGGCGGGGGGAGCGAACAGCAAGTTATGGAGAGTGACAATTTTCCCCAGCGCGCCAATTAATATTAATAAATAGCATAATAATAATAATAAATAACAATAATATAAATAATAATATATAACAAAAGTCATAATATATATGATTAAAAAAAATAAATAACAATAATAAAAATAATAATAATTAAAATAAAAATAATAATAAATAACCACAAATGCATGGAGAAAAGCGGAAGCCGTGTGAACATAACGTTAACATAAGCAACAAACAACCAAAACAAAGCAAAGCTAACTGCAACAACAACAACAACAACAGCACACACCTACACACACACACACACATACACAATGGCAGCGTTAGTGGCAGGAACAGTTATGACGACAGCAGGTGCGGACGCAGGCGACGCCAGCGGCTCCTCCAACGGCCGCGAGGCACGCAATCTGGCCGAGAAGCAGCGACGGGATAAGCTGAATGCCAGCATACAGGAGCTGTCCAAAATGGTGCCGCACGCGGCGGAATCAACGCGACGCCTGGATAAGACTGCAGTGCTGCGCTTTGCCACACACGGCCTACGGCTGCAGTACGTCTTTGGCAAGTCGGCGACGCGTCGACGCCGCTGTCTAAATGTTAAGGGTGCCGGCGGTGGTGGCGGGATTGGAGCCGGCGCCGCCGCTGGCGTTGGCATTGTGAATGGTAACGGTAACGATTCGCCACAATTGACAGATACGCTGATGCAGCTGCTGGATAGCTTCTTTCTCACGCTGACGTGCAATGGACAGATTGTGCTCGTGTCGGGCAGCGTGGAGCAGCTGCTGGGCCATTGCCAGTCGGATTTGTATGGACAGAATCTGTTGCAGATAACGCA
Organism: Drosophila maculinotata; assembly: GCA_035045305.1. Lineage (NCBI taxonomy): Eukaryota > Metazoa > Arthropoda > Insecta > Diptera > Drosophilidae > Drosophila > Drosophila maculinotata. The sequence continues at coordinate 8,178,254 of JAWNPD010000679.1, read as the reverse complement.
TCCCGATGATCAGGCCCTGTTGCGTCAGCAGCTAATACCACGTGACATCGAGACGCTCTTTTATCAGCAGCGACGCCAACAGCACTCGCAATCACAGTCAACGTCGGCCAGCGATGATGATGACGATGATGACGACGATGAGCTGGATCAGATGGTGCCAGATCAGGATCAAGATCAAGAGCAGGATCAGCAGGATCCGCAGGATCTGGAGCGGACACGCACGCCCAGCCCGCAAACAATCGCCCATTTGGCAGCCATCGATGAGCGTCTGCGGGCGGATCGTCGCTGCTTCACGGTCCGCCTGGCACGCGCCTCCACCCGCGCCGAGGCCACCCGCCACTATGAGGTGGTCAAAATCGATGGCTGCTTCCGGCGCAGCGACTCATCGGTGACGGGCGGCGCGGCCGCCAACTATCCAATCGTATCGCAGCTGATAAGGCGATCGCGTAATAATAATATGCTCGCAGCCGCTGCAGCAGCAGCAGCAACAACAACAACAGCAACAACAACAACAACAACAACAGCAGCAACGGCAGCAGCGACATCACCACCGCCGCCCTGCCTGCCGCCCCAACACGATGCAATCGCACAGGCGGCGCTGCACGGCATCAGCGGCAACGATATCGTCCTGGTGGCCATGGCGCGCATCATGCGCGAGGAGTCCACCTGCCTGAGCCTCATGTGCCGCCAGCCGGAGCCCTATCAACTGGAGTACCGCACGCGGCATCTCATCGACGGCAGCATCATTGACTGTGATCAGCGCATTGGCATCGTGGCCGGCTACATGAAGGATGAGGTGAGTGCTCCACCAATTCTATACCCAATAATAAGTTATAAGAATAGCAATTCAAGAGTGTTGATTCGAGTTGAGATTGCCCATGTCGAACTTTCTGCATTTTGTCCTAATCTATATGATACAAATTTCTGGGAAAAAAAATTTGCAAACTTTTAAATTAACATTTTATTTGTGTTACGTTTGCTTTAAATACTTTGGTAAACAATCAAATTTTTTTTGCTATTTATTTAGACTGTATATCATTATTTTAAGAATCCTAATTCTAAGTGTATATAATTTTATTTCTTGAAAAAATCGCAATTTGACAAATAATTTGATTACATGATTATATAACGATTGGACAAGCATAAACAAAAATGCTCTTGAGAGAATTAGCTGTAGAATATAATACATACATATGTATGTGTGTATGTATGTATTTACACAAATGTGTATGCTAATTCAATTGTATTTTCTTTTGCGTCTTTTATTAAAAAAACCTTGTAATAAATCTCTCTAGTTGAACTTAATAGAATGCCAGACAGCTTTTCGTCGTAGTCGTAATTTTAGCAAAATCAACACTTAAAATTAAGTGAAGATTATAATGTGATACAATTTCCTTGGCCTAGAACAGCCAATGCACTTTTACAAGGTTAATCAAAGTTTTATTATTTTTAATTAAATATTTGTTTCTTATTTTATTTAAGTAAGCTACATATATCAAAAATTCGATATGCCTCAAAAGTATTCGAGTAAAAATGAATTCAGTTTAAAAAAATCAGTTTTAAATAATTAAAAATTCCAAGTTGAAAACATGCAAAAAATGTTTTTATTATTAAATGTCAACATTTACTTTATTATGATATCGCTACATTGTGGATAAATATTTGGCAAAGCTGCTAAAATTTTAGTAAATTAATGAATTATTGATACAAGTAGTTAGTATATATATATATATATATATATATATATATATATATAGTTTAAGTTAGGCAGAAGCTTAGATTCTATATAGTCATAGCTCAACCAAAATGCTTATAGCTATTTATTGCGCATTTGCCTAAGCTCTTTGTACTATATACTGTAAACATATATACATATATATATCTGTCTGTCTGTTTACTTGATTATAGGTGCGCAACTTGAGCCCGTTCAGCTTTATGCATTTGGATGATGTGCGCTGGGTAATTGTGGCGCTGAGACAGATGTATGACTGTAATAGCGATTATGGCGAGAGCTGCTATCGCTTGCTGTCGCGTAATGGCCACTTTATCTACCTGCAGTCGAAAGGATTCCTGGAGATTGACAAGAGCAGCAACAAGGTGCACTCGTTTCTGTGCGTCAATACGCTGCTGGACGAGCAGGCCGGCAAGCGCAAGGTGCAGGAGATGAAGAACAAATTCTCGACCATTATCAAGGCCGATATACCCACGCATACCAGTCCCGATCTGCCCGCCTCGCGGGCTCCACAGCAGCTGGAGCGCATTGTGCTCTATCTGATTGAAAATCTGCAGAAGACCGCGAATGCTGACAGCGCGGATGCGACCAATGGCGATGTTCACATGGATGCTATGGATGATATCTGCTGCAGTTCGCCCGCGTCCAGCAACAACACACTGACGCTGGACGAACAGGCGCCGTCGCCCGCTCAGCTGGCACTGGTGCCGCCGGCACCGGGTCACGTCAAGCATTCAATATCGAAGTCCGTTAATGTGGTGAATGTGACGTCGGCGCGCAATCTGCAATACCAGCAGCAGCAGCAACAACAGAAGCAGCAGCAGCAGGAACGGGAGCGAGTTCGACAGCGGCAACGGGAGCTAGAGCTGGAGCAGCGGGAGCACACGGGCATGGCCACTGGCGGCGTCATACGCCAGTTAAGCTGCTGCCTAAGCGAAAGCTCCACATTGTCGCCGGCGAGTGCGAGCAGCTTGGAGCTGCCGGATGATGCCAGCAGCAATACATCACCGCCACCAATTGCTGCAGCGCCACGCGTCAGCGTGCTACAGAGGCTAATGACATCGACGCCAAAGGCAACAGCAACAGCAGCAGGAGCCGAAGGCGAAGTGGCGCCGCCGACGCAGCTGCAGGCAGCGCTGTCGAGCACGCTGCGCAGCCTGGACACCAAGCTGGTAACGATGGGCGAGGAGGCGCACTCGCTGTACAAGCAGCAGCAACTGCTGCCCAAGTTCGAGCGCCAAATGGATGCCATTATGCTGGAGCATCAGGTGCAGAAGCAGCTGCTGGTCAACATCAGGAGCGAGTACGATGCGGCGGCAGTGCCACCACAGGCGGTTTCAGTGATAACCAAACAACAAACGACCACGTCCAGTGAGAGCACCAGCAGCAACAGCAGCCGATAGTGGGGAAACTCAATGCCAGTGTTGTAAAACGCGCCACATACACACAGTTGTGTATGTGTATGCGTGCGAGAAGTCAACGTTATTGCCTTCGGTTTAGCTACAATGTTTTTTTTTATTTATTTAGTCTAAATAGCTCCAGTATTCAGTGCACGGCTGAAGCTTTGGTTCCCCAAACACCACCACCACCACCACCCAGAAACTCCCCTGTTAAGACCCCCAGTGCGATCAGAGTACAAAATCATAAATATATTGTTTTTAAGCAAATTTACTCATTAACTTTTAACAGGTTTCAAATTTTGGCAAACCACTAAGAAACGATGACAGAGCAACACATAAAGATACTGCGAGACAGGTAGAGACGAGGTAGAGAGAGAAGAGAGATTTTAGCTTTAATATATTGTAACACACACCCCCACACCCACACACACACACACGTTCTACAACACTTAAAAAAAAAACTAGGCACAACTTGAATACGAACGTTTGAACAACAATAATACTAAATAACCAATCTGTTGAAGCAACTATGCATTGATTATGCCACATAACTAATACTCAATTATAATATACAAAATATAGCAGTAAATGAATCCACAACCACCAACCACCAACACCGAACATCCCAATCCAGGCACTGGAGCTTTTCCGCTGTGCACTGAGCTATAGAACACAGAGAGTTGAAATTTTTATTTATATAGATGATTAATTAATATGTTAATGTTTGTTATCTCTGTACCCATTCAAAAGGGTTAACAATAACGAAGGGACGCATCTCTAATCCCTAAAAGTATATACATATATGCTTGATCAGCACCAAAAGCCATGTTGTTTTAGCCATGTCCGTGTGTCTGTCCGTTCGTCGGAAGCCATAACAGCTCGAGACCAACAGACAACATTTTTGTCGATATCGACATGTCGTTTGCCAGCCCCCTTTATGGGGGCATAACTTGAAGGTTGTAAAAGCAATTGATATGTACATATGTATGTATGCCCAGGAAGGCCTTGAAATTTTATAAATTTACACATTTGTATGTGCTTGTGTGTGTGTGTGTGTGTGTGTATTTCTGTGTATGTATTAGATAAGTTACTGTGAGGGATTGTAAGGGCTGGGTACAGGGTATCTTCTAGTCGGACACTCTCGACTAGTTTTCTTTATTTTTTTTTTCGGCAAATTCTTTGTGTACATTTTCTTCAATCGTCGCTTTCCCAAATCCACCAAGTTTGTTCAATTTTGTTTTATTTTAGCTTTAAGCTTGAGCTGTCCCCCGACCACCTTGTACCACCTCCAGCACCCCCACCCAAACACCAACCAATCCAAACGGCTGAGGCGAACATTGTTTGTGTCCGACTCGATATGGTCATGTCCATGTTTTCGTTTGCCTTATCAGTTAGCACCTTTTGTTTAATAGCGAAATTTTTGTGTAGCTATTATTAACCACAAATATTATTATTATTATTATTATTATTATTTGATATCTTTTTTGTTTATTTTGATTTTGATTTTGATTTTGTCGATTGTTCGTTCCGTTTGTCTAGTGTGTAGCATAATTTTAATATTAGCTTAAGCAAATTGTAATATTTTGTTTTTTTTTCTCTATTTTTTTATTTTTTTGTTTGTTAGTAACGAGTTGTGCTCTTAAAACACTTTTGGGCTATACATGCATATACATATACATACGTACATACATAATAAATTGATATATATGTACATATACTAACACATGCACATGTGTAATGTTTATAAATGTATGTATGTGTACATAAGTGTGTATATTTAAATATTTAGTGTTCTTCTTGTATAATATAATTTATAAAATCAAATAATAACGATAATAATGCGTTAAAAATGTTAGCAACTAAGCAATTAGCCAGTAATCTATTAATAAAACAGCAATAATTATTAATTCAAATAACATAAATAAAGTGAACAACTATTTGTTTTTCCAACTACAAAACAACTTGCATAAAACATCTGTCAGAAAACCCGCTATAGATTGGATCACGATCAAAAACGTAAGAGCTCTATAAAAATCAATGGTTTAGGAATGTAAGTAATTAAAAAAATACTGTCCTTGATCTCATAGTTTAACGTTATTCATATTTATGTATGTAAGAGACTGACCCTGATCTCAGAGGCTAACGATATTTTGTAATAAATATAAACGGATGGCGAATTGAAAGGTTGGATTATACTATGTATCTGTTTTCTTTCTATATATTCTAGCCTATATCCAGATCATTCCGTTGCTCCTCTTTTTTGTTCCTGAGATGTATTTCTTTTCGTTTTAATCTGTTATTATGAAAACCGAGTATCTATCTTACTGGTATTCAATATCAAACTGTAGAGTTAGAAAAGAAAATGGCGTTGTTGTTTCAAATAATAATTTCCATTTGAAATAGTTAATTTTGTTGACAGTTTATTTATTTATTATAATTAATAATTACATTTAAAGTGATGACTTTGTTTACATTGCATGGGTTTTTATTTGGTTTTTGTTTTTGTTTTCAGTTTTCTTTTTGGCCTAAGATGAAGTATGTTTTTGTTTTTGTTTTTGTTTTTGTTTTAGTTTTTATATTTAATGTAACGTTATGACTAGATGATAATGCATAGATGCATATGCAAATTTATTGTAGTGGATGTGTGAGTGTTTGTGTAGGTTGATGTGGCAAAACCCATAACATACATAGAAGTAACTCTGCACAATTGTTATTATGTATATATTTATATATAATATATATAGTTATATTTAAGTATATGAGTATGTTCAGAAACGTTAAGTGTGGTACGCTTTGCTAGTAGGCCCAGAAACTGTTATTTTGAATTAAGAGTTTTCCATTAATTGTAATTTAACTATTTATAAAGCCGACGAAATTTCATTTAAAACTGAATATGACAAAAATCGTACATACAAATGAAACGCGTTCTTCAATTATTATACTATGCGAAGACCTCGTTGCCAACTGTTTGTACAAAACAAGAACAGAAAAAAAAATGTATATATATATATATGTATATATATGACTGGATATTTGATGACTAGAATTGATTATTTTTTTGTATAGACTAGATCGATACAAATAACTTGGGAAGGGAGTAACGAATAATCAAATGAGAATCTCTTTTGTTTTGCTTTCTTTTTGGTTTTTTTGTTTTTGTTGTTTTTAGCCAGACCTTTCAGGTACTTATAAAATATTTTCGTTTATGCGTCGTGGATTATGTACTATATGTGTTATCAATTGGGTAACTATATCATATAAAAAAATGCATTAATTCTATGAGTGTGGAATCAAGCATTTACATGCGTGACCCATAATGGTTGGGGTTTGCAGATCATGTCCTCCGATCATCAGTTGCGGCTTCGGATGCACTGCCAGTCGTCAATTGTCTATTGCTCCATGATGATTGTGTCCTCGGCCTTGACATTGCCCGAGTTGATGGCCTCCATGGCCTTGCTTAGCAGCGTGGCATCCTTCAGGCTGACCACCTGGACCAGCTGCGGCTCCTGGCCCGGTCCGCCCTGTATCATCATTTGGTGCATGCCCGGCGACATGGTAATGGTTTCCAGCTGATCCCCATTCTCGCACTGTCAAACGGAATAGATTAAAATGTACATTAGACATAATCACAATATAATTTAATAATAATAATAATATATCAATTAGCAAAATTGTATCTTATAAATAACTAACTGGTTTTCCTTATCATATGGCATTGTGAACGTCGCTCTGCATGATAATAAAATATAAAGAAAATAATACTTACGCAAAATGAGGCACAATAAAACAAACAAGTAAAGAAATCAGTAGACCTTTAAATAAATAGATGAGCTGCTAAAAAGGAAAAAAAAACAGATTAAACAAATTAAATAATTAATTCCAATAAAAATAAATATGTGTGCAAAAAATGGTCAAATGAAAAGTCGAAATTATAAAATCACAACAACAAAGGATTTATTCAATAAATTTTTTTTTTTTTTCTTGTTTTCTTTTCTTTTGTTTTCACTTCATTACACTGTTTATACAATATTAAAATTTGCTCTAAAACAACTATAATAATGATAATAATAATAATAATAATAATAAACATAATCAGTAATAAAAACATTAAACACAATAATAATAGTAATAATAATAATAATAATAATAATAGTTGTAATAAACATAAAATAATTGTATGCGCGTAAATTTCTGGCCACATTATTCACAATACATATTTCATTTAAATATTATTTCTAACATATATTTTTGTTTAACTAGCTCAGATGGCATGTGGGCGGTTCAATTTGTTGATTGTTTTTATGTATGTATGTATAATTATAATTTGCTACATTTTGAATGCAAATTGGCTACGTTGGACGAGTTCAACAATATGACTATGTTTTTTGGTGTTTGTTATGGTTTATCATATTTTATATATATTTAGTAGGTTTTTTTTTGTTTTGTTTTTTATAGCATTCATATTTTCCCTGTTTGCTAAGCTCACCAACTACTACTTACAAATTACAACTTAAATAATTCAGTAACATTTTCAATGGATTGCACAAAAAAAAAAAAACAAAAACACTCAATAATAGTAGAAAATAATAAGTAATTATGAAATCAAATGTTAAACTAAATACGGTTTTATTTGGCTTGTGTTTCGATTATAATATTATACATTTCGGATTCATGCAGGACAACTAACTCGACTACAAAATACAAAAACAAACATAATAAGAAAAATTCTAAATATTCCAAATTTTGACCGTTTGGTTTTAGGAACTTGACAAATATGATTTGATACGTTTCGTTGTTGCTCTCAATCATTTTTGTTATTTGTTTTTGGTTTCAATGTTTCAATTATCAACAAATTTGTTTAAATTCAATGTGGGGTTTAGGTTAGGTTAGTATGTTTGGCTTAATCGCTATATACCCTACTTGTATTTTGTTATACACTACGATTACTACGGCAATTTATTGCATACTAATTTCTATGTTGTTAAATTGTTGTTGTTTAATGTATAACTTTCTTTCTTCTATTTTTTTTTTTTTTTTTTTTTGGTATTCTTCATCGGCATTCACAATTGTTTGCGTTTGTATGTGTGTGTGTGTGTGTATGTACAACTGTGTCTGTGTGTATGTATATATGTAAGTAAAAATGGCAAGTGTCTGTGTGTACATATATATGTATATATATGTGTGTGTGTATGCAGCGCCGCTTTGACTAGATTAGATATGTGCAACTTGGTAGCTAGCGTAAATTGGGGGAAACGGGGGGTTGGGGTGCTGGAGGGGAAGTGGGGAGAGTGAGAGGTGTTGGCAAGTTTTGTGTTCTGGGCTGCCCAAAGTCTATTCCAAATGCTCTAATTTAATGGGCTTGGTGGGCAGCTGCAGCTGCAACTGCGCACTGCTCGCATTTGTCAGACTGGCGCTGTCCACACAGCGTATGGCCGCCGCAGTAGCAGCGCTGCTTGTTGCAGCAACAGCAGCAGTAGCCGTCGCTGCCGCAGCAGCAACAGCATCAGCAGCTTCTATAGCACTTTTGCTACAATTCAGCTTGCTGTTGTTGTTGTTGTTTAGCTTGCGTCGCTTTTGCCCTGTTGTTGTTATTGCAGCTGCTGCTGCTGCTGCTGTTGTTGCTGTTGTCGTTGCACGACGCGACGCATGCGTTTCACGGCGCCGCTGCGCAGTCGACGCTGCTGCCGCTGCTGCTGCTGGCGTAGTCAGCACAATGGGCAGCATTTTAATGATATTGTTGTTGTTGTTAGTTAGCATGCTATTATTGTTGTTGTTGTTATTGCTATTGTTGTTGTTATTGTTAGCGAGATTAAAGCCGGCATTTAAATTGCTACTGGCGCTGCCGCCTGCCGCTGTCGCTGCCCAATAAAATCGTGTGCCCGCCGACGCTTGCAATGTCAGCGCCGCCTGTTGTCCGGCATTTGGCGCTGCTGCTGATGCTGCTACTGTGTTGTTGGTGGTGGTTGTGGCAGCAACAACACCAGCGCCGCTGCGTCTGCCAGCGTTTATCAGCGAGATGCCAAGCAGCGATGCTGGCCCAGCATTTGTACTGCTACTATTATTATTATTGCTATTGGTGCTGTTGTTGTTGTTGTTGTTGCTGCGCGTAGCGCTATTTGAGGAATTGGAGATATTGCTGTTATCTACCTGCATGGGCGCCAAACAGAGGTTGCCATCGCTATTCGTCTGCAGCTGCTGCATGTTGGCCATCACCGACTGGTACATGGAAACCGGCACCGATATGACATTGCTCACGGACACCGGATAGCCTAAATGGGTTCGAAAGTTTAGTTGCAGTGAACACAAGTTTATTGCGATGCTTGCTTACCTTGGCCATCCTCGGTGGTGATAAAGATTTGACCATCCTGCGCCTCGGTCAGATCGACGGTCATGTTCTCATGGCCATTCACATCGGTGAGGCTTTGTACCGTTTGTATGGTGGCACCGCCCTCGCCCTGATGCAGCTGCAAAGCATACAAAATATATTATATTTATATTAGAAACATCTTCAAAAGTGTGAATAAAGCTCAAATGGCAAGGTCATAACTTCAAAAAAAGAAGTGTTTTCTGAAGTTGTGGTCATAGGATCACAGGTGTCCAAAAAGTTAATTCGAAGCAAATTTGTGCATCAAGAAATTATTACTTTCAAGATTATGTTGCAAGTCTATAGCAATCAAAATCATCTACTGATCTGCATACACAATCTGTAGTCTCTAAGACAGACTGACGAGCATGACTAATGCTAATCAAGAATATATATTTGTATGGGATCAGAGATGTCTGCTGCTCCATTTCACCGATTTTGAATGGGTACAGTTTTTAAATTGGTCTAGACTCTAGAGTTTACTTTTTGAGGCTATATTAATGGCTAAAAACAAACTTACCGTTGCCACACCCTGTACCTGTGCGGTTGTGCCATCGGGTAGCGTTATGATTGGATTGTTCGGATCCACTTGTATGAGAGATACGGTACCATCGGCGTTCTGCGACAGCACTGTTTGAGTGGTGTACTGTTGAGTAAAATGTTAAGCGCATGTTTATTACGAATGTACGACAAGAGATTAAAGTACGCTACAGCACAACAGAAAACAACGAACGAAAATTTAAGGAAACTCAATATGCAAAGAACGAATAAGAAAAGATCAAGATCATCATAAAAAAACGAGAAAGAAAGGCTACATTCGGCGCTCCGAAGGTCGTATACCCTTGCAGTTGCTTTTCTTATTTAAATCAATATTTCAGACCGATTGTGCCTATGACAGCTATAAGATATAGTCGTCCGATTTTGACCAAATCCGATCAATCTATATAAAATATAACAAAACTTGCAATTACTGGGTTTTGGTTAAGATAGTTTGAGAAACAAAAAAGTTGTTTCATTTTTCAACAGACTGTTCCTATGGCAGCTATAAGATATAGTGTTCCGATTTCGATGAAATTTTGTAAGCATGCTTTAATGATGCTTAAACTTATACTTGGTAAGTTTGGTTGAGTTATCTCAAAAAACAAACATTTTGGGACCGATCTTTCCTATGACAGCTATATGCTATGGTGGTCTGATCCGGCTGATTCCGACTCATCATACAGAAATAAGCATCTGTATTAAGTTTCATCAAGATAGCAACAGACGGACAGACAGACAGACGGACAAGGGTATATCAACTCGTCTTGTCATCCTGATCAAGAATATATATACTTTATGGGGTCGGAAATGTTTCCTTCTATGCAAACTTGTGGCCAAAATTATAATACCCTCTGCAAGGGTATAAAAATGCAATGCAACAAACTAAGTAAGTTTTCTTTTCCAGTGTAATTGTTGTTGGTGTTGGTGTGTGTGTGTGTGTGTGTTATTGTTGTTGTTGTTGCAGTCAAAATGTTTCAAGTTGCCGAAAATGGTGTATTTACATGTATGTGTGCTTGTTTTGAGTTTTGGTGTGGGCGCATGAACTGAAACTCATATTTAAATGCTGCAAACGAAAAAAAAAAAAAAAAAAAAAAACAACCAACAGTATGAAAAAAATAAACAAAATTATTATACATATATATAGAAAAAGCAAGTATAAAATAATGATTGCAACATTGGATTATAAATAAATGCTTATAAATAATATAGATAAAATCAATCAAATGCAGTTAACAAAGCAAAATCAATAACAATATTCAAAGATTAACAAATTATTCAAATGGTTAAACAACGAAAAATAATAAAAACAATCACAGGGCTTGAACATAATGCACGGCGTTTGATCAATTAAGAAATATACCTGGACAATCACATATTTAGCTCAATAAACTAAATGTGTAGAAATGAGTCCAATTCAACATATTGGTATGTCTTTAAAACTAATTGGAGTATTGATAACTAGGCAGTTTTTTGCCATCAATTGCAAAGATTTATGTGAAAATTCATTTGAAATATGTATCTTTTTTTGAAAAGACATCAAGATGAAATGGAAAAGTTACATTTTCGCCTGATTGATTACAGTATATGTGATTTTGTGTTTCACAGATTTTGATGAAATACGGAAATTAGCATCAACATTTGCCCAGACCAAAGTTGAACCGGGTAGTTGAATTATATACATATATATATATATTTCATATTCGACATGCCGAATATTATTTCAATTAGAAATGAGAGATCAGACCGTGCATAATATTCAAGCTGCCTGCATGGGCGAGCCGAGCGTTAAAAGTTGAGTAGATTGGACTATTTTAGTTACAAGTTCAGAGAGATTAGTACGAACATCAACGTCGCTCAGCGTTATGGGCTCGATGCAAACTTGCGCATTGGCTATCTGTTGGGCGGTGACTGTCTGCGCAGCATTCGCTTGCTGTGCTGCCTGCTGTGCGGCAGCCGCCGCCGCTGCTGATGCACTTACAGCGGCTGCTGTTGTTGGCACCGCCGTTGCCGTTGCTGTGCCGCTGGCCGTTGTCAGCTGTATGGTCTGCGGCTGTGCTTGGCTAATCGCTTGTATATGCACTGTATTATGGCTAGTGGTTGTCTGATGATGTTGCTGGTGGTGCTGCTGCTGATGGTGCTGTTGCTGCTGATGGTGTTGCTGCTGCTGCTGTTGTTGTTGGTGATGGTGTTGCTGCTGTTGTTGTTGCTGTTGTTGTTGCTGTTGCTGCTGCTGGTGTTGCTGTTGTTGTTGTTGATGGTGCTGCTGTTGCGCTGGTGACTGGCATATTTCAATCTTTGTCGATGCTGGCAGCGTGGCAGTTGTGGTCACATGCTGGTTGTTCGTACTCTGGATAATCGTTGGCGCCGGCGTATTCGATTGTGCCGTATGCGTTGTAATCACGGTTCCGGCACTGTTGATCTTCACCACATTCACCTGTTGTGGCTGCAACTGTTTTTTTTTTCGTTTGTTGTTGGTTGGTGTTTATGTTAATTAATGTGATGAATATTAGTATTAGTTGAGCATGAAAAGTGATTGGTGAATGGTGACCCAGTGTGTATATATAGATATATATATATATATTAGTTGAGGGATAGCAACAGAAAAATGGCTACCCTATGTGGGTTTATACTTACTTGGCTGGTGGTTGTGGTGATTGCCGGTGAGACCGTTTGCACCGTTTGAATGGTGGGCGTATTGGATAGCTGCTCCATGTCCTCATCCTCATCGCCGGACTGCGAGATCAGTGCATTCACCTTGTCCTCATCGTCGGCGAACGTGGGCAATAGATCCTCACGTCCGTGATATTTGTAGCAATTGATTACGATCTTGCGCAGCGCATGCGTCCAGCTGATCTGTTTGGAGACGGATAAGCAGGCGATTAATAAGACTCGATTCGGTGTGTGGGGGCGACTGTTGAACACCCACCCCACCCACCTTCTGCTTGTCATCCTCGGAGCGGGCATCCATGCGTACATTCGCCCAGGGCAGCTCCTTGGGCCACCATGGCGGCCGGGTCGACTCCCTGCCCCAGCCAGGCTTGCCACGTCCCGTCGAATACTTCAGCATGAGCGGTATGAAGGCACGCAGCTGCGCCTGCGTCATTTTCTCGACGGGCGTCGGTATGCCATCGATAACCAGACCGGGCAACTCGAACAGCGACGGATCCTCCTGAGGCGGCGGCGGCGCCTGTTGCGCCAGCGCATTATCCAGCTCATCCATCACAATGTTCTTGAGATTGCGCAGCACATCCTCCAGCGGCTTGGCGCCAAACACCTTATAGCTAGTATTCGGTTTGCCCGGCGTCGCCACCAGCACCACCGCCTGTTTGCCCACACGGCCGGTGAACTCGTAGATGATGCCGCGCAGCTTGCGCAACAAGCGATTCTGTTGACGCTTGCGGACCGATGGATTCGTTTCGAAGCAGTGCGGCCGCTTGCGTTTCTTTGAGCTGGCAATGGCGGCTGCCGCTGCCACACCCACTGGCCCGGCGGCGGCCAGCTGATGGGCAACATCATCGTTAACAATTGTTGTGAGATCACCATCATATAAGCTGCCCTCGCTGCTTATCAGATCATCGTCTTCCTCATCTGTCGCCAGACTCTGCATATCATCGTCGAGCATCTCAATTTTGTAAGTGGTGCCATTGCTCTGGCTACCCGAAGACTGTGCCTGCGATCCGCTGCTGGTCGTTGTGATTGTGGTCACATTGATGCCACCGCTGTTGGAGCTGTTGCTGCCGCCGCCAGCGTTGATCGTTGCGTTCCCATTGCCGCCGCTGCTGGTGACGACAACATTGCCAGCGCTCCTTTGGCTGCCAGCCGGTGCCACAACCAGCCGATAGCTTGTGGTCGCCAGCTTGGTGCCTGCTGCTGCAACTCCTCCTGCTGGTTTAGTGGATCTAACTGGTGCTGGTGGTGCTGATGCTGCTTCTCTTGTTGCTCTTCTCCAATTCGAACTTGGAATCGCACTCGGCTCCTACGTGCTCCTACTGCGTGACACTAATCGCATGCGAGCAATGTGTGAATGTGTTCAGAGATCTGCGGGCGAACAAATAAAATACAGTTCCAAATTAGTTTCGTTTGCATTTTGTACAACTACACTACGCGTCATCTATGTAGAGTAGTTCTTTAATCTCTACATTATTAATAATATATTATTTTATTGTAAATATTTTTTCATTATATTTAACTCATTTTGAAAGAAACCAAACACATATCGTAAATTTAAAGACCACAAAAATTGTATTACACTGAATGAAATAATCCTAAAAATTTTGTTTAATGTAAATGTTAAATATGTATCCCGAATAAACTTATAGCATAACATATTGAATTTTTTTTTTAGTTTAATTTTAATTTAAAGCGTCTATATTTCATTTATAAAGAAAAAAAAAAAAAAACAAATACCTTTCATACAAAATATTAGTAATATTACTCGAATTATTTTAATTTGTTCCTGTTTTTTAATTTCAGAATGAAAGCTTAACAAATCATAATAACATTAATTTCCATGTCGAGCTTCTGTCAAATTTAGCACTATTTAAAAAGTTTCAACAAAAGCGTATTGAAAAAAAAACAACAACAAACAGTTTGAACTAAATGGAAATACAAGTATTCTTTTTCTTTGCAATTTTCTGAAATGTGTCCCTAATTTTTGTATACATGACCATATATTATAGTTTTTTGTATTATAGAAAAAAGCTTTTTCGAAAATGATGTTCGTTTGCTGCATTCATTCCTAAGATATGCAAATTGGTGACCCTGTTTCTAACCTAATGGCGAGCAGTGTGCAAGTAGACGACAGCGACAACACACACACACACACACACATGCACAAATAGAACATCGAAAAATATAACGAACAACAAAATAAACCATTACTGATAAGCGATGAATGAATCAGGTCAAAAGCGCGCATGCGCAACATTTGACAACATCAAAATTGACAACAACACAATGAACTACATATGTACATATGTATGTATATGTATAATGAATTCGTACAAACAATAACAATTTGTGTGTGTTATAACACAGCAACTAATTTGAACAGCGGTCGCCGATTAGCAACGCCATCGTCGCTATATACTACAAGTAAACCAATGAATACAGCAATGATCAACGGAAGAACACGGAACACGGAACACGGAACGTGAATCATGGAACAGAACATGGAACTGCAGTAGTGAGATATTCGTTGTATCTGTATCTTGAAAACTGTCATTTATTAAATATTTATTTACTTTGAAATTTGTGTGGTAAATTAAAGTTTAGATACGATATGTTATGCAATTGCAATTATTATTTTCAATACACAAAAAACAAATGGCATCTATTATTCTGTTATCTTTTGCTTTTGATTACTTTAAGTAATGGAAATTCGTGCATAGAAATCATTTGTGCTCAAATATCAGTCATCAGTTTTTGTTTATCGTAACAAAAGACTCTTGCTGCCATTGGAGTTATTGTCAAATTGGAATCATCTGCAGAGCCCACGCATTCCAATTGTCTTGAATTACACTTGGCCGGCGTCAGCTATATACATATGTATTTGTGGCAAGATCAAAAGTGAACATGAGGAGTCTACTTTTGTGTTTACAGAGAAATAATAGTAAACATTTTGGGATTGCACTGTAAACACTATGCAATACAAATAGTTTCTTATAAGCACATTTCCGTTGCTTCCAATTGCATCCCTTATGCCTAGCAGTGTAACAGGGGTGTGCAGCTATCTCGCTCTTTCCCTTGGACTTGCCCTCAAAGGTGTATTGACCTGAAACCAGTTTTTCCAGCAAACGGTTCCAATTGGATTTTTACAGCTCTTGGATGACCTTTATAGTAGCCTTTATGCTCTCTCTCCCTCTCTCTCTCTCTCTCTGATTTAGCTTGCAGCAAACTTTTTTATAAAATAAATAATAAATGCGCAGACTCAGCAGGGTTCGACTCCAATTCCCTACCCGATTTCAAGCGCACTTTGTTATGGCACACACACACAACTACCACCATCACCCCCTGCCCCCTATTTCCAATTCCCCCCTCCACCGCTCCATCATCATATAAATTCAATATTTTTAGCGGCCGCTGCACGTGCGCATTGAGTTTTTTTTTTTTTTTATCAACTTTTTACAAACTTTGCAGTTTTTTGATTCAGTCAAAATTATATATGAAATATATCTATATTGAATTTTGTATATTTGCCTTGCCTTTTGCTGACTTTTCGGTTATTTTTTCACGCACTTCACAACACATAAACAAAATTTCGAAAAAAAAGCACACAACACTTTTTTTTGTTCTCTTTTGGACGACTTTATCAGCGCTTTAGCTTTTAATAGAAATTTGAAATCGAAACCCAATTTGGGGGTCGAAGACGGGGGAAAACAAAGTGTAAACGCACCGCACCGCGTGTAAAACGAATATGATTACAATAGGACAGCCGAGAGTTGAAGTTTATTGTAATTGTAATTGTTGTTGTGTGTATCTTTGAACTGGCGCTGCTTGCTTGCCTGCTACTAAAAGCAACTGAATGTTGCCGCTGCGCTGAATTTTCCGCCTGCCCAGTTGAAGTTCTATTTGCGATTGCTCAGACGACGACGCGACGTGACGCGACAATAACAACAACAACAGCAGCAGCAGCAGTAGCCGTCGATGGCAGTATGCGTAGTGAAAGAGCAAAAGAAGAAGCAGAACTCGAGCGAGGAGCAGAGCAGAGCAGAGCGACCACACTGCGCCAAACCACCCCACGGATTGACGCCGTGTGCATGCATTTTCATCATTTTCGGTGACGACGACGACGACAGCAGCAGCAGCGGCGTCGACGCAGTTAAAAATCAATACTGCGCCCATGCGTCGACGTTGTCGCAAGGCGACGCACTTGTGACACCAAGTGCGACAGAGATGGCCATACTACGCTGCTAACGCTGCCGCCTGTGCAAGTGTTTGTGTGTGTTAGTGTGTGTGTGTGTTTGTTATGTTCTGTGCTGTTCTGTTGTGCTTTGCTTTGCTTTGCTTATGCATTGTGTACTCTTCTATGGGCAAAGCTTTTGCGAAAGCTTTCAACAAAAGCTGCATACTGGCAATGCGTGCCGAGCCCAACACCCAAACCACCCACTTCAAACCAAACTTTTGTCAGCTTTAAAGAGAGACAGCTATATATGCATATGCATGTGTATCTCTGTGTGCGTGTGTGTGTCTGTGTGTGTGTGTATATGCGTCAGCAGTTATGTGTGTGTATTGCACGTCAGACGTCAGCAGCAGCAGCAGCAGCACAGCAGCAGCAGCGGCAGAAAAAGGGCTGCGCAGCTACCCCCAAAAGCGAATCAGAAACATCCCCCATGCAAGCAATGCCAACCAGCAGCAGCAGCAGCAGCCACGACTACAACAACAACAACAACAACGACGCACGCAAACGCATTGCGCGTGGATAATAATCGTCATGTTGTTGTTGTACGCTGACGTTGTGCTATCTATTATGGGCATATGGTTACGCATGCACTGCTCGCACCACCCACCACCAATAGTAGCAGCAGCAGCAGCAGCAGCACCACCACCACCACAACCCTTAGAACACAACCCCCCCAATACCAAACAACAACAACAACAATAGCAGCAGTGCGGGGTAGTTGATTCTGTAAGCTCGTTTCACTTGCGCGTGCCAAGCAGACAGCTTGGCCTACAGTGCTGGTCGTAAAAAGTGTGCCACTAATTTTTAAATAAATAAATTGAATTTGTTCAATTGGTTTTTTGTTCATTACTTCAAACGTATTTACTAAGAATGCAAATAATATATATGTAATAGCAAAGGCAACTACACAAATTATTGGCACCAAGTGCATTATTTCTTTAAGTAATTCTGCAGTTAAGAACAATTATTTTTAATCATATTTAATAAAATTGGTTAATGTAATCTAAATAAATTTGCAAATATTAAATAGAATAACAATTTGAATTTATTTACAGTTGAACTTTTCTCACCTGAGATTAAACGCATAGAAACTTCGAGTTCGATACACATTGTTATTTTAATTATGTTACAAGCACACTTAAGTACACATCTAATCTGTAGGTTTTTTTAAATCTATAATTTTTAGATTTATTTAGATAAGGAATTGAATACATTTTCACGCGTCGTCAGTTAAGTGAATTTGGTTTGATTTAAAGAAAATGCGACTTGGGGCAGATCGAGCTGGGCAATTGTAACAGATCGTTATCAAATAGAATAATAAATGAAATGTATATACATACATATGTATCTACTTGTTTCAATTAAATTTGTATGTGTGCACCTATTTTGATAGCCAGCACTGTATGCTGCTGCTCGTGTCGTTTTACTGTTGCTGGGTGGTGGGTGCGCAATGCTCACAAACGGTTTTGTCCATACGTAAGCAATACGTATGTCTGTATGTATGTATGTACAAACCCATACATAGACATGCACGTGTAAGCGCGTGTGCGCAAAGTTTGGTTAAGTGCGCTGAGAAGCGTGCTACATGGTTTGAAATGATAGTTAAGAGAAATAGACACACGCACACACAACTACACAGGATTGTGTATGTATGTATCTAAGAATGATTGTGTAAACGTGACCAGCAAGGCCCAAAGTCGATTGCTTTCAATGCGCCAGCGACAATTTAAATATAAATATATATATATATGTCATATACATATACATACATATGCAAAATGTATATAAAAAATGCATTTTGATTGTTATAAATGAAGGTGCAAATTGCAGGCATATGTTAAACAAAATGCGAGGGTCACACTTGGCGCCTGCGCTTTGGTCACACTTCCGACTTTTGCATATATTACCGCCTGGCTATTTTTATTGAATTTACCCAAAGAGAGTATTCGGTTTGCTGTTGTTGTTGTTGCTCTTGTTGCTGCTGCTGATTTCAGTGACTTGCGCTGCTTTTTCTCGCGCTTGCTTGCATTAGTAAGTGCATGCGCCCGCCGCCCAGAAACTATTCTAAATACGTAATGTATGTGTGTGCGTGTGTGTGTGTGTGTGCATATCTCCCACTGCGTCAGCGCCGCTCATCACCAGCACACAAATACACACATACACATGTATGTATGTATATGCGCGCTCCACATTATAAATAATCGATAGCTATTGTTTTTCATGCTCTGTCTCGCTCTCTCTCTCTCTGGCCAGCGAGCTTCTGCCTCTCTCACTTTTTTCCGCTCTCACTCTCCATCGCACCTTGCTACATATGTATACACACACACACACACACACATATACACTTGTACTTGACACAATGTCTACAGAAACAATAAGTAGATGACAAGCAAAAAAAAAAAGAAAAGAAATGAAAGAAAAGAAAAAAAAAAATAAAGTTACGCATGCGGCGGCCGTGGCAGCGGCAGCGGCGACGGCGCACACCAACATACATGATAAGAAAAACAACAAATGGCCAACGCATGCCCCGTTAAATATAATTTTTGTTTTGCAGTCGAATAGCACACAAAACAAAAGAGAGCGAGCGAGCGAGCGAGCGAGAGAGAGAGAGAGAGAGTCACAATGACGGAAAGCAATTCCAATTGGAACTGTACTTGCTGTGCCTTGCTCTGCTAAGAATATTCACCACCCCCTTTCCCCCACCCATAAAATAAACAAATTTTGTGCTCAGCTGCAAACACTGCTGTCCCATTCAATGTGTACGGTAAGCAATCTGATGAGCTCTCGCTGTGCTTTCGGCTGCTGTGTGTGTATCTGCCCTTAATTCAAGGGTGAGCTCTGCTCAGCAACCCCCACACACACACACACACACACATATATGCTTGCCCAGGCACAAATAAAAATTCGAATTGGAATTCGTTCTTGGAATTGGAATCCAAGCGAGAGCAAAAGATGAGCAGAATGGGAAAAGCAGATGAAAATCAGAAATTACACAGAATGTGGCATCAAGCATACGCCATGTATGTTTTTTGCACTCTTATGTGAATTTGTCGTGTAATTGCAATGATGCACAAATTGTACATAGCGGAAAGGGGGGAAAAAAAACGTTGCGCAGGGAACGGCGCATGTTTGAATTACGGACACTCGCAGTAGAAGTTGTTGGTTAAAAGCTAAAGCGCCGCTGCCAATGGTGGCCAAAAGCAACAACAACAACAACAACAACAGCAATTAGAGCTTATGTATATTTGTATGGTTGTACATATTTATGTGTGCAAGGGTGTACATCCGCATGTACCGTTATTCAACGCAAAGGCTCTAACGGATTATCTAACACCCACACACACACACATTTGCGAACATATGCAGAGACGCCATTTTGTTTGTTGAATTTAAATATTTATATATACACACACACATACACACACAGTTAACTTAAAACGCTTGCAATTTGTTGTTGCATTTTCGTTCTATTTATTTTTTTCTTAGTTTGCCATCAATTGGATTTTGCGTGAAAACTTTTTGCTTACTGCGGCTGTCTGCTCTGAAACTTGCGCGAGTACTCACACACACACACACCCACACACACAGACACAGCCTCAAAGCTTTTTTTGTGTCTATGTATGTACATATGTATGTGTAACTGGCGCGGAGCAGGCCCAGTGCGAAATTGCAATGGAAAATCGAAAATTCTTCACGTCTGCGTCGCGCTTACACACACATATGAATAAATGTATATGTATATGTATATACATATATATATATATATATATAGGAACTGGTACGCACCTGCGTGTAAAATGTATTCTCCAATTTCGTTGCCACAGGGTTTTCTATTGATAACGCAGCACACACACATGTACACACACGTTTGTATGTATGTATTACACACACACACACACACACATGCACAGGCACACGCATGTATTCAGAGACAACAACAAAAAAATAAATATACACACACGCGCGTTAGGAGTCGCGTTCTCGACGCCGCCGCCAACGTTGTTGTTGTGGATATTTCAGCTGTCAGCTTATGCTTGGGTCGTCGCCGCTGCCGCTGCGTCGTCCAGTTTTATTATCACAGCGGCATTTTACATTTGCGCACTGCTGTATTCTTTTGTTGTTTTTTTTTTGTTTTTTTTTAATTTTTTGGTTCTAGCTCTAGGAGCCAGTGCTGCACAGCAATCGATGCCACTGGCCGTTATTATCGATTACTCTGTTAAGTGCGAGATAATTCTGTGTGCACTGTGGAGCAATTCTGTTAAACGAGGAGCGATGCTGGTACAATGTGGAGCAATTCTGTTAAAACTAACAGTGCGTGTGGCGCGAAATTATGAATTTCCGCTACAAAAACAAAACAACTCGGATTTCCTCGCTCCCTCCAAGTGTCCAGTACCAGTTGATTTACAATCCTATTCAGTTTTCGACAGTTTCTAGTTGTTTTACAATCACACGTAAGCCCTTCACAAGGCAGCTAGCAATATCGTATGGAAAATCAGCTAAGCGCACCAAGTGAGGGACTCACATGCAATGCGCCTGCACATATCACATCACCGTATCGTTAGCACTTGAAAAAAAAGTAGTTGTTGAAAAAAATGTTAGAGTCTTTACTCTGTTTTCTTTTCTTTTTTTTTGTGGCTGCTCTCCGTCGAGCGACTGTGGCGACAATCCGATGCTAACTGATGCCAGCTGAGGCAGTCGACGGCTTTATAAAACGCAGCCGGCAAACGGCGACTTGTGGCTTCATGTATCCCATTATGTATGTACTTACATATATATACTTATATACATATATATACACAGCTATGCACCACCCATACAGATTAGGATAAAGGCTGATAAAACCCAACAGCAACAAAAGTTTTCTACGAATATCGCAGCTTGTCGCTGGACCACTGCCCGCAGAATATATATATATATATATATATATACGTACATATATATAAATATATTATATATAATAAAATCGCCATACAGCCTGCTTATCGGTTAGGAGTAACAAGAAGGTTGCAAACCAGCTACTAATCTACTATGGAATATTGGGACACTTTGTGTGCCTTAAGCAAATAACTTGAGATAACTTAAGATTTGGGTCTGGTTTTCGGACATACATAAATCTATGTTTTCTAACTATTATTTTGTTGAATTTGCTTTCAAATCAGGCTTACATTTTGTGCAATTACAAATATTTCAAATATTATTATTATTGCTCACCATGCAACATCTGTTAACTTAACAGCTTTTCGCCATGTTAACATTTCGGTTACGAAACAGTTATTTGTATGTACTTATGCCATTTGCCAAAGCAACGCGGTTTTTTTGAAAAAAAAAACCGGCAAAAAAACATTAAATTTGAGATTTAAGCTATGTGCCACATTCCATAGTTCAATGGTCACAGTCAGATACATACATACATATACTACGAATACTACATGCTTACATATGTACAATAGTTTTACGGTTATGGTTGCAGTCCTTTACTTTTCCTCTGCATTTATCATTTTGCATTTTCAAAATATATAGCTGATATCATTAAATATTCACATGCAGATGTACAATTATTAATAGTTAGTATTGCATCTGTGACGGTTCTGTTACTGTAACTGTAACTGTAACTTTTACCGTTATCAGTGGTCTGCCAGACGTCACAGCTTCCTTGGCCAGCTTCATGTTTATCGACACATTGTGTGAGTGTGTGCGACCGTTATAAATTATTTCATATGTATGTATGTATGTATATTGTTTACTTGCATGTCGGCTCACTTGGGTACAGTTCATGAGGGTTCCACAGCATGGTCCCCTATAATGCATACATATGTATGTATGTATATTTAGTTCTGGCATAGCCGCATACTGAAGAATGTCAAGATATTCACACTGATATCGCCCATGAGTAAGCCCAACTTGGAAGACGCTTTCTATGTATGTATATACATACACGTATGTATGTATGTATGTATGTATACATCATCAACGATTTAGAAAACTGTTATCGCATATTTCCAACTGAAAGTTTAGGGGCTTCTTGTGTTTTTTACTTTTTCCAGCTTCTAATAAGTTGTAAACCCAAACATAAACATTTGTTATGTGTAGAAATTGCTTGCATTTTCCATATAATAGCTCATCCACTTATTTTATGGATCAAAAAGTTACTAAGAGACATTGTTTGTAGACATCTGCTTTAATACTATAAATGATGTAAACTATATGTATGCTATGTATGTATTAAATATTATTGCAGGATTGCTACCCCATCGAATTTGTGAAAATCGTAATCAACCTTATCAAAATACATACATACATATGTATGTTGAGAGAACTTTTTTCGTACCTACACAGCAAGAAAAACTCAAGACTTTCGTTCTTGAATCAAGACTCCAAGATTCCAGCAGTACGGTAATACGAATTGGTCTTGAATCCAGACCAAATTCTCATTTCAAGACTGACATTTTAAGACCGGAAATCTTGAATCTATCTTGGTTTTTGAGCTTAACAGAGCTTAAGAACGAAGTATCGAGTCAAGACAACAAATTCTTGATTCTTTACCATTTTCAGTTTGAAATAAAAAATATTATAAATAATTTTTATGTTTGAAGCATATGGAGCCCGTTATTTACATACATATATGTATATAATTACTTTTTTTTATAGTTTTTGTTTTTTCTGCTAAAAAAAATTAATCTTTCGCTATAACAACAGCAGTTTGCATAAGGATCTTAATGTGTGCTAAGTAGATGACCAGATCTAAAATTTAAGCTCTACATGACCGGTTGGTATACGATAAATATATATTAGCCAGGAGTGTGGCCTAGTCCTTGGCGACCCTTCAACTCTTTCTTTTTTTTATTATTTATTATTTACTTATTTTTAATAAGTATGTTTGTCGTGTCACCTTATAATTTCATGTAATTGATTAAAGGCAACGTTGAGTAATTAAAAAAAAAAAAATAATTATTTCATACACGGTTTGATTGTGATTCGAACCCAAGACACCTCTCGGCTTGCAGGCCGTGCGCTTACCCACTGAGATATTCAGTCCTCTAGAGAAACCATAGCCAAAATCCATAAACATAGCAGCCGAGAGAGCGAGAGCCAATTCTCTCAATATGTTCTCTCTTTTGCATTTCAATCACTATTCAAGATATTTTGGAGTTGAGAATTATAATCTTGCTATAGCGTTTTTCTCTCTGTGTAGACTTTTGCATATACTTTCAACTTTTCAACTACTGACATATAAATAGCTTAGTTGACGCATTCTAGCCTTAAGTTCAAATGCAAGCATCTATTATTTATAGCCAACTGACATGAATATCCACTTTTCATATACAACAGCCTGACCTGATAATTAATTATTAACGGCGAAAAATAGATATAATGCGACAAAGCAAAATGAATCTGCGGCAACTGTACTGCATATAAATACATGTATACTATATGTGCTACTAGCATTTGCCAAAGTGCAAAGCTATGCACCGTTTTTAAGAAAAGAAAAAAAATCTCGTGAATATTACAAATTTACCTCCCCCAATTTCCACGCAGGTGT
The DNA here is from genome assembly GCA_035045305.1 of Drosophila maculinotata. NCBI lineage: Eukaryota > Metazoa > Arthropoda > Insecta > Diptera > Drosophilidae > Drosophila > Drosophila maculinotata. The sequence goes on along the minus strand of JAWNPD010000679.1, from coordinate 8,153,777 downwards.
GTGCATTTTCCACAAACAGTGAATAACTTTTTAATGGAATTTCCATACACATCTTTGAAAATAATTTTTAATCTAATCAAAAAAAAAAACAGAAAATTTTCCGCCAATTATCAAGAATTTCCAAATTTTTTAAATCGTGTTGCTAATATTATGTTAGAGTTTAAAGCTGATTGGATGAGAAACAAAAAAGTTTCATACAACTGTTTTCCCGGCATTTTCGACTTTGGGGGTTGATTTTCCAAAAATTGAAAAACATGTGGCTAATATTTTGTTATGTAGAGCTTTTGAAAATAAGTTTGAAGAAAATGGGATGAAAATTAAACTTTGCGCATACTACCTTGACCAGCCATTTTCCTAGCAGGGGGGGGGGGGGGGTGGATTTTCCATAAAATTGGTAAACTGTTTTTAATGAAATTTTACGATGATCTTTGAAATTAAGTTTGAAGGCGATTGGATGAAAATCATTTTCCTCATTTTCCGAGCTTGGATATAATATATATTTTCCTAGCACGCACTTACTCTCTAAAGGGAAACTATTACTTTCAGCTCGCTAGTTCTTATGGTTTGGGCGCTGCGTTGATCACGAATCGCCAATCAGGACAAACTGTTTTAAATAGATGTATATAGATGTATATGGATGCATACTATATACATACTATGAAGTTATGCACATTGTGGGTACCTCAGTGGGGGTTGTTCTGGGGCTGACCGGATGACTAAAACAGTTATCACAGATTCACGTTGTTGAGCCATGTGCATTGTGCACTCACCGTCGTAATGCTGCTGTCTTTTCTGGAGCTGTGTCTGTGGGGGGTGCATCCGGTGATGGAGCAGGTGCAGGAACAGGTACAGGTAAAGGTACAGGTACAGGTAAAGGTACAGCTGCAGATGCAGGTACTGGCGGGAGTAGTAGTAGTAGCTGTCTTATGACGCGGCTCAGCTGCAGTCCAGGTGTACGTAATCAGCTGCACAACCATAATGATAACAAACACAAACATAAACATAAATATATATATATATATCCACCGGCCGGTTGGACTTGCACTGCGTATGTCGATAATAACGCGCAATTTATTGCTTGAATAATTGAAGGCACATCACAAGCACACAAGAACACAAGAACAAAAATAAATAGATGCCTCTTGCATAGAGAAAGGGAACAGCGTGTCCAGAACAGATTCCACGAGCTGTCGCAGAGCTCCGAGTCGCTTGCTGGCCAGATTACAATGACGGGCAGCCGGGCGCCGCATACGCTTACAACTTAAGGATATCGCATTCGATTTCGGCTCCTCCTGACAGTTGACCATGGCCTCACACTCACACACACACGGACACACGGACACACACACGGACACTAACAGCGAACATCACAGCAAACAACAACACTCTCTGGCTCGTGTGTTAGCCAGGCTGTCGAGCGACCCAGCGACCCAGCGACCCAATAACTGAAACATCAACCCTCGGCCCCTGCCCCTCACCATCCCCCCCCTCCATATGCTTAGCCAGCTGTAGCACGTATAGCGTATAAGCGTGAGTACTACGTGCCACACATATACACGATATTGCTCATACGCAACGTGGACACCTCTGCGCCTGCGTCTATTTTGAAAAACATTGGACTGCTTGGCCTGTTTGCTGTACTCAGCAAATTGTTGGACATATTTACATTTATGCAAGACTTGCCTCACATATATCAAATATATACACATTACATAAATTTTGGAAAAATTTTATTTTATTTGCAATTGAAATACAATTTTTTTGAGGTATATCGTAAATTCACATAGTGTACCTCATGAAAATTAACAAATAAATAAATAAATGCTAAATATATGCATATGGTTTTAATCTAAAATTATTAGTCTAAAAAAATCAACAAAATATAGAATTTGAATAATATTATAATACAAGAGAAGCAAAACATGAAAAACTGAAATTTGGAAAAACAAATAAAATAATAATTAGGCTTGATTGGGTTTTTCTTGGTTTTTCCCAATTCTTGCCACAAATGTTGGACCATTTTTAACATTTAATAAGCCCCAGACAATAGTTATTAAATATTTATTTATAAGTTGCATTAATTTTTGTTTACTATATATTTAAATTAAAATTTTGTTAATTTTTGGTTTTTAAATTAATTTTCCAGTGTCAACAGCTCTTGGTTGACATAAAATAAATAATTAAATAAAATAATACAATAATAATAATAATAATGTTAATAGCTATCATTTTGAATTATTAGCATTATTATTATTATTATTAATATTATGTATAAATGATTTGGAGAAATCAAATGTTGCTCCAATAACCATGCACTAGCCTGGACTCGAACCTGGATCTCCGGTGTTCAGGTTGCCCGGAATGCCTGGGGCACCTAGACAACTCATCTACCGAGGACTGCAACATCTATTGTGCAAAATGCATTGAAAAGCAGCATCTGAGAGATAATGCCTTATATATGCTGTTTGGAATTATAAATCCTGGAGCAGAAATTCGAACGTATGTAAATAATAACAGAACTTAAACATCAAAACTAAAATAATTCAAAAAATTACCACTATAGTTCTCAAATATTATTTAAGGTTTCTCACAATTTAATCTGTGTATTATAATCGTGACTAGTAATACCTCTGGGGGTTCAAGGAATAAGTGTAAATAAATATATATATAGATAAAAAAAATTGTAACTAAACAAAAACTTTTAAAAATGTATAGCTTACTCACTTAAAACCTGATAATTACTATTTTAGACTCTAGAGGTTATAGTAAAATGATCAAACTTATATTTAGAAATATAACTGGATAATACATATCCTTTTGTCGTATTTGTTGACTTGAATAATAATAATAATAATATAAAAAATAATTTTGTCATTTATTTACATATTTGACAATACTCATGGAGGAATTATACTAAATGTTATGAATGTTGTGTTGTCATAAAAATATTTGCGTTTTTGATACAACACGCTAAAATTAATATAAAAAAAAAAAAAAAAATTATATAAAAAATAATTTTGTTATTTATTGACATATTTGAAAATACTCAATGAGGAATGCTAATTTTTTTTGTAATTGCAGTGTATTGAGTTTTTGCCTATGTCCTGAACAAAGTGCCGTAACCTTGAGCTTGGTCCTTTTGCACATTTCACGCTTATTTGTTTGGCCTTGTACTCGTGTTTGTTATTGTCGCTGTTACACAAATACAAATACACACACATACACACATAGACACATCCCTTAATTATCCCATTTACCGTTATGTGGCAGCTATCATCGATTTTTTTTTGCTCTGCCACACCCCTTTCTGCTGTCAATAGTGACAAGATGGCGAATGCATTGCTGCTGTCCATATACGAGCATATTCCTTTGGATTTATATCATATAATTTGCAGAAGTACTAGCATATATATATATATATATATATTGTGCAAAATACGGAATACGGCGGAGTTGGGAAGACATTAAGGCATAAAGCTTGAGGCTTGTAACAGCTAGCATTGGTGTGCCAACCAGCATTGGCAGGATACGTTCTGTAGCAATCAGCATTCAGCTGATTGGTTGGTACATAAGCACTTTTAGGGGATTTCGTCAATTGATTTTGATTTAATATCAAATTTTTGGCGCACAATCTTAAAAATGTACAATAAAATACTGGCCATTCCTCTATAAGAAAGTTTTCGAAAGCCTCTTGGCACACAATTATCTTTATGAACCAGGAACTTTGATATGTTTTAATGTAATAAAATCAAATAATAATAGTAATAAATATTTCTAAATGTCATGCACAGATTTTTGAACTTCTTTCGACATTTAAATAATATTCATTTCGATTTTATTAGTAAAATAATTAATTGTATTGACGAAATCCCCTATCATTTTACTATTTAACGGCAGGATATTTGAATTTTTCAGCAGGCACAGCTTTGCTATCGTTGTACGGTTAATCAAAAGCACACGCTAGGCTTGAAAGCTCGCTGCTATATCACGGTAAACGCTTTTGTTGCCACAGCTGAAAGGTATGAATATATATATCCACATATACTTACTTATAAGCCGTATTAGGAAACCTATTCAAAAAATGGTGGCGCTCAATTATAGCAGTTAGCCTGTGTCAGCGAACACTTGATTGGACATATGTGACATGCAGCTTTCCGTCCGAAAACATGGCGAACGTCCAGAATAACAGTAGATCAACAATTTTGTATGAAGTTGAATAATTGACAAAACTCATTAGATTTTTTACTTTTATTACATTCTACTTAAGCACAAAAAATGTATTTTTTTTTTCTTTGCATTTATTGGTTTTTTTTTTTTTTTAATCATTTCATTGCTTTTTATTAATTACATTTATAAATATATATATTTATGTATTTATAAATATTTGTGTATGCATTTGTATTGCCGTATATATTTCTGTATGCATATGTATACATATGTATTTATGTTTATAATTGTTTAAGATATCCATTTGCAGATTTTTGACAATTCTTAATAACTTTCACTAGGCTCAGCTACAACATACATACATACTTTAGTAACTACTCGCACATACAAATAGCTTGGAAACTTGGCAAAAATAAGGGAACCGCGAAACAAAATGACAGACCAAACGATTAGTATGTATTTTGATAAGATAGTTTTGGGGTTTTTTTTCGAATCCATTTTACTTATTTGTTAAATTCACATCAATAAAATGTAATTTTGAAATTGCAGCGGCGTATACGGCGGACACAACCTTAAGCTCCAGATTAAAGTACAAATCTTGGTATACATATACATATATATATATATATATCTACTATATACTTATATATAGATATATATATATATGTATGTATCATCGAGTATGTTGCAAGTAACTGAAGGACCAATAGTGAAACGTTTTTTGGTATTTGCCTTAATCTAGCGCCAACATTTGGCGCTCTAGTCAATTCTATGTGGCCTTGCTTTAATTTCCAAAATATTTTTGTTAATTAGCGCACTGTAAACTGTAAATTTGGAATGATTTAAATCTAAACATTTGTAATAATAAGGTTTTTAGTTCACTACAATTCCAAAATCATGAGACAAACTGAACAAAATGTTGGGCATCCACAGTGCGCTGCTTAACTAAATCAATCACATAAATTAATGTATAATTTTCTTTTGGATTTTGGTATTCATATGTTGGGTATCAATATTGATAGTATATTTAAGTCGCACATTGCTAATTATGTACATAGAATACACAGAGCATTGGCTTCGTTAAGTTGTTTTATGCAGATGCTTATGTTTTCCATACATTTATGTACTTATTGAATACAAGTAATATGCATTGTTGTTTTTGTAAATACACACAAAAATTTGCACATGAATACGCACTACTTTGTATAAGTATTTTACCATCTGGTTTCCGTAATTACATAAATTCTTATAGTTTTGTTATTGTAACGTATCGATATTAATACTTTTCTATTCAAGCTTGTTCTTGTGCCATAATATTTTGATACTCATCTATATAATTATAGCACTCTGATCTCAAATAATGAGCACTTGAGCCTTGCTTGACTTTTGATAATTCTTGTGGTACAGCATAATGCATTATAAATATGTATATTAATGCTTGGTTTGGTTGCCCATTTCCAATTTAAAGTACACATATGTATAAGTAATTGCGTGATTGACCCATTTATATTATAGTCCTGGTAAGGAAGGATTTTTTTAAAAAAAATTGCGAGAAGTTTTTTTTCTTCATATATTCTATTTTGAAAATTGTATCTTTAAATTTTTAAAACATTTGCGGCTTCCAAATAAAAAAAATTGAAAAAAAAACACAATTCTTGTATTTGTTTTTTAGAATACCAGGGCTACAACATAAATGGGCCTTGAACCCAACAAACGTTCGTTATATGATTTTCGCTAGTATTTAATAGTATATTTATGTATTTTATAATGTATTTAACACAGACACATACACAGACACACCAAATAGTAGTTGTATATTCATTAAGTAATATTGATAGCTATTATATGCTCGGACAGGCCATTGCATTCATATCATATCATATCATATCATATCATATCATAATAGTCGTTTATTTCCCTTCTTGTTTAGTTGCTTTTCCTTAATTTCATTTTGTTTGGTGTTTTCATTGCATTTTCAATCTTAATCCTTTGTTACTAAAATCTTTTTATTATGCTTGCCTAGCTTGCATAAGTAGCCCACTACAATACGGTACATACTAACATTGAATATTAAAAAAAAATAAACAAAAAATGTTACCTAAACAATTTCACTACGCATTTTCTTCAATTTTCCACGGACGAGACACAATCACGACTAGATTTTGTATATATTTGCCACAGAACAATTATGTACTATAGTACCATATGTACTATATGTACCATATGTACTATATATACAATATGTACCATATGTACCACATGTACCACATGTACTATGTGTACTATGTGTACTATATGTACTATATGTACCATATGTACCACATGTACTATATGTACCATATGTACTATATGTACCATATGTACTATATGTACCATATGTACTATATGTACCATATGCACTATATGTACTCTATATAACTCTGTCAATCTACAAGCATACATTTAGATTCACATTTATACGGATGAGAAGAAGTGCTAGAAATTGTTATTTTTATTTGTATATATTTTGAGAATTAGGAAGTTAAGTATTCACCTTATCGGTGTAGGAAATATATAAAAGATTCGCTGACATTTGAGTTTGATAGAGTGAAGGAAATGAGCTGATATCGTGTATATATTTATATACGATTCTATTTGCATCGATTCATTCTGCATAAAATTGAGTTCCTTATAGTCACGACTGTATGCTAGAAATGGAAACAGGATAACGCCTAGTCAAGTTGTCTTGTTGAGCTTTCAAAGCGCTGTCGGATGAAAGCTCGCAACTAGCACAGTTCTTCACCTAGCAGCCGGGACTCAAACCAGTTTCGACTGACTATTTGCACTTCTTCAAAAAACACATACATACATACATATAGAATACGTTTAAGTACATATTACGGTTAAGCTAGGTAAACACACAGACACATCTATAACGGTTTTTGTAATTAGCCATCGGTGCGGTTCAATGTTCAAAAGCTGTGCTTGCAGCTTATCTTGAGTTCAAGTTTTTGTTATATATATGTATGTATGTAGGTGTGTAAGTATGTAAGGTAGTATGGGATAGTAGTTGTTTAAATGTATTGAGTACGGTAAACTTTGTATTTATTTAGATATATGTATGTGTATTTAATTATAATTTATAAATGTAATCATCTAATAACAAAATAAAGATAAATTGTAATTTTCTGGCTTTGGTCAAGTTCAGATATTGTCATGTATTTACAGATTCTTGTTCATGGTTTGCTAGGATTGCCGCTTCAATTCTTTGAGAGATGGTTAGCATAGTATCTGTAGATAGTGTATAAATAGTGTATGTATGTGTATATATGTATGTATGTCTGTAAAAAATCTAACATTAATATTGGAATGGGAATTTTAGCCACATCTTATGCATATCATATCTTGTTGGGTTCCAAAAAAAAAAAAACAAGACTTTTTGTTGTTCAGAGAGAGAGAGAGAGAGAGAGAGAGAGAAAGGGTGAACGCGAGAGAAAGAGACAGAGCGAAAAGTTGCTCAAGATAGGTACTAAAGTGATTAGAGAGAGGTACACTTGAGTCGAGACTATAATAGATCAGATCGATCATAAATACATTAGTGTAAATCGTTTTATTTGTGAAACATTGAAAACCATTTGTAGGAGACCGTTTGTTCAGTGTTAGTTGTATAGGTTGTTCAGGTTGCAATTCAGGTTTCTTCGCTTAGGAAATTGTGCATGAGTTGCGCTTGGCGCCCAAGCTGCGCTCCTGGATGCGCTGCAGATGCTGCAGCTGCGCCGGCGTCGGTGTATGCGAACCGTGCCCCCCGCCAGCGGCGCCAGCCGATGTTGATGCCGTTGCCGTTGCAGCGCCGGCACCTGGTCCATGCGGCGAATGACCGTGGTGGTGATGGTGGTGCAGCGGTGTGCCCGGCCCATTGTTGCCAATCTGCTGCGGCAGCGACTGGCGGCGGCGGCGCAGCGCCGGGCTCAGATTGTATGTAATTTTTGCCTGGGCCAGCAGCTCCTTGAAAACCTGACCAAATAGAAAGAGTGACAGTGAGCGAGGCAGAGAGACAAAGAGGGAGAGAGAGAGAGATTTATCAAGTGTCACTTTATTTATCCGCCATCAGTGTTGCCAACTCAGCTTTTTACCCAACATTTCGGGCTCAAGAAGAACTCAGCAGTTTTTTGTCAGTTAAGCAATCTACTCTCTGTTAATGCCTGATGAAATTAAATAACTAATATTTGTTTTAAGTCAAACAAAAAAAAAAAAATCCGATTTTGTTTTTTCTCCGAAGTTGGCAACACTGTTGGCTAAGCACTTACCTGCGTTATGTTCTCGTTGTTAGCTGCCGATGCCTCCACAAAGCCGTTCTCCCAATCGACAGTTACCACCGATTCAGTTGTGGCATATTCCACCTGCAAGTTTTCAAAATTTGATCATTTAAAGCTGTGACACAGAAATTTCTTGCAACCCTTCAACAAAATTGACGTAGAAATCGACTTTGGTTAGTTAATACATTTTTTAAAATAATTATAATGTTTGGAATAAAATCATAGCTGATTTTAAAACTAATCTGCATCCTTTTTTATTAAGTTCATAATTTTAATATAACAAATTATTGCAGACAAAGTTAACCAAAATTATTAACAATTTTTCGGAGTAGCAAATTAGAGTTGCAAAGCTTGGCTGAGCATAATATTTGAAAATATTAGATTTTTTTCATGAAACCGCACCAGAAACATAAATAATTAACCTCTAATTTAGTTACAGCTTTTATCTTTATTATTTCCTTATCAAAAAGACAATTAAAATGGAGTTATTCATACAAAAATTCAATTTGCCATCTGACAACTCTATGAATGATTTGCCAACAAACAGCTGATCCCGTTGCTAATTCCGAACTCCGAATCTTTCTCTTTGATTCGCTAAGCAAAAATCGCTGAAATCTCTAGAGATTTTTGAGTCAAACTCGGTATTATTATCATATTTTAAAAATATATCATACATATAGAAATATTTAATAACAAAACTTGAAATATTGTTAAGTATAAATTAAAGTATTTTGAAGAGTTTTTGGTATATTTATCAAAGTTGATTATTTTGGGATTAATAAGTTTATATTATATTGTTATTATTATTTAAAAAAAAAATCTGAAATCAATATGGAAAACCCTAACTTTATTGACCGATTTTCGGACATTTTTCAAATAGAAAATTTAAGAAAATTCGTAGTTGTTAGTGGGTATGGGCGTGTCGCGGCCTTTGAAGGACGTTACCAGTAAGCTGCCTTGCGAATTTGGTGACCATAACTTTAAATTTATGGGAAATATATAGGTTAATTTGATCTGAGCTTTCAGGTTTATCGATTACTTTACTCGATTTATTCTACCTGCGGTATCAGAGCTTAAATGATGACCAACATAATTTGATTAAAATCCATGCATTTTCCTGTGTAGACTGTTAATATGCGACATTAAATGATTAAATAAAAACTTTATGCACTTTACCACAAAATTCTAATGCAAATTCAATTAATATTATTAAAAATAATAATTGAGTCAAAGTGCTTTTGTTAAAATTCTACTTTAGTCTAACTCACATTCAGGGAAAATTGAAAGTCTCATGCATTTTATATATTGGTATTTTCTGTTGTACAAAATGGATCCATTTATCGATAAATAGTGTTGTCGATGACAGTGTTGCAAAGTTCAATATCTAACTGATGACAATTAAAGTAGGCTTTGACATTAGATTGAGCAAGTCATTAGTAAATTTTCACACATCGGAACGATTACATCGGAGTAGGCTTCAACATTAGTTTTTTGATCGTCATTGGGCATTTCTATACTATATCACAATTACAGCTGCAAACTAGTTCTGAAAATTAGTGAGATTAGGAAAAAAATGAATAACTGATAATGATGGAAAACTATGTGAAAATGCCGCCAATTGGCACGGAGCGTGCCGAATTTCTGGCTGCCCAGAAGAATCCCAATGCCAATAAGGAGCAAGTGGTAAGTTCATTAACTGAAATATGGCCAATAGCAGCCGCTTTAAATGTCGACCATGCCCCTTGCACCCCGAACCTGCCACACAGCGTCAGTTCCACGTTTATCCAACGAATCCCGACCTGCAAGCCTGGTTGCGCTGGAAGCGCGAGCGCCAATTCGAAGCGGAGCGCCGTCAGGATTCGGATGTGTGGCGCTTCATCGACGACAGGCCCAAGCAGCCTGTAGCCCAGAGCAAGCCGGCTGCAAGGCCGCCGATGCAGCCGATGCAGCCGATGCAGCCAATGCAGCCAATGCATCCGATGCAGCCGATGCCGCCGATGCATCCGATGCCGCCGATGCATCCGATGCCGCCGATGCCGCCGATGCATCCGATGCATCCAATGCATCCAATGCATCCAATGCAGCCTATGCCGCCGATGCAGCCGATGCCGCCGATGCATCCGATGCATCCAATGCATCCGATGCAGCCGATGAACATATCGCTTACAATGCAGAAGCAGCACCACTTGCTCACCATGCAGCTGATGAATGCACAGCATCTGACGCGCAAGCTGCTGGAGAATGTCGAGGAAATGATGCCATCTTTGCCCGATCCGGGCATTTTTCAGCAGACCATGGTGGAGCTGAGTCAGCTGATTTTGCTACTGAAGCGTCTGCTGCAATGGCAGATGCAGCAAAATGGGGCACGTCATTACGTGGTGCAACAGTTTGCGATGCCACCGATGGGCCACCATCGAACGCTACCACAAGGTCCGCCACCGCAGGGACATGGACCAATGCCACAAGGGCGGCCATCGCAAGGACCACCGCCCACTGCCTTCATGCATCCACAGCCAATGTGGCAGCATCGTGGACAGCAGCTGCCACAGATGCCGCCGCCTGTTCAGATGCAGCATATGCCGCCAATGCCGCCGATGCAGCATATGCCGCCGATGCAGCATATGCCACCGATGCCGCAGATGCCACAGTTTCCACAGCAGCCAATGCCTGCTCAGATGCAGCAGATGCCTTCACAGTTTCCACAGCATCCAGCGCCAGCTCAGATGCAGCAGATGCCTCCACAGTTTCCACAGCATCCATCGCCAGCTCAGATGCAGCAGATGTCTCTGCAGTTTCCACAGCATCTACCGCCAGGTCAGATGCAGCAGATGCCACAGTTTCCACAGCATCCATCGCCAGCTCAGATGCAGCAGATGCCGCTGCAGTTTCCACAGCATCCATCGCCAGCTCAGATGCAGCAGATGCCGCTGCAGTTTCCACAGCATCCATCGCCAGCTCAGATGCAGCATATGCCGCTGCAGTTTCCACCGCAGCCACCTCCACCGCCGCAGCATATGCAACAGCAGCAGATGCAGCAGCAGCAGCAACAGATGCAGCAGCAGCAGCAACAGATGCAGCAGCAGCAGCAGCAGCAGATGCAGCAGCAGCAGCAGCAGGTGCCACAGCAGCAGCAGATGCCACAACAGGAGATGCCGCAGCAGTCACCTCAAGCACCACCGCAGCAGCAGCCGCCGCAGGAAGCGACTAACGATCCAGCCGTGATCAAGCCGTGTCCCGGCCTCAATGTCAACTCGCCGGTCTTTGTCAGCAATCGTCAGCTGGCCATGAGCACGGCTCCACCCGTCGGCAAGATCCGGGTGTGGTATGTGTCGCACGGTGGGCTGCCCAATGATATGACCATCACCACTCACTTCAACATGCAGCAGCCCGAGAATTTCGCCAATTTTAGCAATGCACCTAATGCTAGTAACGTATCCAATAATAATAATAATAACATCAACACTTTCACTCATAGCGTTCAAGGCAACAACAACACTCAGAACACTCAGAACACTCAGAGCACTCAGAACACTCAGAACACTCAGAGCACTCCAGGCAATAACAACAACAATGGCGGCACAAATCCCGACTGCCCAGCAAACATGAATTGAAAAAAGAAACAAACAAAAAAACACAAAACAAACCAATATGAAAACGATCAGCAACACATATATAGAATGCATATGACATAACACATATACAGAGACAAAAAACCGAAAATACTGCAAATGTGATATGATTTATCAAACATATCAATATCCAATTCGGAAAAACACGACACAACATTTTTTGCTGGTCAACAAGCTATATGGACCAAATTGACAGCAGAGTAAAACAAACTTAACAGTATACATATACATGTCAAGAGAGAACTCAGGAGGATGAAAACATCCAAGAATACATATTATGCAACACATATACAAGGAAATGAAACAGAAAATACAACAAATGTGATATTTAACGTATATCAATAATATACACCAAAATGAGCAGAAAAACAGTGCATACAACAAAATGCATAAATATATATATATATATATATTTATATATATACATATATACATACAGAAAAACACTATGCAATACTCACACATATCAAAATGAAAAAACAACTTGTAACTCCAATTAACAGAACTCATTTTGTAAACACTTGAAACAATAAAAATGATCTGAGCATTACTTTGAAGTCTATGTACCTTATGGGGTTGGATTCGGAAAACTTTTAATAATATATATAACCTGTGGTAGAGTTTTAGAGATTTAAAAAAAAAAATGGGATGTCACACGGCATTGGGACCCAAACTCAGAGAGGACATGACATTTCAATTTGGCTGTTCAAGTATATATATATATACATATATACTCAAAGATGCCTCCTTTAATGTACTATAGGGTAAGTTACAACTTTATTGGAATTAAATTCGATTTTCAAATAGTTTAAATTCAAGAGCTTTTGGTGGTAATATTTTAGATATACATCAAACTTTAATTGCAAAAATATTGATCCTATGGCAGCTATACCATATAGTTATCCGATGTTGATTGTTTATTTGTCGAAATGTTTGGAGCATAATAACAAACGTAACTGTTGATTTTGGTGCGGATATCTTGGGAAGTAAAAAAATGTTTTATACAACAACAATATAATAATAGTGACTAGTTAAATTTTAAGTTTTACTTGAAGACATATTATAAGAATATCACATAAATATATAAAAAAAAAAAAAACCAACTACCTGTAGATGGAATATCCTAAGAATTTCATCGTACTCATGTTTAAAATGTTTTTTTAATTTTATCAAATTTAATGTCGTTAACTTTAAAAACAAGACACTTGTTATACAAAATAATAAAGCAAGTTAATTCTCCGATCTCCATAGAAACATAATTGGTGGACCTTTACTATTCTATTCCTATGGCTATAACTATAGATATGTATGTATATATGTATATACTCAGTATATTCAGCTCGTTGCGTTGCTGAAAAACATGTACACTGTAATGTGATAAAAGCAAGACAGATTAAAATTATTCTTGCAATTGAATAAGTACAAGCCAGAGTGTTCAAAGCCGATGAAAGTGTAAGTAAAATGTGAATTAAATTCCAATGGCCAATGGAGCACAAATAGGAGATGAAAAACCCAAGTAAACCGTATCAAACCATGCCATAGAATGGAATACAAGGCGAAGGCGAAGGCGACCCAAAGTGTTTGGGCATTCAGCGAGTCTATTATGCGTTTCGATATTATTTCTTATCGGCATAGAAACGCACATAGACGTCTAAATTGCGGCGGTAATGAAGAAAAAAAAAATGAAGTGAAAATAAATAATAGTCAATAGAGTGGCAGACAGAAATATATGAAGGCAAAACAGAAAAGGAAACTGCTGACTGTAATTTTTTGGGGGGGTACAGTAAGCCAGTCGAACCTGAATGAGTACCGAACTAAACAGAACAGAACAGAACAGAACCAAACTGAACTGAACTAAGCTCGAACCCAATTCTTCCAAATGAACAAACCCAAAGAATAGCAACAGCAACAGCACAGCAGCAGCAACATAAAAAGGCAAACCGTGCGTGTCTCCCACCAGTTGCCCATTTGGGCACATCTGACCAGTTTCTCAGATGGCAAGCTGTACGTTTTGGCTTTAAAATGGCCAACAAACTCTGTGTGTCCTGGCATAACCTAAATACATAGTAAAAACCTAAAGCGCCAACAAAAAGTTAAGTTCACTTCGTTAAACAAAAAAGACACTCTCAACGCGACAGAGAGAGAGAGAGAGTCAGAGAGAGGGCAGCTAAAAAATAAAATAAAAAACAAATAAATAAAAGAAAAAAAAAAAACGCGACAGTTTGCCGCTGCTGGCGGTGCGCAATTTGCATTTTTATTATATTAGAACTCGGTTAAAGTCAATACACCCAAAAAGAAGACACTTTTGCCAGCGAGCATTGTCTTGACTATTGAAATTGACAATAAACTGCCGGCTTTGCTCCATACTCTGTGTGTGTGTGTGTTTGTGTGGTAAAAAAAAGGCACGCAGCAAAAAAGGGGCACATAATGAAATATCAAGTATACGTCAAGTGGACCAAACGCTGGTCGTGCCAAACAGCAACACAAACACCAACAGCAGCAGCAACAACAACAACAACAACAACAAAGCCAAAGATAAATTAAAATTGAAATTTCTAAAGCGTTTGCCAAAGTTAAAGAAAACATAACAACAACAATGACAATGAAACTAAAAAAGGGTTGGCTTATTTCAAATTGTCTCACGATTATATTTAAAAGTAATTTCAAATTATATTCTATTTAATTTGACAGTTGAGAGTGATTTATTTTTACTTCCCTCACGCTGTGCTGCTCAACTGCTTGAGGGCAACAAGCAGCTTAAAGAAAATCATATACCAGTGTAGAAATTCGTTTTTTTCTTGGTTACATTTAATCCGCTTTTAATCCAATTATTTTTTTTTGCAATTTTACTTGTTCGCATTTATCGGTGTTGAAAATAGTTGAGGTGATTTATACGTATACAAAGAACTATTTGAAATAAGAAAAACAATTTATAACAATTTTTACATGTTAACTTTTCAAACTCAAATTCCTAGTATTTGAATACAAAATTGTTGCGCTTTGTTCTTAAATTCATTCTGCAACCAAAATCAATTTTTACCATTATCCTTTTGAGTAACTATCAAAAAGTAATAGTTAAAAATTGTATAAATCGAGTAGATTTATCATTTCTGTAAGTGAATGAAATCTGTTGCAACCTGGATATAGCAGTTCCTGCTTCCTTTTGAAATGAAACGATGCAAACACCTTGTGAAGGCCATAAGACAAAATCAATTGCCGTGCAAAATAAAAGTTGCACAAAGAATTTCTGAATATTGCAGGGGAAAGTTAAAAAAGCCGTTTCTTTGACGGCTATAAGTATGAGAGAGGAAGTACAGACATCTTTACATATTTTATACTTTCAAATATTTATATACTGTATATATTTTATACTGAGTATGCTACGGAATTGTTTAAAACTGCATGAGTTTTATTTATTATTCACTTCTCTTGTTTTTAATATTTTTTAATAAATTTAATATGAAGTGTGGGGCATTTTTATAACCTTTACCTAATTAAAATGTTTAAAAATGCATAGAAATATTGTGTAGATTTATGTAACGCCAGAAAACTAAAAAGTCAAAATTAAACAAATAGAGCGAATCCTAGCAGAAGGATTTTTGAATAATTCAATTTAATAATTAAAATGTTTTTAATTTGTAAATTGCACGTGTAAATGTCTGCTATAAATTCCTATGGATTTATTTTAGTGCAATTCAGAGTGCAGTGTGTCTCGTTGTCGGGCAAACTCGTCGTCGGGCACACTCTTACCAGCTTTCACTTGGAGTACCTCAAATCGAGTTTAAGATTTAAAGTGGCCGCAGGCCAAACACAAAACGCAGCTGGTCCGCCCCAAATTTGCATAAACTAATACAAAATTCCATTTGGCCATTTACCCAAACGATAATCAGTTAAGATATGCCAAACACAAGTCGTGTGCACTTCGCTTCACTTAATATATGCATGTGAGTATAATTTTCCGCCGCTCTCGGGTTTGTTGCCAAATAAAACCAAATGCGAAAAACGACAATAAACTGCGATTGGTAAAAGTTTGCGTCCTATGATAGAAAGCATACGGGAAAGTTTGGTCAAGAAAGAAATACTTCTATATACTATATGCTTTTACAAATGTACATATATAAGTATATATATATATATATTTTGATTGGGTTGGGACTGCAGCTGTTTGACAGAATTTTCCGTTTTACCACTGCAGAGTGGTCAATCGTATTAATTAATTATAAAACGAGTATTAAATTACGCGAAATGCATGTGAAAACTATTTCAAATGCAAAATAACTTAAAAAGGCTTTACTCAAATTTCATGAAATATATAAAAGTATTTTGGGCACTTGTTCTGTTTCACAGCTGTTAACTTAATAGCATTTGCTTATGTTAAAGTTAATGATAATTAATTTCGAAAAACTGACTAATATCACTTAAAGTGCACATTTTGTCCATAGTGACTGTTTGCTGCGACCCTCTACGACCCGCTACGACCCTGCCTGCTTTGTGTAGCATACTTTTGTGCGCTTTTTACTGTGCTCTTCGACGTTGCACTAAATATGCAAAAACCGTCGACACGCTCACAAACGGTTGCCACATTTAATGAGATTTCATTTCGCGCGACATTCGCGCTTAGTTTGCACTTCATTAGGAATGCTGGAGTATCTACATTTTAATTTTGTACCCACCTATTTAAGTACCCCTGTGTCTGTACAATGCAATACATACTAAGTTCCAACTTAATAAATATTCTGTCACTTGCATTTTTCGCATTTTCTGCTTGAAATCATGACAACCATTTTGAGCCCCTAGAAATATGAGTTTTTTAAAACTGAACTGATTCTAATAAATGTAAGAATACCTCAGATTCAACACTGTTACTTGTATGCCAATAGACGAGTTCACTCAAGAAGAATCTTTCGTTGCCCAAAATAGAACTAGTGGCAAATGGAATGCTAGCAAATTGTTTAACTGACTTCGAGAGCGGTAAAAAAGCATCGCTTTCGGCGCTTTTGTTGGCCAAAATACTTTACTTTTACAGCAATTTAGCAATCAAAGGCCAAGGCCGGCATGGTGCCGCTACACTCTGAAAAAACTATACCCTGGAACTGAGAAAAAACAGCCCAAAGCTAAAAACTAAAAGGAATTTTCGTACTCTACAACAAAATTATTATTTTTAGAATTTAAAACTTGTTCTTAACCTATAGTTCAAAAACTAAATATTATATTTATACTTGTAAAACATATATTTATATAATATTAATTTATACATAATTTATAATATACTAAAAAAATAGCCAGCAATTATAAAATGTTTTTTAATATTTTTAAAACATACTAATTGTAATTTATTTTTTTGTTGCATATAGAAAATCTCTTTTCGTAAAGTGAGGGTATACTTTTGCTCTGAGTGTAAAATGGAGTTGCTTTCCTCATTGACATTGTCCCCGTCATTCTTGTCGCAGCTGGTCACGCTTGACAAACTTTACATAATTGCTCGGGCCGAAACAAAAGCAATTTGCATAGCTTATAAACGGGTTACGAGTTACTGTCTGTCTGTGTTTATGTGTGTGTGTGTGTGTGTGTGTGTTGGTGTGTGGGCGCTGTTTATTGTATAAAGACTCCTTTGAGTGCTTTTGCCAACAACAATTAAATCAGTTAAATTTGTGGTTGCTGTTGTCATTTCAGCCACAAGGCGAGCTTCGTATTAAATGTTAAACACACACACACACACACACACTTAAAATTTTAATATTAATTACGAAATGACCTTGGGTGTGGTGCACACAACTGGGCGGCAATAATTCACTCACCTCGCGCAATTCACCATTGGCGGCAAGCAGATCTATTTTATTGCCCACAACCACAATTGGCACCGCTGTGGTTGCCTTTGTCTCATGTATTTGATCGCGTATGGCCCGCACCTCCTCAAACGTGGTAGCATCGGTGACATCGTAAACCAGAATGAACGCATCTGCCGATGATATGGATAAGGCGCGCATTGCTGGAAACTGCAAAAGCGAAATGGGAAATGCGGGCATTACAAATTTACCAAAGCAAATTACAGTTAACAGATGAGAAGAGACAAACACAGAGAGAGAGAGAGAGAGAGAGAGAGAGAGAGAGAGAGAGAGAGAGAGCGTGAGAGAGACAGTCAGAGAAGTGAGAGTGAAAAAGTGTTGAACAAGCGGCTTAAATTACAAATAAAATGGCGCTAAAAATTTGCATATTATTATTGTATTTGCATATAAACACATACAGACTTACTCACACGCCCCCCAACCCTCCCACACACACACACACACACAAAGACATTTATGCACATATTTTAATAATGACAGATAATAATGTACATTTTGTTAAAACGTTTTGCAGCATCTTGCTGCTTTTCCGCTCACTCACAAAGTTTTTGTCAAGCTGCAAAGTAGAATTCTAATATTTCTCAATGAGCTTTGCTTGTTGTTGTTGTTGTTCTGTATATGTTAACATTACATTTTTGTAATTTTATGTACCAGCAGCACAATGGTACGCACATAGACACAAATAAAAGGTTCACTGTACATTTAATATGCCTTGTGAAAAAATGTGATTCTATAAATTATACATTTTGAATTATCAATATTTTATTTTGAAAAGCAGTTAATTCATAAATATAAATTTTATATTGACAAGTACTCAATTTATATTTAGTCGAATAGTTTGTTAAGAAAACTTAAATGTTTTTTTTTTTTAAATTTCCAGATTATTTTAAGTTTATTAGAAAAAAAAAAAAAAATATTATATAATTTTGTATCTAAGTTAATATTATTTATAATTGAAAAATTTAATAAAACTTGTTTAAATGATGCAATTTAAATTCCCTAAACAATAAGAATACTTTTGTGTTTCATGCCAAATATATTTGAATTTCTCCAAAGAGCTTTTACCTTACAACCAACATTGAATGCTCAAATTGAAACATAATTGTGTTAAGGCACCCTTTTTAATACTTTAATTAATACTAAAATTGACTCAAAGTAAGCAGTTTGTGTTAGCAAACAGTTAAAATGTAGTTCAAAACTGGCTTGGTGCCCGGCAAATTACATTACGTTTGCTTTATTATTAATATTTGTCAACTTTTATTTTGACAGCTACTTGTTATGCATAATTGTAATTAGTTCTGTTTTGGTTTAATTTAAAGTCTCTAATAGGAAAGCCGCAAAGTTTGGCCCATAGGCATGCAGAGTGCCCAAGCTACAACCAACATGCAAAGGAACAACCAACATGGCTGGGCTGTCATTATGTGCTTCACATTTATGGCAAGCACACACACACACACACACACACACACTCACACACATGCCCCAATTCTGAATTCCATAGACCGAATGGTCAGCCCGAGTGCCTCATAGGCCACACAAATTGTGAATTATGCTTTAAATCTTTTAGCAGCAGCCAACGGCCAAAGGTAAAAGTACAGAATGGACTCAAACAATGCAGGGCAATGTGTCTGCTGGGAGATGAAACGCATTTTGTGTACAGAACTTAATTAAGCAAATTTCAACCATACAAAAGCAAAAAAACAAAAACCAAAAAAAAAAACAAAAGCAAAAATGAAAATAAAGGCCAAAGAGCAGCTTTAGTCGCGTTTGAAGAAGATTAAATACGCTTGCAGAAATATATATAAAGTCGCACGATCTAAATCAAAATTGGATAAACATTGGAGAACAGTGCGGCATATATAAAAATTACTGCATACACAATTTTGATCACATTAGAGACAGTATTCATAGCTAACTAATATTTATTAACGAAAATAATTCATTTAAGATATTTAAATTTTCAAGTTACAAAATTCAGTTCCAAATACTTAAAATTACAGTTAGAAACAATAGTAGCCACTTTCGAGTGGTCTATATTTTTATTAAGTAATCGAATTAGCCAAAAGAATTTCATAAGTGCAATAATTTCGTGATTTTCTGAGTCTTTCTATTAGCTACATATTTTATACTTTTATTTTATTTATTTATTGTGACCTGCAAGTAAATTCCAGATTACAATTTATATATATATAACTTTTGAACTTCACACGTCGAGATTAAAAACAGTAAATGTTGTGTATTTTGACACAGTTCACCGTTATTTTAAATATTATAAATATTTAAAGTTGTTGAAAAAATGCGAATATCCCTACAGGAAGGGTATAAGTAGAAAACCAAACACAACGGCAAATGAAACAAATTAGAGATACAGACGTTGATGTTGAACTGCAGTTGCGGCGAGAGATTGGAGCCGGAACAATGAACTGTGTGGCCATGTGGCTGTCTCTGGTGTCTGGCTGTCTGGCTGTCAGTCTGCCAGGATCTCTTTCTGTGTGACTGTGTGACAGGCACTCGTTTGGATGTTTGGCTGTCTGGCAGTCTGGCAGTCGCAGCCGCAACATTTTAGCCGAAGCTGACGTCTGCTGCTGTTTGCCTTCATCTAACACTAATGGCTTTCAAAATCATACGCTATGCAGTTTGGTTTTTCAAATTTAATGCGCACTGGCTCGGCCACAGTCACTGCCACAGTCAAACAATCAAGCAGCTACACTCAGAGAAATGAATGAGATGAAAGCTAGAAATTAATTTCTAAGCTTGCGAATAAAATTTTACAAAAGGAGAAACTGTTTTTCTTAAGCGACAATCCCAAAAATATTTGATTTATTTGAAATTTTCACTTTTCCCATGGTTTTTTATACTAGTTTTGACACCCACAACCGATTAAAAAAAGAATTTCAAGAATCTATTTTTTGAAAAATCAATTTTGGTAAGGGTCCCCCCTTATGCTTTTTTTCGCAAAAATATTTGAAAAAATGTAACTTTCAATAATGCATAAAGTTGAAATGTAGAATTGATATTTAGGCCAAACCATGAACAAAATGGCCCCAAGCTTGAGAATCGGTTAAGTTTTGACCAAGTTATGGGAGTTTAAATCTAGGAAGGGCATTTGTATGTTTACAAGCCAATTTTTTTTGTCATTTTGGCATGATTTTTGACAGAAAAATGAAACACCTCAGAATCGCTTTTCCCATGGTTTTTTATACTAGTTTTGACACCCACAACCGATTAAAAAAAGAATTTCAAGAATCTATTTTTTGAAAAATCAATTTTGGTAAGGGTCCCCCCTTATGCTTTTTTCGCAAAAATATTTGAAAAAATGTAACTTTCAATAATGCATAAAGTTGAAATGTAGAATAGATATTTAGGCCAAACCATGAACAAAATGGCCCCAAGCTTGAGAATCGGTTAAGTTTTGACCAAGTTATGGGAGTTTAAAGTCTAGGAAGGGCATTTGTATGTTTACAAGCCAATTTTTTTTGTCATTTTGGCATGATTTTTGACAGAAAAATGAAACACCTCAGAATCACCTTTCCCATGGTTTTTTATACTAGTTTTGACACCCACAACCGATTAAAAAAAGAATTTCAAGAATCTATTTTTTGAAAAATCAATTTTGGTAAGGGTCCCCCCTTATGCTTTTTTCGCAAAAATATTTGAAAAAATGTAACTTTCAATAATGCATAAAGTTGAAATGTAGAATAGATATTTAGGCCAAACCATGAACAAAATGGCCCCAAGCTTGAGAATCGGTTAAGTTTTGACCAAGTTATGGGAGTTTAAAGTCTAGGAAGGGCATTTGTATGTTTACAAGCCAATTTTTTTTGTCATTTTGGCATGATTTTTGACAGAAAAATGAAACACCTCAGAATCACTTTTCCCATGGTTTTTCATACTAGTTTTGACACCCACAACCGATTAAAACCGGAATTTCAAGAATCTATTTTTTGAAAAATCAATTTTGGTAAGGGTCCCCCCTTATGCTTTTTTCGCAAAAATATTTGAAAAACTGTAACTTTCAATAATGCATAAAGTTGAAATGTAGAATTGATATATAGGCCAAACCATGAACAAAATGGCCCCAAGCTAGAGAATCGGTTAAGTTTTGACCAAGTTATGGGAGTTTAAAGTCTAGGAAGGGCATTTGTGTGTTTACAAGCCAATTTTTTTTGTCATTTTGGCATGATTTTTGACAGAAAAATGAAACACCTCAGAATCACTTTTCCCATGGTTTTTTATACTAGTTTTGACACCCACAACCGATTAAAACCGGAATTTCAAGAATCTATTTTTTGAAAAATCAATTTTGGTAAGGGTCCCCCCTTATGCTTTTTTCGCAAAAATATTTGAAAAAATGTAACTTTCAATAATGCATAAAGTTGAAATGTAGAATTGATATATAGGCCAAACCATGAACAAAATGGCCCCAAGCTAGAGAATCGGTTAAGTTTTGACCAAGTTATGGGAGTTTAAAGTCTAGGAAGGGCATTTGTATGTTTACAAGCCAATTTTTTTTGTCATTTTGGCATGATTTTTGACAGAAAAATGAAACACCTCAGAATCACTTTTCCCATGGTTTTTTATACTAGTTTTGATACCCACAACCGATTAAAAACGGAATTTCAAGAATCTATTTTTTGAAAAATCAATTTTGGTAAGGGTCCCCCCTTATGCTTTTTTCGCAAAAATATTTGAAAAAATGTAACTTTCAATAATGCATAAAGTTGAAATATAGAATTGATATTTAGGCCAAACCATGAACAAAATGGCCCCAAGCTTGAGAATCGGTTAAGTTTTGACCAAGTTATGGGAGTTTAAAATCTAGGAAGGGCATTTGTATGTTTACAAGCCAATTTTTTTTGTCATTTTGGCATGATTTTTGACAGAAAAGTGAAACACCTCAGAATCACTTTTCCCATGGTTTTTTATACTAGTTTTAACACCCACAACCGATTAAAAAAAGAATTTCAAGAATCTATTTTTTGAAAAATCAATTTTTGTAAGGGTCCCCCCTTATGCTTTTTTCGCAAAAATATTTGAAAAAATGTAACTTTCAATAATGCATAAAGTTGAAATGTAGAATTGATATTTAGGCCAAACCATGAACAAAATGGCCCCAAGCTTGAGAATCGGTTAAGTTTTGACCAAGTTATGGGAGTTTAAAGTCTAGGAAGGGCATTTGTATGTTTACAACAAAAACAAAACACAAAATCAAAAAACGAAAATTAAAGATAAATATAAACTGTTTATGAATTTAATTTCTAATTGTATTCATAAAAAACTGTACCTTGATTTTTAAAAATTGTATTCCTGAAAAAAAAACGCATATTCACAATGTAAAAGAAAATGAGAGCTGATTTTAAAGGCACAAGTATGACGGCTTTCGACATTCTAGTGTATATTTTTTCAGAGTGTACACACTCAATTTTAAGACCAGCAATAGCAGCAGACCGCCAGCTGAGGCAGTGCCTCAGCTTCGGTTACCATTCACATCTGCTTGCAGCTTAATTCCGTTCCGTTCTGTTCTGTTTTGTTCTGTTCTGTTCTGTTGGAGTCGCCGCGAGTTAATAAAAAGGCAGCCATCGGAATATGAGCGGCATGGTTAAAGGAAAATGAGAATCCAAATGAAAAGAATAAAAGCCCAAACAATGGAAAATAACAGTGGCAGCCACATCTGCCCAGAGTCAGACACAGGTGAGCACAGGCGAGCAGCGTGTAGGGCTCATATGCCCCATATGCCCCACACGCTGCACGATGCCAACGATGCAACATATTGACGAACTCAACCCTGACCTCGTGCCTGGCCAGTTGAGTTAATCTAAACTACAGAACTCAGTCAGTGTAAGGCTTCCATAGATCTCAATTTCTGGAATTGCACCTGAATCCTAAAGATTAATGCACCAGTTACATAGCCAATCAAAGCGAAAGGATAGCGGTGAGCCTGCTTCGCATTTGTACTTCATAGTACACTGGAAAAAACGAAACTTTTTTCTAAAAATTAAATGAAAATTCCACAATATTGGGAAAAATATGCGGTTACAATCGAGGCATACATTTTTCTACAATAAAAAGAAGTCAGCGTTCTACGAATTCAATATTATTTTCTACAAAAGGGAAGAAATATTTCCGCCCCCAAGAAACATTTTTACTCAACATGTAAAGTTTTGTACACAATCAGGATACAATATAATTTGTATATCTATTATAGAATTTTTTCAGTATTTAGTTTTTAGAAAAAATGTCCATGTATGAAAATGTCCATAAATATTGCAACAATTCCTCATATCAAAGAAAATTTGCAAATAACGTCACATTTTTCTCCATTATTTCTTTTCAAGAAATTCTGCAACAAAAGAAAAAATTTCTTGGAAGTAGAGCAAAATGTCTTTATTTCATGTAAATTTCTATAGTATTTTTATAATGCAAATATGTATCAGACACATCTTTACCAAAAATATTAAATATCGATTACTTTTTTGTTGCAAAGTGTAATGTCGAACTTAACATTGATGTTTTGGTAAACTATCGATATTTTTAATTTGTTTGTATCGTCTATGCGACTCTGCAAAGCTGAATTGACATTTGGAGCACAAATTTTGTAAGTCATTGGATTTTTGCTGTGTGCGATTTTAGCTGTCTCATAAAGCCGTAACTAAAATATTTGGTAAGTTCAGCGACTTTTGCTTGTGGCGCAACCTGCGGATGCCCATCATTGAGATAGAAGTTGCGGCAAGGCCGACAGCGGAGAGAAGGCACTTTATGCCGCTTGTTCAGATTTAAGCTTTATATATACGGATAGACCAAAAGAAGAAGAAGCAAAAGTAATTGCATAACGTTTTGCATGTGTGTGTGTGTGTGTGTGTGTGTGTGAAGGCACTTTATGCCGCTTGTTCAGATTTAAGCTTTATATATACGGATAGACCAAAAGAGGAAGAAGCAAAAGCAATTGCATAACGTTTTGCATGTGTGTTTGTGTGTGTGTGTGTATGTGTGTGTGTGTTTCTATGTATGAATGCAGATAAAGAATTATGAATGTAAGAACTGGGTTCAGGGTATCTCCTAGTCGGGCACTCTCGACTAGTGCACTCTTACTTGTTAACAAGTACAGAACACAAAAACATAGCTTTTCCTGTCATTATTTTCAAATAATAAAGTAGCAAATTTCCAAATCTTAATTTACTCTATTGAAAATATAGTAAATAAGATGGACTCGAATACAGACATCAAGAAGGAGCTGCTGGGTGCAAACGGAGAAGATGGTGGTCAAGTCGAATCCACTGCGCAGCTGGACCCCAATCCAATGTGCACTGACAGCAACTTGTCCGGCGAATCCCTGAGCGTTTCGTGCCTCGACTTGGCACTTGACAAAGATGTTGCTGCTCCGGTGCAGTTGAGCAAGGACCTTGAAGTGAGCGACACAGTGGCAACAACAGAAACAATGACAACAACAATGACAACAATGACAACAACAATGACAACAACAATGGAAACAGCAATGGAAACAACAACAGCATCGATGTCCAGCCAGGATCTGATCAATATACCGAATATTGATGCCGATGACCAAAAGAATGAGTTTGCTGTCTCCGAATACGCAAAGGACATTTACGACTATCTCTATGAGTTGGAGACGAAGCTGCCCATCCATTCCGGATTTTTGGCCGATCAGCTGGCGGTGAACCCTGACATGCGAACCTTTCTTATCAACTGGGTTCACATCCGCAATTGGAGGTGTGGTTTGACCGACGAAACGTTCTATCTGAGCGTCTCCATTATCGATCGCTATCTGCAGGTGATCAAGAGCACCAACAAAAATCACTTGAAGCTGGTGGGCATAACGGCGCTTTTCATAGCTACCAAATACGAGAAACACACTGGATTGGGCATTGCTGACTTTGCTGCCATTACGCACGTATATACGGTGTGCGATATCCGGCATATGGAGGTGAGCATACTCATGGCATTAGAAGGCCATCTGTCACGCCCATTGCCCTTAAGTTTCTTACACCGCTACCTAAGGGCTGGCGGTGCCGATGTGCTGCATCATGATTTGTCCAATTACTTATTGAAACTAGCCAGCCTAGACCACAATCTGGCTTGCAATAAGCCCTCCGAAGTTGCTGCTGCCTCGTTCTTTCTATCGCTGCACTTGCTCAATGGCAATGCTAGTTCCGCCACTGGCTTCAATGATAGCCACTGGACTCCGACCCTGGTGCATTACTCCCACTACACGGCCGCCCACTTGCATCCCATTACACAAAAGATTGCCAAATTGGCGATCGATGCGCCGACTTCCGATTTGCGATCCATGTATTTCAAGTATCTGGACAAAGAGTTCCACAATATTGCGCTGCTTACCGAGCAGAGTGTTCCGTTTTTGATGTCGATTGTGTACAGCAAGTAGAAGGAGATGGAGATGGAGATGGAGAAGGAGAAGGAGAAGGAGATGGAGATGGAGAAGGAGAAGGAGAAGGAAAAGGAGAAGGAGAAAGAAAAGGAAAAGGAGAAAGAAAAGGAAAAGGAGAAAGAAAAGGAAAAGGAGAAAGAAAAGGAAAAGGAGAAAGAAAAGGAAAAGGAGAAAGAAAAGGAAAAGGAGAAAGAAAAGGAAAAGGAAAAGGAAAAGGAGAAAGAAAAAGAAAAGGAGAAGAAGAGGTTTTCCCCTTGGCACTTTTGGAGCATGCACTTTGTTTCCCAATTAAAATATCTTTACCATTTGTTATGCATCTAAATTTAACCTATTGCTGTTCTCTATATGAATAAAAAAATATAAATGGTTTTTCAGGCTGACTGCCAGCAGCTTCTTATTAGGACGTAAGTGAGCACTATAACGGGGTTTTGTAAAATTGTAAAAATACTTTGATCTATAAATGAAATATTAAGAGAGAGCAGCGCAAAATACAAATATGAGTTTGCCATTTATATAAATGGATTTGCGTACTCGAAAACAGAGGTCGGTTTCAACCAGCAACAAATGTAAGAACAATATTGTTTAGTAATTAAATAAAACAAATTCAGAAATTTGTAAAAGCAGACAAAATGAGACATTTTTGTGCAACGCATTGCCAGCTAGAGTTATAGCAGTCAAGCGATTTCTCTGCCAAATATATTAAGGGGGGAAGTTTTCTATAATATATTTATAATGCAAATATGTATCAGACACATCTTTACCAAAAATATAAAAAATCAATTACTTTTTTTTGTTGCATAGTTCAATTGTCGAAGTTAACATTAATTTGTTGGTCAACTATCGATATTTTTTAATTCGCTTGTATCGTCTATGCGACTCTGCAAAGCTCAATTGACATTTGGAGCACAAATTTTGTACGTCATTGGATTTTTGCTGTGTGCGATTTTAGCTTTCTAATAAAGCAGTAACTAAAATGTTTGGTAAGATGATGCCTATGATTGCAAAAGGACCCACTGTACAGTGGGAACCATAAAGAAAGCACTTTATGCCGCAAGTTCAGATTTAAGCTTTATATACATATACGGATAGACCAAGACCAAAAAAGCCACAAAACACCAGCAATGTGGAGGACGACGACGTGCATCTGCAGATCAAGACCCTTCTCAAATAAAAAATAAAATAAAAAAAAAGTAATTAATTAAATGAAACCAAAATAAAACATTATGAAAAACCAGGGAAATATATATGGTAGAGGAACGCTCATCAAAATTAAAAATAAACAGCAACAACATGAGAACATTAAATAAAAAACAATTGCAATTAAAAAAACGAAAATTTAGTCATGATTTAATGATATCAAATCTGATATTGAAGAATTTATAATTTGTAATATGCGCCCGCAACTACTCCAGCGACGCGCAGAAGTGTTGTAAGTGTTGCAAGTCCTGAAACTCGACCGGATGCTGACCAGGCATCCATTCATACAATTTGGTGACCTTGCATCAGTTGAGGGTCACCATCACGGAGAATATGAAGGCGCATTCGTACAGCAGACAGGCTGTTTCGTAGCTCAGTTTGTCCATGATCTTGTGCATATAGTACACCCCAACGATAAAGACGGTGAAGAGCACAAACAAGTACAGGTGTATCTGCTGGTACCATCTGGTGCCAGACTGCTTCCATACCCTGTAGAAGCAAGCAACAAAGGCGATGAGAAATACGCACTCGAAGACATCAAGATCGTCCATCTTTTGCATCCTGTCAAGCTCTTTGAATACCGGTATATTTTTTGCACAAGTAAATATTCAATTGAGAACTTTCACAACTACGAATTTAAGTTGACTTCTAGTGAAATTCGCTTGACAAATACAGTATTGCCCGGCTGACTAAGGCAACTAGCTCGAATCAACGTTCCCAGCAACCCCTTCACTAAAACTCTATCTAAAAGTAAAATATTTTTAACTTTTGTAAGCGATAGGAGAATATACTTAACAAATTTGGTGCCTCTACCTCTTATCACTTTTAAGCTATACCTAAAATCACTAAGCTGGAATCTAAATGTATCAAAAACTTTTGAACGGGCTTTTCGCTTGTAGAGTACCCAAACAATGAAAAGTTCCTTATTAAGGACCTTCCCAGACATCAAACCACCACAACTTTGTCAAAACTGAACCGATTGTCAATCTCGAGGCCATTTTGATAATTATTTGGCATATTGTTTAATTCTAAATCTCAAGTTTATGAGTTATTGAATTTACAAATTTAATTTGGGTTTTTTTTGACCAATCTAAAAATATAGAATCTTGAAATTATACGTTAAATTGATTGTGGGTGTCTCAATTAGTATAAACAGGTAAGAGTGCTCTTACTTAATTTTCCAATAACTTTTGAACGGGTCGAGATATCGAAAAAAAAATTATAAGTTTGTATTGTGCCGGCACTACAAGAACTTGTATTTCAAATATGAAGTGTCTAGCTCTTGTAGTCACTGAGATCAGCGCGTTCATGAACTTTATAGCTGATTGCAGGGCATCTACTAGTCTGGCACTCGTTATCAGCCGCCATTGTTATTATTACATATTATTGGCGGAAGAGGGAAACAGCAGAGAAGGCTGCTGTAACAGAATGAGGTGCAACAGCTGAAGGCGAGGCAGAAGGAGCGGCAGGAGCGAAGGCAGAAGGAGTTGCACCTCAAACGACAAACCCGTCTAATGAATGACCCATTTTTGTGCACACTCAACCAGGACGATTGGCAGGCAGACAGGCAGGTGGCAGGCTCACGCCAAAAAGCTGTCCTGCCTGTATCCTGCTCTATCAACGCTTACCTCCCCCCCCCCCCCCCCCCGCAGCCACTCCTCATGCGACGCTGTGGTTTCCGTTCGTTACACATTCAGAGACAGCTTGGCAATCCAAGGACAAGAGCGCAAGGATGAGCATGGCTCGAGGTCCTGCTGCTGTTGCTTCTCTCGCTCCTTTCGGCGCGCTGTGCATATGTTTTGCCTCTTGATTTCTCAATGGATTCGAAATTGTTGCCACTTGTCGCACTTGTTTCAGTTCTTTCTTCTTTTTTTTGGGCTGCGCTTTTTTGGTGGCAGCTGTCCAATTGGATTAAGGACAGCAACAGCAGGAAAAACCACAGCAACAACAACAACAACAACAACAGCAACAAGAGCTGAATCGATATAATGTTTTTGTGGCTGCAGCTGTCGCAAGATTCGATTGTCTCCAAGTTGGTCATTGGCTTAACTCGCTTATTGGCCCTCAGAGCTGGAGCTTTGAAAGAAGGCAGCTTCAAACTCAATCAAAATTGCACACATACACAGTTGCAAAAAATACTACATACACCTGAATCAGGGTCAACTTGAGAACAGAACTTTCAAATTTGTTGCAAAGACCACTGAGAAAATTTCTAATTTCATTAAGACCACAATCTACACAATAGCTGCCATGTGTGTGTGTGTGTGTGTGTGTGGATTTTACATATTTACATTTTGTAATATTATATTTTGACTTTTGGATTATATGCTTTTAAGAATGTATGCATTTAAAATTCCTTACAAATTATGTTACTTATTGATGGGTACTTCTGTATTTCCATTATCCTCTATGCTTATATTTCGAGTATATATACATTTTATATATTTTTGAATAGCTGATTCTATATAATCATAAGCATAGAGCGGTGGTAAGAAATGTTTTCTCCATATCTCTTAAATGCAACTTGAGAAATAAACGCTTTTTTCAGTTTGGGCGACTTTGATTAAAATCTGTCTCGAATATTATTAGTATAGATAAATAAATATATATTTTATATATATATATATATATGATATATGCCATCCATCGTTTGAAATTCAATTGCTGTGTAAAAAAAAAGATTTTGTCTACATTTTTATTTATATTTTATATTTAAATTATTATTTATACAACATTTTTTCGTTGCACAAATTCGCATTCCCATTTAATATGATTGTAGAGTGCTTGATCGCTGGCAAGACATTGAGAAAAAGTTTTTCTTGTTTTCACTTTAAGCCATGAACTATAAAACTTCATTTGCACTTTTGTAGCACAGATATTGTTTGGCAGCTTATTCTTCTTTTCAATTTAAGCCATGAACTGCAGCACTTTGGTAGCACAGATTGCAAAAGGGCTTATCAATGTTTAGATATGTTAAGTTTTGCAACAATTTTATATGCGAATTTACGGTTATTTGAAGCAAATAAAACAGGCCACTCGTAACCAAATAGTTTGCACAATGGAGAGCAGCACGAAACCGACTAATTAGAAGTGCAATGTTTGGTTAATTAAACTGAACACCTTTAATTATAAATATTGTATGCATAATAACAGCAATAATATAATTATTATTTTACAACAACTTTCAGTATGTAATCCAATAAGTGCTAAACACTTAACAATTTGTTTGTTATGCTTGCTTAAAAACTGATTATGGCTGAAAGCCACAAGATAAATAATAATTGAAATCAAGTGAGCATGTTATGCATTAAAGTCCTCGACCAGAAGATACCCTCTAAAGAGCCCTTATCTATCAAATATAAATATATTCATATATATGATCAAATATTCTGTTGCATAACAACAAAAATGTTAAGTCAGAGATATTTCCATTTGACTGTTGCTGACATGAAAAAAATGTTATTACATAAGACTTTAAGCCTTTTATGGCTACGGGGTATAAATAAAAAATTACACATACGCAAAAACCCAGTCGGAAATTAATCAATGTGAAAAACATTTGATTTGACAGGAAAAAAATAAAATGGACATGCAAAAAATGAAATGAATTAAATGCAAATTAATAGCAAAAGCCCAAAGGTAGGCCAAAGTAAACATTGTGATAAAAAACCAGACAGATACAAAAAACTCAACTTTCGCCATTAAAAATATATATTTGCATTGCTGTTTTTCAATAATGCAAATGTCAGCGAGGTCTCATCGAACAAGAATTGTAATTTTGCTGAATATATAAAAGATAAGGTGGCTATATATACAAGATACATCATTTAGCAGCAGGCGAATAAAACATTTGCTCACAAAACCAAACATTTCCCTTATTTCTGGAACACACTTCGTAGGAAACAAGCATATTTGATTATTGTACATTTGCGAATAATTCGACAGATAAAACATTTTCAAAAGGTTCAAGCTGTAAATTGTAGGGCTTTATTTTAATTTTAAATCTTAGGGCTTCCTTAACCAGTTGCAAAACTACTCAACAAAAGTTTTGTGTACTTCTAAACTTAATTAAAATATTTTTAATAAGAGCATGTATTTTTGGTATTTTTACTACAAATAATTTTCTCTAAAATGAAGTACAAAACATTGAAAAAGTCTTATAATACTTAATTTTAAAATAATTAATTTTTATTCTGAGTGTTCGACTACAATTACTGAAGAGTCCTAAGCTTGACTGCAATATTTACCAAATAGTTTCATAGTCCAAAGTTCAGTCAAAAATACTACCCAGCTATGACAGAAATTTCGTGGTAAATGCATTATCTATTTTTCGTCTAAAACAATGGACCATATCTGTCCATAATAGAGTTTGACTGAGCAACATTAATTGAATTTTGTTGCGTGGGCTCATAAAACACTATTCACAAAATATCCGGCGAGTGTTATCTTTCTGCCTGGCCTGGCAAAAATAACTCATACGCACAGTGCGCTGCTGCTATGGCCGCTTGTGCAACTATTTGCACAATTGCCGCTGGCATTTGTGCTTAGCCAGTGCAAACTCTGACGAATACATACCTCCACATCTCCACACGTCCACACCTACCACACTTTCGCACAACCCACACACACACACACTATGGTCCAGCTGGAGCAGATGCAGCAGCTGCTGTGATGATAAGCGCATAGCCAACTGCAGCCGACGATAACCTGAGCCGCACCAGCAAATGTGTTGTTGGTCTGCTTGTGTTCGTGGTTGTGGCTGTGTGTTTGCTAGATGCCACCGCACAATGCAGTTTATTGCGGCTACTTGGCTGGAAATGATTGCGCATACGCGCTGTGTGCCCGCGTATAATACAAAAACTGCAAATACACGAATTAATGAGAAAAATGCGTTGAACTCTGCTCAAATTGGTCACCGGATGGATTGGTCACCGCAAACACGATAACCGTAAAATAAATATATTTATTAAGCGAATTTATTTATTTTTATTTTATGAGTTTTGCTGCCTAATAGTGTTTATCCATTATTTGAACCTTTAGCGGTTGCATTTAAATAGTTTGTGGCCAACAAATGTTATGGTTGTCAAAGAACAGCATGTTTTTATATTTTAGCAACATTTTGATCACCTCCACTAACTAAAATTTGATGTGGAAACCCATTTTAGCCAGCATTTTTCCACTTGACTTATTCAGCATTGTTATAGCCTGAACCCATTAGAAGTGGGAAATAGGGTATCAAGAAGTTGTGCAAAAGTATGTGTGTAACAGTATGCTTGTAAGGGCTGGCTCTAGGGTATCTCCTAGTTGGGCATTTTAGCCTACATCACTCTTTCCTGTATTTTTTTATTAATTACATATATAAAAACAGCGTATATTAAAAAGTTTTGTAAAGAATTTGTAATATGTAATTAATTTTCATTTGAAAATGCAAAAAAAAATCTTCCTAGAATTTTTAGCGCCAATAACTTTTGCAAAACTAAATTAATTTCGATGCGGAACATCATGTGGTTTGTGTAGATTTAAATATTTGAAATTTTCGAGTGTAGAATTATTAGAATATTGTTTTGATTAATTATTATAGATAAAATGTTTGTGGCAGCAGAAAATTGTTAAGCACTTTATTGGCAATAGCAATAAGTTCTCTCTGGTGTTATAATTAAAGTCATGCACAGAAAATCAAAACAGAATCGTGTTTAATTAATATAAAGACAATTAAAATTAATTACGGCTCAAAGTATAAAATATATTTGATGTCAGTGACTTATATATATTCAATATTCGATCGTTATAATGAAATGCCAGTTTTAGTTGTGCATCTGGCAGCTGAAATCCAATTGACCAGTGCTCTAATTTCATTCCCTGGGCAGTAACTAAATTATTAGCCACTCGCAGCTGTCTACCCATACACACAATCACACACACACGCACACACGCACACACACATATATGGGATATATGCCATTATGCGATTTATGTTGCGCTTCTTTTCGTCGAGTGTTGGGGCCCTCGGGAATATTCAACACATCATAAAATTTATGAGCACTGTGTAAATGTGTAAAAATTGTATGTGAATTTTCTTGTTGTTGTTGCTGTTGTTGCTGTTGTTGTTATTAGGCGAATGAGCTACAGTAGAAGACAAAACAACAAAAAGAAGTACTGCTATAGTCGAGAGTGCATGACTCAGAGATACCCTATACTAGTCTAAGCTAGATGTATGGTTTAATCATTTATTACACTTTAAATGAAAAGAGTCCTTCTTTAAAAAAAAGATTATGTGAAATGAACTTTTTATCTTTTTTTTTATTATATCTATTAGCATATCTTTGACAATTTTCAAGTTAATGCACTTGAATTAACCTTTGTATCTATATAATGTATCTAATGTCTGTACAGGGTTGATCGTTAATGATAGAATTAAGGCTATTCTTATAACAAATTGCATACATAATTGCAAGATTTGTATATTGAGATCTTTTTTAATTGACACAAAATAAATAAATAGACAAACTATTAGAATAGTTTTTTTGCTTAAACAGCTGGTTAAGTTGACAATTGTTTCAATTTTCTATTCACATATTTCCTTTAGCTAATTGGCCAAATAAAAATGTAGTCAGGTAGTTAAAGTACTGGTAAAATACTTTATAGAAGATACAGCTGCAGTGTTGGCAGCCAGAAATAATTGGCAAGTAATGCAGCAATTAAATATGCTAATCGAACCTACACTTAAATATCAATTTTGTTCAATTAAATATTAAATTAATTGAAATTCCTGCCTTGCAGTTTGCCACAAAGCTGAGGCAACGAGCCTTACGTAATACCAATCAGAAACAAATATATATATATATATATATATATATATGTGTATGTGGTCAACTGTGTGGCCATTTTGCGCTGACAACATGTTATAAGTCGGATTCCACTATACAGTGAATTGCTATTGTGCAAAAGGACTTTGAATTGTGATTTTTTTGCTTTCTTCTTTTTAGCAAGTGAATAATTGATGCAGCTGGTCGATTGGACATTTGGACATTTGGTTAATTTATTATTTATATATGCGATGATTGTCGAGTATTAGGTTTGATTTGCCCCAAAGGGGAGCAACTGCTTTCAACAGGTACATACTATAGCGAGCAACGAGGTTTTCCCCCAATCTGAAAGCAACTTGTGGTCGACCTTGTCAGGGGGGTGGGGGTGGGCGTGTACGAGTATTTGCTGGCTCAACACACACTAAAAACATTTCCGCCCGCCACTGGCAACATAGTGGACAAAGCTTGTTACATGTTACATGTTACTTGCAACATTCTTTTGGCGTCGACCGCCTGCTGGTGTCGCCTGTCGGGGCACGGAAATTGCGACCGTGCTTGTACAGCAACAGTTTCCCTATCGAAATCTACATACTTGCATCGGCTCGTTATTGTATTTTGCCTAGTATACCTACATAGTATAGTAAGTAGTGCATGCACATACATACATATATACGTACACTGCAAGAAATATGTCATTTTACATTTAAGCTTAAAGTTCGTAATCTAAACTGAAATCTTAATTACGATTTAAAGTGAAATTCATGTTAGTTTGCCTTCACGTCAATTATGACTCACATATTAATTGAATAAAGCAAAGCATTAAAAATGTTTCTGGAATTATTTTAAGCATAAATTTGTCGTTAAATAATGTAAGCGTTGCCATGGAAAATTAGTAACAATTTTCGTTTTGTTTAATTGAAAAAACTATTTGGCTGTCTAAAGTAATTTATCGATTATCAACTTATTCAACACTAGTGAAATTAAACTGAGATTCGTATTTCGAACAGGGTAGGCTTACATAGTTTTTGGGCATTTAAAAAAAAATAAAATAAATAATACTAATATTTGTATACGTATGAGTAATACAATTATTTCATTTGGAATATATTTTTGCTATTGTACATTCTTTTTGTAAAGAGCGATTCGCGATTGATTTAGCTCTGATGAAGGTTTTGACCTTTACCCCTTCAGTTTAGTTTGAATGGGTGAATTTGAGTTGCATACAGTTCTTATTCCCTATATACATACATACTTTCTCAAATACCTGTTTCTTTTCAGAATATGCGATGCCTTTTGTCAATG
Organism: Drosophila maculinotata; assembly: GCA_035045305.1. Lineage (NCBI taxonomy): Eukaryota > Metazoa > Arthropoda > Insecta > Diptera > Drosophilidae > Drosophila > Drosophila maculinotata. The sequence goes on along the minus strand of JAWNPD010000679.1, from coordinate 8,118,131 downwards.
CCAAAGCCAATTAGATAACTTTTCATTGTAGAGTTGACTCAGCAGAGCAGCAGGCGATTTCTTCAACATAATTCTATTATATATTAGATGACTATCTGAAATATAAAACTGCAGACTCCTGGCAGAGACTAGTCCTGATTTGTTCGTGTGTTGATCTAAGCACTTGCTGAATGTCAACCTATTTTAAACATGCATTGTGTGGCGATTTATGTATCCGAAATCAAGAGCGAGGCTGATAAGTTATGTAGCAGCTATTCTACTTCATAGAAGTTATTGATATGGGCGTTGAATGCTGTGAAATAACTTAAACTGATGATAAAACATGTTGCAGCTGCTGCTGTGTCAAGGACAAAACCAGCTGCTGAGCATCCTTTTTGACGCAGTCACAGTTGACTTGGCTTGCTTTCGATGAATGGCTCAGCTCGTGTGTGTGTGTGTGTGTGTGTTTGAGCCCATTCATATTTCTTTTCATTTGCCACCTGCTGTTGCCGTTTGTTACTTGCCATTCAGTTTTATGAACAAGCATTTCAATTCGCGTTTAGCGGAAGTGGCAGCGAAATTGAATCGCAGGCTGTAATTTCCGTTGCACACAAAAGCAAAAGAAGCTGGGCGTGTATGGATAACTATAAGGGGTAGTGCTAGGGGTTAGGGGCAGGGACAATGGGGAAACGATGTGCAATTATATTAGTAGACGACGCCAGAGCGTCGCTCTGAAATATTAAAAACTAACTAAATGCCAGTGGTGCTCAGTGTGTGCTAAAAGCCATTAAAGCCAGGTATTTAAAAATTAAAAGCACACACACACATGCACACACACTTATACAATATAAACATGACTAAAGGGCAGACGTCCAGATACAGGTACAGGTGCAGGCACAGGCACACGCAAACCGAGCAGTTCGCAAGCAATTTGATTCACTTAATGAACTCACTTTGGCAAACGGTCTGTGTGGTTGGGCGAAGGGGTCAGGGGGTCAGGTGGTCAGGGGTCAGGGGTTGGCTTACCTCATAGGAACCGGCGGTATCCAGTATGTCCAGCGTTAGGCTAACGCCCGCAATTGAAAAGTTCCCCTGATGCATTTCCTCAATGGTCCTTTTATATTTGGTGGTAAATGTGTTGTATAGAAATTGTGTGATTATCGAAGTTTTGCCCACTTTGGCCGCGCCCATAACCACAATTTTATGACGTGCATTTGCCGGTCCAATGGCGTCGTCCACGGCATTATTCCGACCCACTCTGCAGACACACACATAGAGAGTGAGTGAGAGTGAGTGAGAGAGAGAGAGAGAGAGAGAGAGCGAAAGTGTTAGTATGTGAGAGTTAAGTAAAAGAAAAAAACGAGATTGGATAAGTGAGTGTCAGAGAAAAGTTCAGTTAAAGTTAAGTTAACTTAAATTAAATTATTATGCCTTTTCATGTTTATTAATTTAATCGTATGTACGCAGACTTACATACATACATATGTATACATCGGTATCTGTAAGTTACAGTATGACAAACAAAAAGAGGCGGAGGGGTTAAGCTGAAAGGGGTGCTTGGCTTCAATCTCTACTGCGACTCATTAAAACTGTGCGCTACATTTAAAATTAATCATTTCGCCGGCAGCACAAGGACGAGGCGACCAAAGAGTACAGATAAAAGTCGAGGCGACGTGGAAATGTAATTGTGTACGTATGTATATACATACATATATATGTATATATATATACATAGGTATACACATATCAACTGAGTAACGCCCTTGATGGCATCTTTTCATAATGCATTATAATTGCTCGGTTTGAGTCTGATTTACATTTCTTCTTTTATCTCGCTTTCGTTAACGTTTCACAGGATCTGATCTCGTGTGATTTGTGCATGAATATAATATATATTACATATATCATTAATTTCCAATTTTCAGTTGTCACCATCGAATATTTGTATTTGTTTGAATTGTTCTGCGAAAACGTTCGAAACTGATAATGAAAAACTAATTTCGATGGTTGGTGACTATTGAATTTCTGTACGCTGAGAGTTTTTCATTCTTCTTTGTGTCTCCTTCGTCAACGTTGCACTGGCCGTCAAAATTGTGTTAAAGTTGTTAGTATCCACGAACTTTTTGTTTATTTTTTTTTTCAGAGTTATAGATTTACAAGAGTTCCTTGTTTGATTGAATTCACCTCTGATTTGTCCGGGATCGAAACTTTTCGTTTTCACCCACAAACTTTCGAATTTTCCACCCAGCTCTGTTTTAGAAGTTGGCCCGGCACATTGACCGTCTTTGGAACAATAGAATTTCAATCGCTCTGGGGGCGAGAAACTTGCAGCCGACAGCTTGCTACCTAACCGACTTATAATATCTTTCTTTTCAGCACCAACCTGATGCAAGAAAATAAAAACGAAAAACAAAATGAAAATGAAAACAAAAAAAAAACGGCAAATAATCAGCGCAAATATGCGGCTCAAAGCAATGGAAAAAATGAAGAAAAATAAAAGCAACGAAACATAAAATTCTTAGCTTCGCAGGCGAAACAAAAGGTTAGTACGCAAACGATGGTCCCCTCCTTCCCCTGGTGCGGGTGTCACCAACAACAATCCGTGGCCGTATCCGGTACTGGCTGGGCCCGGGCCGTGCCGGGCTGGGACAGCAAATCATCCAGAGAATGTCTTATCATTTGTGGCTGGGTATGAGGTTCGTTTTGCTGAGCAAATAATAAGCAAAGGAAAGTGCCTCAAACTTGAAACGTTGCAAATAAGCAACTGTTGTGAGAGAAAAAAAAATTAATCTAGCAAATGCCGACGGCCAGCAACGCCCCTCTCCCCCCGCTTGCCGTTAGTGGACACGCAGCTGACATCCACCTGGCCATGATGGCAACTTTCTGCTGACAACTTGAGCCTTATATAAAAGTATAAAGAAAATAAAGAAAATCATATTCTGCGTCTTCTTTGCACAATTAAAGGTTTGGTCAAATTATTTTTAAGTTATCGTTTCAATCTCCAGAGCTTTAAGAGCTCAATTAACCTTGTTATGCTGATTTTATATGTTCATCTGACTTTTTGATTATTTCACTTTATGTCATGCAACAATTATTTCATATTTTTGCTTGCAGTATTTTTAGAGAAATATTCAATATTATTATTTAATCTCGGCTGTTTGTTTTCTAAACTAATCAGCTATTTATTGTTATTTGTCCACTAGGTATGACGAGTCATCGACTCTAATTTACTCGGAAAATAAGATACACAGGAGCCTCAGGCTGGGAATAATTAAAAACAACACATTTTCCTAATTATTATCCTGCATGCTGCACTGCAAGTTTCATCGTCGATGTAATGCAAGATGCTCATTTAAAATGAACCATGAACTATGCCTTTCATTAACATATTTGGAAAGCAACGATAACTTGAGCCGGAGTAACATGAAAGAAGCAACTTTTTTACATAACAAGGTGAAAGTATTGAATATATACACATGTGTATGTGCTAACATAGACTGAACATCTTTTAAAAGTTCTAGAGCCAAATTATAATGTTATGTTCCGAGTTTCATTTTCCTAACCATTGTGCATTAATATTTGTAGCATACTTTGAGGTTTGTCTATTACTTTAATCAAGAACTCTTTTTTAAAATTTTGTATCTTGTAACTAAAACTTTTTTACCTGATTTTACAAATTTTTTTTTATTACCTCTAATTCTTACTAATCTCATTTTATTATTGTTGGTTTGATGGGGCTTTTCTGGGTTTTCCCCAATCCTTTTCAATTAAATTATCCCTAGACAATAATAATTAATTGATTGGTATTTATTTTTATTTACATATATAAATTACAATTTTTGTAATTTCTTGTTTCTATATTAAATAAATAAATAGATAAATAAATAGTCATGTGCAATATAATTGGGATATAAACAATTCTATAATATGACGTATTTTTAATAGAAAAACGAGTAGCCTGAAAATTAAAAAATTAATGTAATAAAAGCGGCATCAGACTGCAAATACAGTCAGACGTGAACATATGTTGCGTTCTTTAATAAAATTTAACAAAAGACTTGGGTAAAGCAATTTGTTTTAAATTCTCAAGTGGCTTAAGCACAGAACTCGTGTAGCTGCTGCTTCTCCTGCCGATCGCCATGACGCGAAGCTACTTATCTCAACTTATATGTGTGTGTGTGTGTGTGTGTGTGTGTGTCGCATATGCATATGTATTTAAAGCTATAACTTACTTGTCACGCTTGGGTTTATCCTCAGCGCTGTCATCCTTCATGAACGAGGGCTGCAGACTGAAGCGTCGACGCAAGTGACGGCCACGCATTTTGCAAAACTTGTTGGTTTTTATACGCTTTTATATGATATATTTTGTTGTTGTTTTTTTGTTGTTGTTGTTTTTTTTATAAGTTGCTGCTTCTGCTGTTTTTGTTGAAAAAGGTTTGGCTGGCTTGGCACAGGATTGATGTTTGTTGGTGGCTGCAAAAACACAGCAACACTAAATCAGGCGAAAAATCCTGTTATATGGTGTTAGTGCCTGCCACCGCTGAGTGTCTATCTCCCACTCTCTCTCTCTCTCGCTCTCTCTCCTTGCTGCCGCTTCCTTCAGCGTATGTGTGTATAAAATAAATTTTGTGAAATCGCTCGAGCTGCTCAAAGGCGACGTGCTGCACTCTTTAGAGTCTGGAGTATCTTTAAGTTGTTGCTTTAGCTGCGACTGCAATTGTAACTGTAGCTAAGCTCAGCCTGAACCTGTAGCTGTATCCGTATTCGTATCCAGCAAGTGCGAGGTATCTGTAATGAGCATTATATTTGGGTGGGTATGGCTTTGTAGTTGCTTGGTTTAGTTCATTACTTATTAGCCCGAAAGCGTTTTATGCAAATATTTATATGTAGCGCGCTCTCGTTTCGTTTTAATTACGTGCCCAACCAGCTTCACAAAATGGAAATGTACCTGCAAATTGAAAATTTCCGTCAGTTGAGTGCGAGACAAAAGTGGCCATAAATTACCCAACTGTTTAAGTGTTCGTTCTTGGCCATCAGCACAGCTGTGACAGACAGAGACAGCGCGATAGCGACAGAGATAGCGACAGAGACTAACGTTTTAACTGTTTATCTAGACTCTAGAGTGTCTTGTTAAGCTATTTGGCTTATTTGAATTCCCAACGAGAGAAAGTGCAGCTATAGCTTCGGCTAAATACCCTTGAAGACTGGAATATACATTTCATTCTCGCGAAAAACAATTTGGTGAAAAACTGCTAAATGCAAACTTGTCAGAATTGCTGTAGCTCAATTTCAATGCAACAACGTTTTTTTCCAACCAATGCCCCAAATTTTCGACAATTTGTTCTGGCTAAATTGTATGCCGCCCGCTTTTCAAAGAAACTCGTGCACTTTTACCGTGGGTTCATTTGCACTTCACTCGAAAAACCCGACGGTGTAACAAAGCTGAGAGATTTTAGTTCTTGATACGAATTATGCTGAATGGTTTTCAGTGGAATACTTTGAATACGCTTAAAGCCTGGCTAAGGACTGTGCTAACCAAATTAATTAAAACACTTTTTAGGTGTGTACCAAGGACTAAGGCTAAGGACTCTACTTAACAAATGAAGCAAAACACTTTTATCATATTATTTTTGGATTTTAGAAAACAGATTTAAAATAGAAATATAATAAATGTATTTCAATTCAAAATATTTTATAATATATTATTATTGTATGAACTATTTGCAGTTTTTATTTAATGTATTTAATTCTTGTCGACTAAAAACAGTCAGACAAAAATAAATTGAAATTATATGAAATTAAAGATAATGTATAAACAATATTTGTATATTAAAATTTGATTTTTATATTATAATATTAGCATTAAAATATACAAATGATATAAGATAAAATCTGGGTGTGTTTTGAGAACATTTTCTATAATTTTAAAATCTTCGGTATGGATATCTTATTATAATAAGTTACTTGTTTGCATTTCATTGTTTAATTTGGAAATTCGAAACGCTACTCCTGTATCAAAAACATGGATATGTCGACAACACTGGTCTCAGTAGAGTAGTGGCTTATATTGTAGTATAAGCTGTGGTAGAACCAAAATTAACAGTGCAAGGCAACAGTAGCTGGAGCATTGTTGATGCTGCCAACTCGTGTTAATTAAACTGAAAACGCAACCATTTGCCAAAAGTTTAACAGTCGACGTCTGCACTGAAGTTGTGCGCGAAGTAATTAAAGAAATTTATGTGGGGCGTGCAAGTGAAAGCTGCTGCTTAATTTTGTTTATGTTTGCCGCCAAGCTGGGCAAAGTAGCTGAAAGCCGACACCGAAGCGACCAAGAGAAAGAGCCGCCAGAATCCAGCACCGAGGAGCTCTGTACATGGTTAACAAAACTCGGTTGCCTACTTTACACAAATAATTCTCTGTGCTCTTTGCTGCAATCAAATGAAAGCAGCCCGACTGGAAGGAAGCTGGCCAGCTGAGAGACTGCATGGATGCAAGTCGGATTGCTTAAGATATCATTAAATGAAACGATGGTAATTATTCGATTTTACTCACCAAAAATTGCTGATATGGCATTCTTTTCACATTAGCCTAATATACCCGATGCAGGCGGTGCGTGCAGCATACAACGATTAAAACAACTTAAATGCAAAGTTTGCAAAAGGCAAAAATGCAAAGAGCAGCCGTTGCCTGAGTTCAGAGTTTTAACTAACATTACATTAAATAGGGAAGAAAATTACAGCAACAGCTGCTATCAATTTAGATTTAATTTAGAGACCGTAATTGTCATTTGTTTTTAAATATGTTAAATATATTGTAAAATATACAATTACTAGCGAACAAACTCTTTGAAGTGTGGAAATGTGTAAATGTAAATTGAATTTCAAATTAAAGCACTTCTGTTTTACAATTATATTAATGAGTTACTAAAAAGCGAATGAATTCATAATAAGTACATTATCATAATTATGCTAGTTTACCATATTCTAGAAAACAGCATTTTAAAAACCTACAATAGTTGTCGTAATCAATAAATGATTAATTATGCAGTTGTGCAACTTTAAACTGACAGTCCACAATTTCTGAGAAGGCGGTGCTATTGATGTGTACACTATAGTATTTACAGCAAAATTGTGCTGATATGGGAAAACCGGCCTAGTTTGCAAATTAGATGCGGGGCGTTTCTAAATGAATGTTTGTTTTTCGAATGTGGGTCAGCTGAAAAATGTTATTGCAATTATTGACTAAGAAGGCACGGTAAGAGTCGCATGATATATTCATATATTCATAAGTTGTTCGCGGCAGGCATTGAACTCATTAAAAGTTGCCGCAGCCAGCAATACAAAACCGTTCAGGCCACGCCCACAGTAAAACGCCCCTGCACCGCATGGGGCTATCAGCAGCAGAAGCAGAAGCCGTCACATGAGCCATATTTAATGGAATCCGATGAAAATACGAAATTTTATCTATACACATACATGCATATTTTATGTACATGTACAATATACATACACAATACACACACAGGTAAATTATTGTATATAGATACGTTGCCTTCAGTTATACTTTGGCAGCGTTTAAATACGAATTTCAATTTCAGATTTAACGCGCGTTCGCTGCCATCGAATACGCTTCGCTCAACTTTGACAAAAACTAAAAAAAAAACCAAATTATTTCACTGCCTTCAAATTGCATTTGCACAAATGCTCAGACTGCGATCCAAGCCAGACGACAGATAACAGAACAGACAAGACGCACTTGAAAGTGATTAAATTAGATGGCATTATGCATACTTGTGGCCTCTGAGTTGATAAAGAGCATAACAAATATGCAAACCTCCCAGCTGAAATACTCTATCATCTAGCTAAGTTACTTGGTTCTCATCGTCATGTCATAAGGTTTGGTTTTAAATTTTGAAAATTATAAATTTCTATATTTAAAATATATAGAATATATATTGTACCATTATTTTTAAAATATTTTTGAATCATTTCGATATTATTGTTTTGACCATATTTCTTGGAGTATCAATACATAATATGTTTGCTGTACATACATTTCATGTATATGATTTAAGTAAGATTTATTACCAAAGTAATTAAGATAAATTAAGTTTTTCATTTATTGTTTTCAATATATTTTTAGTCAAACATTTTCTCTATCATATTGAAACAAGTTCATTTGTAAATTGCTTGATATACATATTTAAATTATATCAATTTATAAATAAACATGTATTTAAGGGCATATGCTACCAACTTGTAGCATACTTTTTGGCGCACATTGAGTGCTGAAACGTTTTCGGCACAAACGGACAGACAGCCGTTCATAATTGTATTTGAGAAATCGGCATGGAATGCCAGTGGGAACTGTTTTGGATTGCTCCGTCAGGATATTGAAACTTTGATGACTGCTGGTTTTTTTTTTGCCCCGTTTTTTCTTTCGTTTTTACTTTTAGCTGTTTTTGGCTTCTTGTGGCCTTGTCGCCGAGGGAGGCATTTTGAGGCTTGAGGCTTGAAGCTTGAGCCTTGAGTCTGGCTGGTATGGATGCTCAAATGCGCTTATAGTATATGCCAAAGTTTGCCGCTTTCGGGTTGAGGGGGCCCTAAGACGTTTTTGCTAGCACTGCTCTCTCTCCCTGTCTCCCTCTCTACCGCCCTGCCCTGCCCTGCCAATCGATCTGGCCTCCGTTCTTGTCAACTTTCATTGAGGCTTAAACGCAAAAATTTGTTCAAGTTAAACGAGTTGAGGAATATTGACTGCAGCCAGTTGAGTAAATGGATTACAGTTGCCGGACCTACATAGTGAGTGCCTCTTGTGGTAGTTGCTCTAGTTCTGCTTGTTGTTGCATTGAGAATTGCTAGCGGTTTTAGCCAGCCGACTGAGATGGCTAGATACAGACACCAAGCGAGAGAGACAGAGAGGGAGAGGGAGAGAGAGAGAAAGAATTTTCGGCATGTGCAAAAGTGGGCAAAAAATTGTTTGCGGTTTCTGTTGCAGAAAATGTAAGCTCAATTTTGGCATGGAGCTCAGTTAATAAGGAAAAAGGTGAGGTTGCAAAATTCTAATTGAAAAACTTCAACAATGTTTCAACTATTTTTTGCGACTGAAATTGTCAATCGGAAATAGCTTGACTTTGAGTTGACATTTTAAAGCTTTGATCGCTTACGATTAATATTTAAAAACGTATGCAACATGAACATTTTATTTTCAAACATAAATGTATGGAAACTATTCAAGAAACTACTTGAGTATGCTTTAATAATTTGAATGAATGTCTAACATGTCTGAAGCCAATATAATGTACTATTTTACAAATATGGTAATGCTAAAATAATACTTATTAATTATTACTATTATATATATCACTTGGGATACATACAAATTTGTCATCATTTCTTAAAGTGAGAGCTCTCACTGTCTCTGGAATATATATACTTTAAGTCGGTGATAATATTCAAGAATATGTGTATATACTTTATAGGGTTGCAGATACACAATTCTATCTGGTGAATACCAATTTTATTGGTAAAGAGTATAGTTACCAGTCAAACTACTTTCAAATGATAGTTTACATAAAATATTTGATCAGGATATTAAATCATAATTTAACAATTTGGCAATAATTCGCACTTTTACTTTTGTGCAGCAAAAGCTTTTAAAATTTACGACATATTAGAAAGTTTTCGCTGGTTTCAGCTGGTGATTGCTTGATAGTGCTTATCACGTTGAGCTAGAGTTTGTATTCACAATCAAAATGTTATTGTTCGCGGAAAATATTAAAGCGGAAATGTGCAGCGTTTGTTTTGTGCTAGCCAATTTGAGGATTATTTTTTATCTTGGCTCGCTCATTCAATGCAATTTTCAGATAAATAGCCACGCGCCATAAAAGCACCGGTAATAATAAATAATAAGCATAATGCCGAGAGTAGGGCTGCTATTCCATCGTTAAAAGAGCCAAAGAGAAGGCAAATAAAAATATATATGTATATTGAAGCGTATAAAAAAAATTATCTGTGCGAGTGAGATAAAAACAAATTCGTAGAATAACAAATACCCTTGCAAAGAAATGTTCGAATCATTCTAGCTTAAATCCGTCCCACAGTAGAGATAAATGTAATGAGAAAAATAATCAAATATTGTATATTTTGTATTTCACTTTTCGGTACAAATTTAATTTAATTTAATTATTTTTACTGGTGTGTATATGATATCATTAATTAATTTTGTATTTTATTACAACTTAAAATCTTTTTTTTTCCTATTTGTAATTTTGTCATAAAATGTGTAATAGAACTAGTCGCTTATTTTTTAAGATTTGTTCCTGAAACCTATAATTAACTAGTTTCTTATAATCAAATCACTCTCAGGGATTTTGTTATTTATTTTTTTATATTGCAGAAAAATCAGGTTTTTATATTTTGCCCACTTTAGGAACACATTAAAGTATGTATGTTTTATACATGTATTTAGTTGAATATATGTGTATGTTGGTGCGGATGCGAATACTCGATAATCTTAATAGAAGAGGGCATATCCTGGTCGAGCAACATCGACCAAGATGTGCTCACTTATTTGCTTTTCTTTTTTACTAAATACCAGATTAGCAACACACGCTTTGAGGGAGGCTCTCTAACATGCTCTATGTGTGTGTGTGCGTGTGCGTGTGTTTGTGTGTGTGTGTGTGTTTGTGTGTGTGTGTGTGTGTGTTTGGGGTAAATGCATTGGCACATCTGTTTTCATTACTCGCTCGCGAAAAGCGCTGGAAAAATGCGAGTCAGGTGCAGGACGCCAAATTGAAAAGCATAAATATGTATGGCACAGTGGCGCAAATAGAAGACTTGTGTACACAGTACAGTTATGAACACACACAGCAATACACAGCAATGCAGGTTTATATACAAATTTAATGGCACTCTTAGAAGCTAGAATTGGTCTGGCTTTGGGTCGCGGTCTGGTTCTGGGTCTGTGCTTAGGCGCTTAGGGATCGCATGCATTTATTTTTTTTTTAAATGGGAAATGGGAAGTGAGCTGGCAATGGAGGTCAGGGCTGGCTATTGAAGAGCTGCGGCTGAGAGCTTCACAGACTTTCGATGCATAATAAGCGAGCAGCCAAACGCATATGGCAAGTGAGAGATGGATAGATGGAAAAGTGTTTGCTCCCTCCCTTTAGATATCTTCGAGCTGCTATGCGGGCTAAGCTGCGTGCAATTATGGCAGCCAGGCACTTTCACTTTCACTTTCACTCTGGCCCGAGCACCAGCCATCATATTAACAAAGGAAAGACGACCCTGGCCAATGCTACAGCAGCTAAAGATGATGAAGTAGCAGCAGCAGCAGCAGCAGCCGAAGACAAAAAAGCAAAACTGTAAACAACGAACTGTGAAACTTGCCAAATAAGATATTCAAGCTGAACAAAAGCGCACAAAACATGGCCTCCAAATTATTGACAGAAATAACAAGACAGACAACAACAATGCATAACAATAATAGCAACAGGCTGGCGGGCAGCAACAACAACAACGACAACAACAACAACTTCAAGAGCAACAGCAGCAACAACGAGACACAAAGATAAAGAAAATGCCTTTGGGCCGATGCCACTGCCACTGCCACAGACAAACATTTTTTAATGCGACAAAAATGCTAATGAATCAGAGAGCAAAGGAATCTGATGAAAAACAAACAAACAAACAAACAATCAGACCCACAGCCAAAACCGAACCGAACAGAAACGAATAGAAAATGAAAATGGTAATGAAAGCAGCACGCACACACACACAGAGAGAGACTGGCACACTTATACGCACACTCGCACACAAAAGGAAAGTACACACACACACACACACACACACACAAAGGACTGAGGCATAAAATGGTCGCTCAATTGCTTCATGGAGCAGCTCAGCGGGAATCCAAATTTGAATTCGAAGCGGAGCGCAAATCGCTGCCCATTGCTGCTTACGGATGGCTCAATGGATTATGCATTGTCTGCCCTGGAGATGGCGCCCGTGTCGTGCTTGCAGCAGCTTTGTGTATTTCTGTACCAGTATCAAATCAACACGACCCACACGATAACATAATACTGGCAAACTATTTAGTCGACTGACTGTTCGTGCTTAAATCAATTCGTCACGCTCTCGCCGCTTGTGTTGACAAACGAATGTTTTATTCGCGAAAGCTGACCAAAACTTAACTATAAATCGCTGTATATTTATTGGCCAGTTTATTGCCGCATAAAAATGCTGAAAAATGTAAATAGCATTTGAGCTTTGATTTTGGTATGCAGTGTTGGAAAACTGATGGTGGCTTTTTGTTTTTATTTGACCAACAAGTTGTCATTTTACTTTGTAAAACGTTTTTATGAACTATTTCTGAACATATTTTTGCAATTTGGTTTTACTATGTGGGAACTTGGTCTCATTTGGCTCATCAAAATTTATCATCAGCTTTGAAAAAATACTATTTATCTAGCCACATTCATGAAAACAATTCATACTCCAACAAAGTAACTATTCGTTCATAAATTCTCTTGCATTGTTGCCTTTGTTTTTATTCATTTTCAAACATTTTACAGGCAGATTAGGTAAAAAATAACAATGAGTAATGGAAAATTCATAATCTTGATATTTATATATTATTTAAATTTAAATATGCTTCGTTTGAGTAGTTGTTGAGCTTAAAATACTTGCAACTGTATTCTATTTATGGCAATGAAAGTTCAAAGCTAGCTTAACTTAAAGTGTCCCACAAATACCCTGCATAATTTTGTAATTAGTAGGTAATATATATTTTAAAGTAAAATCACTTGAGCATAAAATGCTATAAAATTCAAAGACACCAAATTTAGTTTTTATGTATTTTTGGTCTGCAATGTTTTAATCAAAATTGCTAATAACTTTGTGTACTTTTATTTGATTGCTTTGCTGTTTGTTTGTTTAACCACAAAGCGGCAAACGATTTAAAATATGCATGTCAACTAGAAATGCAACAACTCCGTGCCACAAGCTTGAACACAAATGTGGGTATGTGTGTGTTTCTGTGTGTGTTATATGTATGTGTGGGCTGACATATTTGCTGAAGCAATTAATGTGATGGCTTAAGGGCCATCAGGGCGGCACACCGCTATATCCAAGCATTTTCGGGGCTTAATCTCAAAGCCGCCACACACACACAAAAACCGGGGGCTCAAGTAATTATGCATGCCATTTGTTGTTGCTGTTGTTGTTGTTGTTGTCACTGTTGCTGTTGCTGTTGTGCTTTTTTGTTTTACTTTTTTTTTGGCATGGATAAGCGATAAGCGCAACGACGGCACAACAGCAAGACAATTCAAATGACACAGAAAACAAATACAAACACAAATACAAAAACAAACACCAACACAAACACAAATACTCATGCGACAAAAAAACACAATACACTCACGAGACATGGGCACATGCATATTTATCATTTATGTTGTGGCACATACTATTTCTGTCTGCCTCGTGAATGACACGAAAAAGGCAATTTAAACGGGACACACACACACACACACGCACACACACATACATGGACACAAACACTTAAGCATGTGAGTGTTGCTCCACAAACATTGACGTTTCGCATTAAAGCCGCAGTCGACGACGACATTGCTCCACTGCCGCCGCTGGCATTACAACAATTTCATACATATATACATACATATATACAAATGTATGCATGTGTATGTGTATGTAGGCTTGCAAACCGCCGCTCCCCACCGCCCCGCCGTTCACACTGTCAACAAGCAGCAACCAGCACTGCCAGCGCTTATCAGTGGCTACAACAATCAGCAGGCAGGCAGGCAGGCAGGCAGGCGGGCCAACAAAGCAGGCAAGCCGTATACAGTGTAGCCCAGTGGAGGAGCGGGCCACAAAAAAGCAGTCGAGCAGCAGAAACAGGAGCCAACGACCCGAACAACCAAATGACGGGCCAACAAATACACTAACACACACACACACACACGCAGTTGTAGTCCGTTATCACTTATGAGCTGTTGCTACGCTTACTTAGACAACCACATCTTACAGTGGAACAAAATCCAATTCAAGCTGGGGCTCAAGTTGTTAAGCTGTTTTAAATACATCTATGCCTGGGTCTATCGGCCTCAACTCGTCATTAAGTAAAATGCCGTTAAACATTTTCAAACATTGCAACTTCCATAAAATCGTATTTTTTATGCGCTTTGACTTGTTTTTTCTTGTTTGAAACATTCGATTTCGATTTTGACCAAATAAATGACACATTATTAAGTTTTTAAAAATATAAAACAATTGATTACTTGCTGGGTTGTCTTCGTTTTATTTTTTAAATTTACTCGACTGCATTAATATCTTTTGCTATGGGGCATTTAAACTTTAATTGGTATTTAAAACACATTGAAATTGTTCTAAAGTAGAAAAAAAGCCTAAATAAAACTGGGTATTATATATGAAATGATTACATAATTAAGTTAATATGGCGTAAAAGGAAGGTGTGTTATATATATATATATATTATAAACAATTTACCGAAAAGTCAAACAACAATTTGTAACTAAATATTTTGATTGTATGTACTTTGAGAATCGTTTAAAATTGAAATTATGCCAATTGAATGATTTTGGTTAATTATGGTTTTTAAAATAGCTACATAAATAACAATTTATTTAATTTTTTTTGTTAAGCTGATAAGAACAATACTACCGTTCAGAGTACCAACGGACTGATTGCCTGGATTAGTGTATCAGTCATTACAAATGTCAACCAATTTGCTTATTGCCTGAATGAGGCAGATTGTAAATAAAAAATAATTAAAAAAAAAATATGAATAAATAAATACCAAACATTGACAGCTTAATTAAAACATCAATTGGTTCACTTAAAATACTTATCACGTTATTGATAAAAAACAACATTTTCGAATTATATGTTTTTTTTATGTTGTGGGTGATGTCTCTTTTAAAAATGCTCTCTGCAAGTTTAAAAAATGTTTCTGTATAAAGTCATTTATTTATTTGATTATTATTTTATTTCAAACAATTGCTTTACAGGCTGTTTAGACCAGGCCTACAGCAGTTGCTGGCTTTGTCTGTTAATTAATTAACGCATGCTTAACATATAGCCGTAGCATTTTTTTTTAGAAATTTTTTTTTAAATTTAATTATGTACATAAGTGCCAAACGCATCTACACCAAAAATATTAAAAGTCAATTATATATATTTACAAAGATATCGCACTTTCAGTTATATCGTAATTAAAACCCAGCAAAATTGAAAAACAAATGAAAAAAATTCTTTCCTGTAAAATTTGACATTTGGCGCTTACGGTATTTTCGTGGTTAGGGCTATATGCTCAAACTGTTATTAACAGCTAGCGAATTGCAAATGTTTTCCACAGTGCCCGAAAACGTATATGTTCCTTTTTATTCATTTTTTGCGTTAACTCTAGTTTTCTATAGTTTCTACACTTGCTATACTTTTATGTAGAGGTGGTGTGGGGGTGTGTGGGGTGAGTAAGGGGGTGTGTGGGGTCTGGTCTGTAAGGCAACGACAACATCGACAACTTTGTGCTCATTTTTATTAGCAGGCGTTTTGCTGAAAATTACGGCCTGTTTGCTATGTGTGTTTGTGTGTGTGTGTGTGTGTGTGTGTGTGTGTGTGCTGATGTGTTTGTGTGCATACTTGTACTAATGAGACAATTTTCACTAGTTTCGTGTGCGTGTGTTGACTTAAATTTGATCCCTAATGAACTGTCGCTGTGACTTGTTGCTTTGCGGCTGCCCAGAGTGCCAAAAGCCAGGCCCCATATGCCTCTGGCAATGGGTCTATGGGTCTATGGGTCTATGGGTCTATGAGTGTACGAGTGTACGAGTACTCATCTTCTTCAGCTGTCACATTAGCGCGCCTTTATTGTTGCTGCCGTCTATGCAAACATACATACATACATAGATACATGTGTGTGTGTGTGTGTGGTTGTTGTAAGCGTTTCAATTAGTGTTTGGCAAACTACAACGCCCATAACAGCCAAGAGTCACGCCCCCCTTCTCGAAGCCAACGACCATACCATACCAAATGAGTGTTATCCTGCCTGCCATCCTGCCACAATGTCTGCCTGCCAGCCTGCCAGTCTATGTGGCTGAGTTTAAGTGAGTTTCCAACTCTTTAACAATGAATATTTATATGAATATTTCAACTTTACTCTACTATCCACATACGCACACACTCACGCAGTCTGCTTGTTATGTGTTATGTCCTAAATACATATGAGCTAGTTGCCCAACTTGTGCTTCAGATTTACCTAAAATTGTTGGGCCTGTGCGCTCAGCGTTAAGCTGGCTCCTGGGACCAGCAGATTAAAACTATGTGTAGACATGACCAAATCATGTTGATGTGAGCCAAGTGGCCAGCCTTTAAAGCCAGCTTCAAGGTTAACGATACTGCGATTACTATATGGTATATCAGGGATTGCAAGCCTAGTCTGAACAGAACTGCAAACTGTTTTACACCTAATTCTGTTTTTAAACGGTTTTGATTTAACACAGTTGGAAAATAAAAAATGTTTTTTTTTTTTTTAAAACGATTTAATTCTATTTAGCACGATTCAAAATTGGGGGAATTCCCTTTTTGTGCTTAGAAGCAAATTTACTTGTTAGAGCAATTGAAATGTGTTAATATTTTGGGAACTATCAATGCAATCAGACGTGTTTGGTAAAGAAATTTTGTATAGGCCAATTTGATTTTTTAACGTTAATTTTATTTTAAAGCATTAAGATTAAAGGTGTGCCAAAAAATATTTCATATTCATTTAGTTATTTATTATTTCTTAATTTTATTAAATATTTTATGTTTTCACTAATTTTAATAGGTTTTAGAGATAAGGAACCAATCACCTATTTTTGCATACGATCAATGTCTTTTTTTGCACGGTTATATATATACCAACAGATACTTTGGAACTGACATTAAAAATATAATTGTGATGTACAAAAATGGAAAACAATGGTATTATTTTGTTGACTCTTCCTACTAACGTAAATAAGTAAGTGATCGCAAGTAAATTGCTGTCTGCTAATGGAATATGAAAAGCGATATAAAAGCAATACATCATGAAATCATCACAGTCTCAATATTATGTAGTTATAACATATTTACATGGTATCAAATGGTGGAATGGGCCATTACCGATTGCCAATAGACAGTGATGGCCATGGCCAAATCGAGATCCTTGGCGTTAATCACAAGTATGCAGACAGGCCATTGACTACGCGATTACTCATGAGAGAGATAAAAACTTGGCCAGCTAATGGCCATAAATGGCAGGGGAGTGCGGGGAGTGCTTGGGGGGTGGCACATGTTTCGAATTTGCCTGTGTGCCATAAAAATGGCACTTTTAATAGGCTCCCAAACAGCAGACACTGAAGAGCAGGCAGTGTGCCAAAGTTAAAGATTCAGCATTGAGTTTTAAAGTCAAAATCAAAGCATGGATCCATAATTTGAGACTGTATGCCTATCTAGATTCTAGACTCCAGACAGACATTTCGAAGCGTGTTCAATGACTTATCAATATATCAAATATATAAATATATAAAATAAACCAAAATCAAGCGCCTGCAAGAGAGGCAACAGTTTAATTTAAGCCAATTTTTATGCCATTGGGCCAATGCCATTGATAATGATGGGCATGACAATGGGGCGTTCATGATTATTTTTGATGAGTAATATACCAGACCCACAGCCAGAGCCAGAGCCAGAGCGACAATGGCAATGGCAATGGTAATGCGTTATGATACTTTCGCCTCGCTTATCCTTATCGCCTCAATGGCAAAGAGCGGACATAAAATAAAACGAGTCGAGAGTGCACGACTAGGAGATACCCTCTTATAACTTTCAAGTCTGAAATCGAAATTTATCGACGAGATATCGAACAATACGAGTACTAATATTTCGAATTATAAGTAACTAGCTCAAACGGGCGGACAGACAGACAGACAGACGGACGGACATGGCTAGATCGACTCGGCTGTTGATAGTGGTCAAGAATATATATACTTTATGGGGTCGAAGTTGCTTCCTTATGCACCGAAAAAAAAACAGATCAAATATCAAATGGATATGTACTGGTTAATTTGATTTTTGTCAAGAGACACGCGAAAAAGAAAGAGATAGACAGAAATTGTTGTCGAGTGAAGAAGACAGATAGTGCCGAAAATCGAGAAAGTACCGTACGATTTGCTGCGCTGCTTTGTACTGCTTCGCTTCGTGTAGCTCAGTGGGTAAAGGCCTTGAAAACGATAGTTGTGCGGGTTCTATTCTCGGTCAACACGTAAGCTTTTTAAATTTTTTTATTTTTGTTTTAATTTATTTACAGTATTAAATTTAGTATATAACACTAAAATTAGTTTAGTCTTAGCAAGTACTAACAAATAGGCCTTCGAGTTAATTAAATTTAATATATTTTTTTGATAAATGTTATATTTGAAAATAAACTGACGATCTTAAAAATGTAATATTGATCTCTTCGAAAATATCAATTTAATATTGTCCAAAATATCAGATTGCTACTAGACAGTATCGGCTTTTTATTAATCAAAATCATCATATTGAGTGTCATATAATGTCATTTTTATTCTCGGTGTGCCTGTTACATACTATGGCACAACTTCATTATACCCATATCTGCAATTTTAATGGGTGCAGAGTATAACAAAATAAAATAATACAAAACAAAAGAAAAATTGTATAAATATTTTTATCACGTTATCGATTGCGATTACTGTTTGGCATATCAGTAAATAAATTAAAAGTAAAAGATGAGCAATGAATGCACCATAAAAAAACAAAACAAATTCGAAGAAAATGCTGAATAACAATTATGTATATATATATTTGTGATGCGATATATGCAATACTCTAATATCGAAATGTTCCCATCAAATAAAAGGCAGCGACATTTATTTTAAAATTTGTCTGAACAGATTAGTAATCAAGTAACTCGATGCGATGGATTAAATAGACTGTGGATAATGCTACTAATATAAGTTACAACACAGTATAATATGAAGTGATAGAAACTGTAAGCCAATGAGCTGATAGAATCGTTTACAAGCACCCTGGAGAGCACTGAATGAAATGGGGTCGTTCGAGTTGCGATATTAAGTAAAGTAATAACCGCGTAACAATAAATCATCAAGCACACACAACTCACTCCCACACACACACACACACACACACACACACGAAGCTGAGCACAGGTGGATTACAGAAATAAGCAAAAAAAAAAATAGAAAAAAATAAAAGCAATACAGAAGTTTTGCACCTCAAATCGGAGGGGTGCACAAATTGTGGAGCCGGGAGCCGCCCTCAAACGGGCCAAGGCGACTAAAACCAAACTGAACTGCTGCGAATTCAAGATATCGATGCGTTTATTATTTATTACACAATCCACACACATATGCAGAGAAAATTCATTGAATTAATTATGACAAGCGATGAGTTTATTTACGATCAATGTAGATTACAAATACATTATCGTTTTGGCCCAGGTGATTAGTCCGATTATGCGGTAGCCAGACCCTCTCCTATCTATCAGTTCCGGCATAGTATTCGACGATAACGGCCAAATAAGAACTCCTTTCTAATTATATACACACACGCATATTTATGAACCTGTTTCAGTTATAAACTCAATAGCTTATACCTGGAATTCGGTATTATTTCGAAAATATATACTATACAATTATAATCAGGCAATTGCTTAATTACAATTCTCAAGTTTTCTTGCAACTTGTCAAATAAGTTTCGCAATATCAGCAGAGGTACAACTTTTGTAAACTTGTAAATTTATACAAGTTTCTGTCGTATGTCTATTCAGTTTGGCTAATATAATGAAACTTCAAGAAACACAAACAGGTTTTTCTATGTATTTTACTATTTTACATTTTATGAAATTTTGTACTGAAACCTGCAAACTTTTACTCAAAACCAACACACACACAAACGCTCGAAACTGTTTTTCATAACAACATAGAAGTATCTTTTATGCATAGTAATAAAATGCTTAAGAGTTTCAACATTTCATTGAGTAAAGTTTATTATTGAAATTTTGTTATACCTGCTTGAGCACAGCTGCAATAAAACTCCACTTGAATTTTCGAATATTGTTCTTTTATTTTATTTAAACTTGATGCTGGGTTTGTTGACTCTAGGCACACATAAAAAAAAAATTAGTGCACAAAACGATCTTGAATTTGAATTTCGGGTTAACCGAAAAACAACAATAAAAAAAAACCAAACACAAAAAAAAAACAATAACACAGAAATTACGATAATCACACAAAAGCGTCGGCTTGAATGAGGCTCAGATTCAGTTGCTGACTTTAGTCACTTGGCTTATTGGGCCTGTTTGCCTGTTCGCCTGTTCGCCAAATTGTTGTATACGTTGCGCTATCGCACTGGCAGCAGCACCTAACAACACGCTGCTTCAAGTTCCCGGGAAAAACTAAACCGTTGTTACACTTGATGCATGCGTTCTAGCAGCGCCAAAGCCACAGCCATAGCCAACGCCATTGCCATTGCCATACGACAGTACCCAATATACAGTACACAGTACACAGCACACAGTCGACCGTCGACAGTCGAAAGTCGTCGACGCTCGACGCTCAACGCTCGACAATCGTCACTCGTAGACGCCACACGAGCGACATGCCGAAGTCCAGCGCACCAAAAAACGAACAGTGTGCCAAGGTGCGCAAAGGGTAAGCTATATTGCGCCGCAAAGGGGGCCGAAAGCGCCACAAGTGCATGCCACACTACGAAAAAAAACCATGAAAACTTATTTGGAAAATCGTGATAAATTTATGAAAGAAATTTGCCAAAAGAAGTAAAGCTTAACTTTAGAAATTGTGTGTATATATGTATATATATATTTGAATTCGAAATATATCGGTTTAAAAATAAATAATAAGAAATAACAAAATTATGTTTCTTACATAAAATATAAAACCTGGAGCTCAAGCCGACTAAAATCAACTTTAATATATATATTATTTTAAACATGTTTACGCTTTCTTTCTTTAAAATATGCTTATTATACTTGCATTTTTTCGAAATTTCTAAATTTCTAAAAAACATGTGCCACATTATTTAGCTATGATAATTCGGTTATTTCGAAAGACAAAATAAATTACAAATTTTAGGTTACATATGTATTTTTCTGAGTGGATACTCGTGCTTCTGGCAGTCTTCGCCAAAAAAAAATCCGAAATTCAAAAGGCAGCTGGCAAACGCCAGCTGTGACCAACCAGGCAGGGGAAACGTTGCGTCGTCGCGAAAGCTTCGTTTCTTTCGACAAACGGCGCTGAATGCTCGTTTAACTCAGCAGGCAGCACAAAAGTATGCAAAGCTTTTCGCAAAGCTCTCAATGTGCGTGCAAATGCAACAGCTTCTCATCTGTGTATCTGTGTATCTGTATCTGTATACACAATACATACAAATATACATAACATACTCATGGACGGCGCCTTTTTATGGGCGAACGTTTTTAATAGATATCTTTGGATATGTTTAATTACGGGCTCTATAAATCTATCACAGTGTCTATCATACTAATAATGTGTTCGCAATCGAAACGATTTTCTTCGAAATTCTATATTCATTTGTGGTTCAGATATTGTATTTGTATTTTGATTGGCTTTTAATTTATTTGTTGACGATTTTTATTTGTGAAGCCATTAAGGCGCAAATGAAATTGAGCACAATTTACAAACTAACTAACCGTTAGAATTAGTACGTCCAATTAGGACCGCATCAGGGCAAAATAGGGCTAGGAAAGTCGATCTTAATCTTGGTCTACAGAAATTAGAAACTTAACAAACGGAACCTTTTTTTTATTTATTCGTTTTGTACCACACATAAGTGTCGAATGTCTTAATCCAAACAATGAAAACATTAATTAAATTCAAACAAAATATTTTCTGCAAATCATCGATAATTAAAAATCATAAATGTTTATATATAAATTGGTATCATATGTACTTTACAAATCCAGTAGAATTATTTTAATCAAAATTGAAAATAAATATTTATTAAATTTAATAAATATATAAAATTTTTTCTTTGAATCCAAAGCCATAAAAGCGGCCTTCTTCACATAGCTCAGTTTTCCCTCTGCCATCGGTCAGCTTACTGTTTGTTTGGAACTTGTGACGGCTTCTTGGATGATTGGAGCTGGCCACCAGATCCTTGGCGCTGACCTCCACTTCACCTAATTGTTAGTAAGGCTTCAATGTTGCCACTTTGCAGCAGGCCACAAAATATTGCGTTAGCCACAGCAGGCAATAAGCAAACAGCTTCTTCAACATTTCTCGTCAAACTTGAAGAAAAGCTTTGTTTTGTTTTTTGTTTTAAAAATAATTAAGTTGAAGTCGCACATCAGGCAAAATTCATGATTTTAGTCGATGAGTTCATACGAAATGAAAGTGCAGTCTCCATATTTATTAATTCAGTTTTGCTGAGTCGCACAGGCCGATACAAAACAAATTCAAGGACATCGAGATTCCGTTTGAATAGCAACAGCATCGACATCTCTGACTCCACCTTCCTGACTAATAATTGCATTTTAGTTTGCAACAAATCCACTTATGTATGCCGCACAAATTTCATTTGAAACTTGCAATGTTGTTTAATAAATTGCTGCATATTTGCTGTCCTCTTCTCTTCCTTCCTCTCTATCTCACTCTATAAAATATACATGCATATATATATATATATATATATAACTTTGTTTGTCATTCAAACTGTTATTCTGCTAAGAAATTGAACGACAAATATTATATAATTCTGCTGCTTTTAAAAATAAAAACAGACGGAAAACTAAGAAGACCTCTAAAGACAATATCATATTTTAAAGCAACTGCAGATCAGACAATTTCTGATAATTTCAAGGATTTACTACTTGCTTCCTGCTGATTTGTTATTTTTATACCCGGCTTCGAAATGCATATGAAGGAAATCGTAGGAAATTTGAGTCATGGCCAAAGGAACCATGGCCCCCTATTTGCCATCGTGAAAAAAAGTGAAATGCTATGAAAAAAGGCTTGAAGCTGATTGAATAAGAAATTGAAATATTTCATAACATAGTTTTCGACTATTTTCCCCCACTTGGGGCTACATTTTCTTTCGCTTTTAAGCAGCTGATTGTCTGACAGAAAATGTTATTGTTCCAGGAAAATCAATGATTTCAACCCGAAATACGTATCAAATCATTTGCTTTTGGTGAAATCATATCAAAAGCCGCAGAGGGAAAGCGGCTTACAATTGATCAAATTATGTAATTTTCGATATTAAATATGCCATACTATGATGCTGTGATGCCAACAGATGATCAGAGCTCAGAATGACTAAAACGCATTAGGAGCCAACTGTCAATCAATTGTATCAATAACAACCGCAATAGGTTGAGCAGCTTTATCCAATTAGGTATGTATGTATGTATGTATGTGTGGATTGCTTTTGGATATTCCAAGTATTTGGTATTAGATTTTGTTTGGCAAAAAAAAATTGTTATTTCATGGCCAGCACACAGAGTGGGTTCAACTATTTGCAGTTAGATGTCAGAAGCTGCTGTCCAATTATATTTCAATTAAACAAGCCTCTGATTTATGTGCATTGACACACACAGGAACACACACACTTATACATATATTAAATACATGTATTTGGATTGTTTGCATGCAGCATATGGAAAGGTCAGGCATAGTCTACGCCCAGGCGTATGCCAGTGAATCGACAGCGTAGAAACATCACTTCAATAACAATAACTAACGGCATATGACACACGCATGCCGCACATAAATGCACTCACATTACGCGTGTGTGTGTAGGTGTATGGACATTCGATATATGTATCTAATTTGAAGCGAAGGTGCAAATATGGCATTTGGAATCATTGGACACGTTTAACACGCAAACATGTTCCATTATACAAATATACTACAATATTTGCTACATTTGACTCGATCCCATTTGATATATTCACGATTTGATTATTTAACGTAAACTGAGATTAAATTGCTTTTTGACAGTTGTAAACTGTACAAATATTTTAATATATAACTAATTCCATGATTTTACATACACACAAAAAAACAAAAATAAAAACACTGTTTAAGTACATTTTATACTCAATTAATGAAAAGTTTGTGCATAATTTTAGAATATTTCGTTTATTTTTCAAGAACATTTCAAGCACATTTGTAATGTAAACATATCATACCACTACATACTTAACAACTCCACTTACCTTGCTACCTGTAACGTATGTAAACAATTGAAATTTGTAATGAAAATACTTGTGTTGTGTAATCAATTATCTCACTAAAACATAAGTTGCTTATATGTTTTAAATATTTTTAGAATAAACAAAAAGCTCCATTGTGTTTGAATGTAGATTTTTTACATTCACAATATGTTGTAGTCCTAATCTCCTGTGCACAGTAACAATAGTAACATTTTTGTTAAGCTTGTCATATAAAAATATATAGTCCAGCGCATCTGTTGTGAAAATATAAGAAAACACTATGTTATAGTTATGCAAATTTAATTATAAAGCATAATACAATTACAACAGAAGCGCAGCTTTGAGCCGTGCACATGCACTCACACACGCACACACACACACACACACACACGCACACGCACTATATATTTTTAGTTTAGTCCCTTCATGGTCTGACCTTGAATAGAACACAGATACTAGATGCAGGACCCGCCCGCCTGGCGTTTGGATTTTCGTGTACGTTCTTCACTATTGCGTGTTTTGAATAGAAAATTCACACATGCATACATACATACATACATACACGCATATTGTGTGTCCATTATACTTTTCGTATACATTCGCGAATTTAAAGGACTTACCTCTAAAATATGTTGTGGCTTTCGGCCATCCAAAACTGTCCAGCAGCTGTACTTTTGCATACTCGTCGGTCATCCTGTGATGCTATCTCTGATACCATTTTATGAACAGCTTAAAACAGGGCGACCTTTAAAGAAGTTCATCAGTAATGGAACTACCAAATTTGATGACTCCAGCTCTAAGATTGTGGGATATATATATAGTTTTGAAATTAACAAAAAACCCTAATAAATCTAAAAGTTTTTTGGGTATTGAAACATTTTTTCAACTACACCGAAAAAAAAAGATCAAATATCAAATGGATATGTACTAGTTAATTTGATATTTGTCAAGAAACACGCGAAATAGAAAGAGATAGACAGAAATTGTTGTGGAATGAAGGAGACAGATAGTGCCGAAAATCGAGAAAGTACAGGCTGTGTAGCTCAGTTGGTTAAGGAAACGCCTTGAAAACGATAGTTGTGCGGGTTCTATTCCCGGTCAAGACGTACGATTTTTAACATTTTTTTATTTTTTTTTTAATTTATTTACATTATTAAATTTAGTATGTAACACTAAAATAAGTTCAATCTTAACAAGTACTAACAAATAGGCCTTCGAGTCAATTAAATCAAATTAGTCCAGAATGAATAGCTTGGTGGAAAAACGCACGCCTTGGGAACGAGCGGGGGTCTGTCTCCGGTTCGATCCCGCCAGAAGTCAACAGCCAATTTTTTCAAGTTAATAAAATTATGTGAAATGATGTCAAATGAATAATATACAAAAATAAAAAATAATTATAATATTGTCGAAAATATCAGATTGTGCCACTAGACAGTATTGGCTTTTTATTGATCCTAAAAATCATCATATTGAGTGCCATAACATGTAATTTTTTTTATCAGTGTAGAGTTGGTTTGCAACTATTTGATTGAGGTGAAACACTGGAGCACTATTTGCGGATCAAAACTAATATTCACTCCACTGGATTCATCTTTTGGCAAGTAGCAGAATTTCTCAGCTGAATGAGTCCACTGCTCGCTGTATGAAGTATCCTTGCTGATTGTGCTCCTTGCTAACTGCTGTTGTTTACTTATTATTGGATGGTAATGAAAATTGTATGATGGCGACGCCAAACAAGATGGAGAAAAGACGATGCTTGTCAGAGCTCTCTCTGTGTGTGTGTGTGTGTCTGTGTGTGTGTGTGTGTGTGTGTGTGTGTGTGTGCTAGTGCCAGGGCATGGCAATAATGATAATGAGACAATGACGATGATTGATTGATGAGTTCTTTTGGTGTTCATTGTTGTTATTGCTGCTGCTGTTGTTGCTTTGCTGCCACAGCTGGTTGCAGCAACAACAGTTAATTAGTGCTCGAGTCCTGACTTAGCTTTTGCATATTTCAGCTGAAAATGTTTCGAATGAAACACGGCATCAAATGAAACGCAAAAGGCTTTTCATATTTCACTTCTGTTGTTGCTGTTGCTGTTGCTTTTGTTATTGTTCTTCTTGTTCTGCTGCTGCTTTAGATATTTATGAGCACATAATAACTCTTTCAACTCTTAATACGCCCATACACAGGCACAGGCACAGGCACATGCATATTTAATTTCACACACACACATATACATTAATAGATACTTTTATACATAACTGGCTTTTATGGCTGCTTGTGGCTTTTGCCTTTTCGCCTGGCACTTACACGTCAAGGCGAAAGGATTGCTGCGACTCGACAGCAGTTGTCGAAGTGTTAGGGTTAACAGAATTTCACTCATATCTACGTATACAGGCAGACTCACACGCACGCACACACACACACACACGCATTTGATAGATGCTCTGACTCTGCGAGCTGAGCATTTAAGCAACGTGACCTTTGATCGCCACCTCTTCGTCCTGTTCGTCCTCTTCGTCCTGTTCGTCGCACGTTGGCTGCGAAACCCAAATCAAAATTTCGGCAACAGCGTTGAGCAATTTATTTTATTGTTGCTGAAATTAACTTAAACAACAACAGCTACAACGTTGGCTTGACCTTTTTTTTGTTTTTGTATTTGTATTTTTTGTATTTTTGGTTTGTGTTTTTGTTTCCGTATCCGTTTGTGTTTCTGGTTTCGTGACGTTGTCGTCCTGTTGCTGGATCCTATCTTAACCGCTGCGGTTGCCTGTCTTCTTCTTTGCTCTTTTAGGATGTCCCAAATTAGAGATGGTCCAAATTTCGCAACTCGCAGAAAAGCCTCAAAACTCTTTACAACATTCCATTTGTGATTGTTAAAGATTTCAACTATTTTGATTATTCAAATTTGTATATAATGAAAATGGTATTGTTTAAAAGAAGAGAAGTTCTAGAGTTTTGATGACTTTACTTATTTTACCTATAAATTCTCCATTGGATTTATGAGTGTACTTATGTGTATTTGTTTACTGAAAATTTGGTGAAAAATCAGTATATGCCAATGACAAATGTTCATCTCTATTTTCAACTGGCTGCAAACAAAAACCAAACTTGATGTTGTCAAATGTCAACAGTTTAAAGTTTAAAGTGTTCGGGCACAGTTGTTGTTGTTGTTGTTGCTGTTTTTGTTACTCTCTATATAATGCTCTTGAATGTTGCTTTTTCTACTCTGCTCTTTTATATGCAGCACACATTGTATATACTAAATATGTACATACATACATACATACATAAGTATTTATTGAAATTTTAGTGGCAGACCAAGGCGAACAAGCGCGCATGCACACACACACACACACACACACACACACACACATAGACACTCTCATACAGAGTATTGGAGACAATCTGCACGCACCCACTTGACTGCACATTGCCTCTCTCCCCCCCACCTTCCCCCCACTGCACACTCCCCCTGTGTTTGGTACTTGTTGTACATGTTGTTATTCAAGCCATTCGGCGGCTTTTGGTTTGTCTCCATGTTGCATGCGTTATAACACCCTGCAGCCGAACAATATGTATAGGCAAAGGTATCTTCGATCTGAGGAGCTTACATATCGATAAAGTGATGTTTTAATATTCCCGCTTGAGCTTGACGAACTCTGATACCCAAAAGGTTGAGGGAAACTCAGCTTTAATACAATGCGTATGATTTTAGACAGGCCCTTAGCCAAATGTGCGCTAAACTGTAACATAGCCGAGTAACGAAGTGGATTCAGATACTCTCATACATATAGTCGCTCGTAACACTCGATATATATATTTCAACCCTAGGTAAGACTAATTCGTTGTTGTTTTTATTTAATTTTTGTATTTGCTTCTACATTTACGAATTACCAAATTATAAAACTAAGTCTTTATCAGGATTAAATGACAATGAATCATCATAAAAAAGGCCAAAAACGCCTAAAATCTTCTAAGAACAATCCCGAATAAAATATATTAACTGAGAGAGAAATGAAATTGGGTCTCTTTTGCTCGCGCTCTCTCAATTTGTTTCGCATTCTTTTGCTCTCGCGGGCATTTTCTTTGGTGTAGCTCAGTGGGTAAGGTGTGCGCCTTGCAAACGAGAGTTGTGGGGGTTCAACTCCGATTCAAGACTTAAGCTTTTTTTAAGTTTTATTTTTTTTTTTATTTGTTTACAAAATTAAATGTAGTATAAAGTATTAAAATTAATACAATATTTTGAGTACTAGCAACAAATTATTCTGTCGGCTTATGTTAGAGTTTTGACTTTATTTGACTTTTTTGATACCTCACCCCGATCTCCCAGAAATACGTATTTTTGGAGGTATTGGATTTGGCATACTGCTATCTTTAAACATCGAAATTATTTATGAATACAGATAAATAGTTATAAATATATTTTAAGGCTGGGTTCAGTGTATCTCCTAGTCGGGCACTCTCGATTATATCATCTAAAGTTCATGCAGGGTATATGATTGTCGATCAGTGTTTTAGGTTGCTGCTGGTAATGTCGATGCGAATGCGGATGCGGATGCTGCTGTGGTTATTACTGCTGTGGTAGTTGTTGGTAGTCTCTGACTGTCCGCACCCAAAATCGATACTTCATTTACCTGTTTGTTCAATTGCTGCCGCCAGGCGGCACGTGCCTGTGCTCGAATTTGTGGTGCCGCCACCAGTTCCAGACGACGCGTCGGTTGCAGCTTGCTGTTGTCACCTGTCCAACAACAATTAATTCGCTACAGTATTAGTATTCTTGCATTTGTAACTGCCACTGACTGTTGCAATTGGAAGGCACATCATGGCATTTGATTTGAATAACTTAATTAGCGCGAGTAATATGCAACTGTTTAATTTGAATATCACTTAAACCTTTAATAATTAAGTACACTGCCGCTCAACTGCATAGGTTCAAAGAATACTGTTTGCATTATGTCTTCAATCTCAGCTTCTATTGAATGTTCACTTTGAACCTATTCAGTTGAGCGGCAGTGTATAACTAAATATACTTAGTATTACTAAAGAATTTTAAGTGTTTTCAATGTAATTTTTTTATTTATTTTATTTTGTGCAATGTTTTCGGCAAGTGGGCTCGAAAGGATTTGATTCGTAAACTCGGCCATTGTCATCTCCGCAGAAGATTTACTTCTTCATTCAAAATGTTAATACAAATGTTTGAGCGTACTAGGTAAAAAGTCAAATCCAAGGCTAATAAGTTATTATAATATTTGTATATTTTCCAAAGCCCTAGTTCTGATATAAAAAAATAAAAAAAATAGGTTAAGCTTTATGCTTAACCTATGTTTTATGCTTAAAACTACTAAAGAACACCATGCACTACCCCGGGACTCGAACCCAGATCCTCATTGCTAAGTTGCCCGAATGGGGGAACACTTAGACAACTCGACCATCGAGGACTGCGATGTTAGTGAGTCAGATTAATGGGTAATAACTTCAACTCTTATATATATATATTTACGAATTATATTGCTACACTGCAGATGTAGATATTTATTTATAAGCTATATTTAAAAAGCTTGTTTTTCCCCAGTTTACACATATAGAAATGTATCGATACTTTAACAAATATTAAATACAGCAATTGACATTTTACAACACTTTTTTACCGATTACAAAATGCAGCTCTGTTGTAAAATATCAAATTTGTAGTATTAACAGAGAACCAACTTAAACTAAAAGTCATATTTAATGTAATTTAGCGGCTTCTCTGTGTACATATAAGAATTATAATGCTACACTTATATACTGTAGATATTTAATTAAGCTTGTTTTTTACAGTTAACAGATAAGGAAATGTAGTGATACATTTTGTTCACTTAAGTTTTAGTATTTGTTGTTGCAGATATTCCTCTTTTTGTGGTATTGTCCATTGTTGCAATTTAAAATTGTGGCCCGACTGCCCAGGAGCTGATGAGTTTAGCGGCACGCGAATGGAGATCCTTGAGTGAAGATGAAGAAAGAGTCCAAAAGCAATTGTTACATCTCGGCTGGATTAATCACCATGGATAATCACTGTTCAATAAGAAGTTGAATTTTTTATTTGTTAGACTCGGATGTTTCTGCATTTACCTGTTCAGTAAGTTGATATTGTTCTGTGCAAGGTTTTGTTTTGATGGCAGTGACTCCTTATCGAACAAGGATGGAAATTGTGCATTAATTGACTATAGACGACATGGAACACTGGATCTCCTTATTGACCCATGCGATTTAAGTAATAACTTCTTCTTGTCCGTATTTACCCTTAAAATAAGTTATACGAAGCTTCTCACAAACTGTTTTTAGGAAAAAAAAATTATTAAATTTCACAAAAAACAACCAATTACACAAATTTACCGAACATTTAATTATTATTGTACTTCGAAAAATTATATTATTTTTGAGAAATTAAAATAGCACTGTAAATGTATGTTGTCTGTAGCACTGCTCAGAGTAAACTGAACTTTCTACTAGGCAGCTGGAGTTTATTGAAAAATTCTTACTTAGCGTCGCCTACTATAGACTACTTCTTTATGTGGGAATAAGAAAGAAAACTCGATTTCCATGATGCAACCCTAAAGACGAGACAGATATCGAGTTTTAAACATACAATAACGGCGCAGACATATATTTTCATTATTATTATTTTCATATTAAATAAACAGTTTAATAATAACCATATAACTCCACAAATATATACCAGCCGATACATTTTCAAAATTGGAATATAACATTTTCCTCTAGCTAGAAATATAAGGAAAACCCATCAATTAATTTTGATATAATGTTTTTTAACTTGAAGCAAGTCAAAATTAGTAAACGGTATGACCTAAATGCATTGAGATTTGAATTGGATTTCGTAAAACAAATTGTTAGTTAACTAATAAAAGAGAATTCAACCTGAAATCCAAGACTATTGAACTGTTACCGTTTTGTGCTCATTTAAATAAGTATATATTTGAATTGACTTTAATATTTACATATGTATATGTATATCATAAATGTTTTGCCATTGCTAAATAGCGTAATTTAACTTGAATATTATATTTGTATTTGCTTGCCATTTGATGCCTTATTGTGAACTATGCTCGAGCCGAATGCCACTCCAGTGAAAACTGCGTCATAATTAAATGTTCCGAATGTGTAAAGTGTACAAAATAATAATTCTCCCTTTTGTGCTTGTGTGTGTGTGTGTGTGTGTGTGTGCTTGGCATGTGTGCTGTTCAGTTATTGGGCAATAATAAGTAAATTCTAAGGATCTGGTTTGTGTCAAGTTCACATAATCTCCTGTAATTATTCAGTATGTGCTGTATTCAAACATTTGCGTAATGCGATATAATATGGTTTGAATAAATGAGCATTAAAATGAGTCCGCTTTTAATTGAATAAGTTTCCTTTTAATTTGTACCTCTGTTGAGAAGAGGTGTAAACGAGAAT
Source organism: Drosophila maculinotata (assembly GCA_035045305.1). NCBI lineage: Eukaryota > Metazoa > Arthropoda > Insecta > Diptera > Drosophilidae > Drosophila > Drosophila maculinotata. The sequence goes on along the minus strand of JAWNPD010000679.1, from coordinate 8,086,414 downwards.
TCGACGCGTGCAACTTTAGAAAAATATCTTCGCAGTGTAAATGCGGACTAAGTATTTCCTATAGTCATCTGATCTGTAAATATCTGTAAGAGTTCAAACTCCCATATTTTTTTCAAAATCAGCCGATTTTCAATCCCAAAGACATTTTGCACAAGATTGTTTCCCAAAAAATATATTTTTTAAAGTGCATAAACCTTAAAGTACAGAACAAAAAATGACAAATATGGCTTTGGAGTTGACAATTGATTCAGTTTTGACAAAGTTATGGGAGTTTGAAGTCTCAGAAGGGCATATACATATATTTATATGTATATGGATTTAAGCCATTTACAAGCCAATTTTTTTATATTTTTGGCGTGTTTTTTGACAGCAAAATGAACCACCAATCGATAAGAAAGTTAGTCACTTTAATGTATATGTATAGATATTTTGTTAGTAAATGCCCTTGCAAGAATGTAGGCGACAAGGAGTACATAAGTCCAGACTGCAGAGTATCGCCTAGTCGATCATGCTCACTTGTTTTATTCAGTTGTGTATAAATGTGTTCTCAGGGGTATCCAATTGCCGTCTGAGAAAAGTTTGTGAGCTTTTTTTCGTATCGTATATAATTAACGCACTAAAGTTTCTGCCAGCTCCTATTTCAGGCACGAGGCAAACTTTAACGTTTTAATTATTGGCAATATTCTCAAATTAAGTTTACCGCATCATTTTCTAGCATTTAACTTAACTATCTTTTTCACTTGTATACATAAACAAATATTTTTTTTTTTCAGATAAATCTTACTTGAGCTTTGCTGCCTCTTAGGGCCACTGTTTGCTGCAACTGGATGTTTTAGTTTTGGTTAGTATCTATGGCTGTTAACTGAAACCTTTAACATGCCGCAGAGCCCCTCATATTTACATTCGCACTCCCACTCGTACCTAACACTGGGCGAGATATATGTACATTTTAGGGTCAATTGTATCTGGTCGCCATATTCTCGATGGTCTCTGTCACTGTCTCTATATCTATCTCTGTCTACCCTGTGTCCAACCAATCCAGCAATCGACCAAGCGAATGAGGTCGTGTTTGTCTGTGCGCCAGCTAATAATTGAAATTTTAATTGAACGTTTTTTGCGGTGGCAATGGCATGCATAAACAAGAGTTTAAATCGCTCTTCAGGCTACCGAAGCCACATATACTCTTGTAGTTCTGTAGTTGCTAAAATTTCACTGTATTTAAAAATGTGTTGGAATGATTGGTACTATTTCTTAAATGAAGAAGAGTTGCTCAGATCAAATGCAAATTGCAGAGAAATAACGTTTGAGGATGGAATACCTAAAAGTATGCAACAAAAAATTAAATAATTTCAACTTCGATGTAACTAAACAGTGTTTAATCAAAAACGCCTATATTTGATTTCAGAAAGCCAGAGAAACACAGAGAGATGGCAGAGGGATATTCACAGAGTAATGTTTATGAACACAATTCGGTTTCAGATATCACATGCCAGCATTAAATGAAGTGATGATATACAACAAAGTTAATATCTTTATTATATCTGTATTTTAGTATGCTGCCAAGTGAAAACACCTTTGCTGTAGCTGTAGCTGCTTTTCACATTGTGCTGCCAACTGCATGACAAATATATTATGCTCATTGCCCCCGATTGTGAAGGCGTGGCAGCAATTTGCGCTTTGCCCGCAAAATTCATTAAATGAAATCGAAATCAATTGAGCGTAAAGCCTTATCGGTATACAACGTACAAATGGATATATATATATGTTTTTATACATATGCTTGTATGTAGACATTTTCTTTCATTTTTGTAAGTTATTCAGCCTGCATTCGCTACGTATACGCAATGTTTAACGAGCACCAATAAAAATTTTATGCGCGCTTCAAAAAATTATTGTAAGCCTGGCCAGCTGGAGGATGGGGGAAGTGTGGCTGTATTGGGCTTACCTTTATAATTCAATGCTCAAGCAAAGCATTTAAATCACATCAAAATTAATCACGCACCGCCTTAACCGCAGTCGGAAACAATTTTACACTTGGAACACAGTTTATATCATTTTATTAAGCACACATTCACATACGGACATACACAAACACATACTTGTGAGAAATGTTTCTTTTTTTTTTGTATCATTAAAAATTTACTCCGAGTTTATTATGATTGAACTGTTTCCATTTGGCATGTGGCACCCGCACGGCATTAATATAATCCTAACACAGAGCGACAGCAGAGCAAGGCAGACAGTCGGATTCGGATGAGCTTATGTACAACACACACACACACACACACACACACACACACACACACACACACACACACACACACACACACACACACACACACACACACACACACACACATATGTATAGATATAGATGCATAGATAGATGGATGATGGTTGGGATGGATGGATAGACAGTCAGCCAGCCACAGGCAGACTTCATTTACATGCTGCACACAGGGGCAGAGAGGAGAGTAGGATGCTAAAAGGACGACTAGCTCAAAAAGGACACATATTGCACATAGAGCAAAACGCCAGACAGGCGCCAATATAATGTAACTCGCTTTTGCTCACTTACCTTTAGCAGAAGTTAACTATAAATACGTTTTGGAATCTTTGTATTATTAAACATAGAAAAGATAATGTGTTCTTGGCTTATTTTTTAACATTTCAGACTTATCAACTATTTTCATGTGATTTTACAAATGCAACAATTATATGAAATGAGATCATAATGGTGAAATATTTATTTATGTATATATTAAAATTAGAAACAAAAAAGCTGACAACCAATTATCCAAAGCAGCTTAAACATTATTGTCTGACATTAAATTTTAGTTCACTTAATCGAAATCAAGGCCATTTGTACTTTAAAGCTCAACGATAAATAACAATTGAAAAGCTTAACTCAATTCTATTCCTATTCCTTATGGAATATGTCATTTTGGGGGCGTGTTTTATATCTGGGTGTTGATGCGGAAATAATGTTGCATGTCATGCACATGCAAACAGCTTACACACACTGTCACACTCACACACACACACACACACACACACACACACACATGCATATATGCAGCCTACATTGATTTGCATGTAAACAGATGTGATTGTTGTGTTGTGTCAGTGAGGATTATCAAGTGCCGGAAGGCGGGTGACGGGTGACGGGTGGCGGCTGCCGGGGTTTGTGCCAGGTCGTGGCATAGTCACAGTCGCAGTCACATACTCTGACAAATCCATTTAAGCCTCGCTGAGTTTCTCATATTTGTTGCCCACATCCATTTTACGAACGAACACACACACACACACACACACCCACACACTCGATTCTAATAGTATTTGTGCTGTGTGGCTAGAGTCGAATTGTGTGTGACAAGATTTTTGAAAATTACATTCGAGTTAAGTATTTCAACAGTCAGCGCAGCATAGTAGTAAATAAAATCAGCTGGATTCTTATTTAGTTGACCAGTTTGCCAGCTGCTAGTCTGCATTTATTTTTTTAATGCGATTTTCAGCTTTAATGCAGTCAATTGAGTTAGTCAGAGTGTATGTGTGTCTGTGTGTGTGTGTCTGTGTGTGTGTCTGTATAGCTCGAACCAGCTCAGTAGTTGACCTAGAAAAACTAAATAGGTTAATTGTTTGAACGCAAGCAAATTGGACGGGGCTTTGGTTAAATATTCAAATTTAAGCACTTGCACTTTGACTAAAATATTATTTATTTAGCAAATAAATATTTTGAAACTACTGTGCCAAATGTGATGTAAGAGACCGATTTTAAAAAAAAAAAATAGTCAGTTGGCTCGGCTTATGATGCTGATTAAGAATATATATACTTTATGGAGTCGGAGATGCCTGCTGACCTCCATCTACTGTTACTTTCTTTTGCACAACTTAAATGTCAACAAACAGAATAAATATGAATTACAAAATAACATTTTATTGATATTGTCACTTATTGAGACTCAATTGCCAATGTAATGTAACATGCCAAATGAACCTGGTTAATCAGGCGCCAATTAAGCGATCAATAAAACTATTATACATTATATTATATTATATTATAATACTTACTATAATAAAAACAATCGAAACGATTTGCATCAACGAGCGATTTTATTTATTATTTATTAACAAAAATTCAACTTAGTACATTTTTTGAAGGCGCCCGGAACTACTCGAATGAATCGAAGAAATGCTGCAAGTGTTCCATGTCCTGAAGCCTCGACTCGATCTTGTATCAGCTGAGGGCCGCAATCAGGGAGAACATGAAAGCGCATTCGTACAGCTTACAGGCTCTTTCATAGGTGAGTTTTCCCATGCCAGTATGCATATTGAAAACCGCAGCGAAAAAGATGATGACCAGCACCGACATGAACAGCACAGATATGTCCTGGTGGCTTCTGATACCAGACTGGTTCCATATCACGTAGATGCAAATAATAATGGCGATGAGATATAAGCACTTGTAGATGTCAACTTCGGACATTTTGTTGCAACCAATCAAGCTCTTTGAGAATTGATATATATTTTTGAGGCAAGTTTATATTCAATTGAGAACTTTTACAACTTTGAATTTAAGTGTGTTGCTTGAAATATACTTGAATGCCCGCCCGGCCAACTGAGGTAGCCAGCTCGAATCAACTTTCCCAGGAATCATTTACGAAATCTATACTACCTAAGCTCTTTACCTAGTAATATAAAAGAATAGGGAACTACTACTAACTATTTGTTATAATTACTATACCTGTAATTACTATACCTATAATTACTATACCTTTAATTACTATACCTATAATTACTATACCTTTCTCTCAAGCTTGCCGCTTACCAGAAGAGTTGGTTTCTTAAATTGCAGTAAATGGAGCAATAAGTGCTGCCTGCTGATTAAAACAAATTCAGGCAGCTGTAACTTTCGCCCCAAAAGCCAACACTTCGTGCGGTTGTGAAAAACTCTTTTGTGTGGCTTTTGTTTGTGGTTAAATTCAATTGTCGTTTTCATGGCCTGTCTCACAATTACGAGCTGGAAATTAAAAACATTGTTGCCTTGCTGCTTCATGCATGTGGGGGCCAATGCAAATCTGTTGAGCAGCAACTATCCGGGCGTGCTCATGGCAGCTACTTTTGCCGCTTCCATTTACACTCTGACTCGGAGGCTATCTGGCCACTTGGCCATCTGGCTATATCTGGCTATGTGCTATATGCTATGTGCTATATGCTATGTGCCTTGTGCTTTGTGCTATGTCTGGCTTCTGAGTGTCTGCATAGTTGGGATTGCAGTAAGCGCAGTGAGTGCGACCACTTTGTCTTCAAAAGGACGCCTGATGACAGCACAAGCTATAGAAACTTTCATTTCATTTCAAAATGCTAATGCTCGGGCGCTGGCACTTGTGTTTTTGCTGCACTTGATTCAATGCTCAATAGTTGAATTTGTGTCAAGCATTATCCACTGGCGATTGTAAATTGGCAATATCAGAATAATATATACTTGAAATATGGATATTTCAGCCTTTTTTTTTGCATATTCGAAATGTATCAAGAATATTAAGTTCAAATGAATAGCTGCAGTTGAAGTGGACAAACAAACAACATGTTTTCATTATAAAACTATCGATTGAAACACAAATGTGAAAATAGACAATAAATTCTACAAAAAAAAACAACACTTGACTACTGATTTTTATTTTGAAATTGCGAAATGCGAAATGCAAATATGTGAAATATGTGAAATATGAATTTATATTATTGCAATTGCGTTTGAAATTGCAATCGAAATGAGTTTTGTTTAACGTGAAATAACCATTGCGTATACGCAATGCCATTCGAATTGCTTCTCAGTCGATTGCCGGCGGCAGCTGTAAGAGGAACTTTCCGTAGTTCTGGACTGAGTACAAACATAGCTTAGATCAAGTATTGAGCATTTTGTTCGTTTCCTTTTTTTGTAGTATTAGGTACAAGTTGGACACGGCCCAAAGTCAAATGACCCTTGAGATGCCAAAGTTTGTCAGCTATGCCTGCTATTCAGCAGCAGTGTGGCTGAGATTAAATGCCAAGGGGCAATCAACGCATGCCACAGCGTCTGTCAAGTGTTCACATAGACCGGTTATAAAAGGCGGCCCGATCGACTGTCTGTTAGCTGAGCATGTCATCGAAACGTTAGCCAGACGGAAACACTGACGGAAGCAAATCAGGCAGGAAGCTGCTGAAATTCCTTACAATACTTTCACATTTCATTTCACTCTGTGCTACACGCCCCCACGCCCCCAGAAACAAGAGCAACAACAGCAACAACAGCAGCAGCACCTAAATAAGAAGTAGGAGAATCAACTTTCAGGCAGTCATTCAACTAAAGAATCACATCCACATCCACATCGACAACGCCAACGCCAACGTTGAGTTCTAACCGTATCTGTGGCTCTAGAAATGTCGTTTCGACATCTGCAATGAATTTGTTTTGCCTTGTGCCACGCCTACAACTTTGCACGCATTCTCTTGGCTTTGCTACCGCCTTTTTGTTATACCCTTGCTACTATATGCTATACAAATGCTTTGAAATCTGCAATGCATTAGTGAAAATATATAACCATGCAAAAATCAATAAACTACAAAATATTTTACTCTCTAAATAACAAAAAAATGTATCTATTTAACTTGTAAATTTTGGAAAATAAAATTAAGCTACGGCTGCATTCATGAAAAATATTTAAATATAAAGAAAAAACTTATTATTATACATTTTTTTTTTATTTTAAATTTAGATTTTAAACAAATATAATAAAAGTAGTAACTTTAAATGTAACGATGCAAAACTCAATAAAATAAAAACTATTTTACTCTCTAAACAAAAAGAAATATCTTTTTAACTTTTACACTTAAGAAAATAAAATTAAGCTACGGCTGCATTCATAAAGAAAATTAAACAAATATAATAAAAGTTGTAAGAAATATAATAAAAGTTGTAACTTTACGTCCAAATGTGAATGATAAAATTGAAAGACAACTCAACGACTCTTTAAATCGAAGGGTATGCAATCTTCGGCTATAGCGCTTTGCTGTACTTTCTTGTATTTGTATTATTTTTATTTTTTTCTCATTTGCGCTTGTTATTGTTTGGCATACTTGACTGAGTAAGCAAATTGTTTAAGATTGACAGCTGCCCGGGTGTAGACCACAGAAGCGCGTTCTAACGTTATACCGTGCTGTGCTGGACTCCTCGGTCGCTTGTACCTACAATCGATGTGATTTGAATGCTGTAATGAGGCCAGTGCCTGTCCGGGCTGCAGACTTCCGACTCCAGACTCCAGACTCCAGGCTAGTGGCAGTGGCCTGTGCCTGCGTTGCCCAGTTCAAGTTGGCAGCGTTGCCAATAAAGTTCAGTACCATGATTCATCATTTTGTTATTGCTGTTGCTCTCCTTCTCTTTCTCTCTCTCTCTCTGTCTCTCCCATGGACTAGCAGAGCAGGAGAAAACGGAAAACTCGACACACAAAGCAGCCTCATTTTAAGAGATTTGCGGAAAGTGCAAGTTTGTGGCCTATTCGAAGTGATTAAGTTAATGCAATACTACAATAATAAACCAAACTTAAAGACCTTCACAGAGAGTATGTGATTGAGCTCAAGTATAATAATAACATTTCAAAAAGGCGAGTTAAACTAAAAAATAGTAAAGTTCCGTTCCTTATAAGTATCTTTGTTTCTATATCGTGAGAGATTTCAACGCAACTATTTGCGCAGTGCGGTGAAATGTGTTGCTGTAGAATAATTTACACTTCTTTCAACATTCCTTTTATTTTTGTTAAATTAAGTCATTTTGCTTAAGTTGGCTGCTATGAAAATCTATGGCTGATCACAAAATTCGATTCTTTTATTTCGACAAATGCACAAGCCAAACGAGAAATAAATAAAAAAAATATAGAAGAAAATAAAAAAATGCAATACTAATTAAACTAGGAACCGTAACAGTTATGAGTAATAATTGTTAAAATGATTTAAAAAAATTATTTATTGTTCATATTTTTTAAAAATCATTGCAATAATTATTTTTGAGATTTGTATTTTAAAAAAGGACTTTTATAAGTATTTAAATTTTTTTTATAAAATTCAATTATAAAACTTATGTGTATAAATGAAATCAATTAATATTAGTTTTGGTACAAGTACTTTGAATGAGGAGGCAGTGATAAGGACAGCATGTTTTTAGGTAATCAGCAAGTGACACGCATAAACACAATGCGTGTTTGTGTCGTACGGACTGTGGCAGTGTGGCAAGATAACGATATTGTTGTTGTTGTTGTGGTGTGCTGTGCTCTGTATCTTGAGTTTTGTATTCCTGTTTGCCACGGGCCATGGCAGCAGCAGCGAAAGCAGGGAAAGCAGGGAAAGCAAAGCAACAATCGATTTTCTTGGCTTAAGTCGAGTAAAACTCAACCTTAAAAAATGCGCTTAAGTTTTATTGTATTCCAATCTCATTAACTTCTTTTATTATTATTTGTATTTTGCTTGCTGCCATTCCTCTCGCACTCACACTTGCTTGCTCTCTCTGTCTCTCTCTCTCTCTCCCTCTCTCTGTGTCGCTGTCTCTTATTCTTCTATATATCTCTGAGCTTTTTTTGTTGTTGCTGCTGCCTTCGACTTTGCTCCAATTTACGCGCTGAGCTTGTCCCTTTTCATGTTGCTGTTGTTGTTGTTGTTGCAGCCGCTGCTGCTGACTGTTGATGGCAGCGACGCTGTGCTTGACGCATGCTACCAACAAAATGGAGCGTGTGTGTGTGTGTGTGTGAGAGGGAGTGAGGGAGTGTGCGTGCGAATAAAATCGCATAAAATAAAGCAATATCCTTCACTTATTTGACATTTTTGGGGCAACATTAATGAGGCCTGTTGCTGTTGCCGTTCATATTGCTGTTATTGTTGTTAGTGTTGCTCTGGTTGCTCTTGTTGCTGGCATTGTTTGGCTTCCTTGGTCGTTGCCACATTTTGGCATCTTGACATCTCGTGGGCATCTGCCGGCATCTACGGCCGGCCAGGCAGGCGTTTTAAATTCAATAAATATGCCAATCTGATGATTAATGAGCCGCCATCATGTCCCTGACACAACAGAATCGAAAATTAAGTGGATTTACTTTAAGCCGGCACGCCAGCCTCCTCTTGTATTAAGTATACGCCTCGCATTTTCACGCATTTCAAAATTAGTCATCAACGGTTGCAAGAGCTGATATGATGCCCCCGACCCCGACCCCAACCGCCGCCAAAGCCATGGTTGCATATTTTGCATTTTGATTGACTGTACATCGGCAGCGCCTTGTCTCTTCCGCCTAAATCCCTGACATCATTAATGGCCCCCAGCCTCTAAGCCTCTCAGCCTCTCAGCCATTGGTTCTGCCTCTGGATGTAGTGGGCGGCAGAAGTTGCGGCTTGTGGCAGCCTCAATATTAGTGGTGTCAGCCAATACCAACTGTTTGCACTGCCTCATCGTCATCGTCATCGTCATCAGCAACCTAATCCTCATTCTCATTCTCATTCTCATCGTCATTCATTGATTCTCATTCGCATGGTGGCTGTCAGTTTGCCTTGTTTGCCTTTTGTTGCATTTTGCATACTGTACTTCGATTTGCATAATCTTAAGCCTTTGCACTCGCCAGGGGATTTCCGAGGGCACGCCCACTACAAGAGATCTCAAACAAACATACTTATGTACACATATATATATACTATATGAATGCATATATACATATATACGTAGTCTACATTTCAATTTTAGCTTCTGCTTTCATTTGTGTCCCCTGTTGTGACTATGAAAATATTTGACAGCATCTAAACAAAGTTTGCAGAACGTGCTTGACTATATGTATCTATGTGTATATACAACATTTACATACATATGTGTATTTATGTGTGTGTGAGAGAATATTCATATATGTTTAGCGCACTCGCATTATCCCTCATTTGGGACTTGTGTGAAACTTATTTCAATTGTGCCAATTCACATCTGTGAGACATAAAATAAAGCTACATTTTTAAAGTAAAACTGTTCATAAATGTATTATTTAAACCAATTAACCCCACATCAATCGATAGCCATTCCAATATATGTGAATATTGCAACAGATCGTATCGATTTCATTATTATTACACAATATGTCATTTTTTTTTGTGTTTAATACGTTTTAATGAGTTTTAATGAGTTTTAATTAACATTGGGGAGTGTAGATAAGACTTTTGCAGAGGAGACAAATTTCTTCCTTACTCAACGACCTATCAAGGCATAAACACAGCAGGCCATAGTCATATATATATATTTATAGTATTTTTATTATTACTTATTTCCATTATTGCGATTAATTGGTTTATTTTTATTCAGTATGTTAGAGAAATTCAAACCTGGCGATAATTGTTATGTCACCTTATAGTTTCGTGTAATTTATTGGTGGCACTTTAAATAAAAAAAAGTTAACGTTAATAAAGCAAACTTAACTAATTCATATATAAAATTAATAATATGTCTATAGCATATAACATACATCTAGGGAGATGAACAGTTCACAGATTTATTCAAGACGGGGCTTTGGAAATGTTGTCAGCTTCAACATAATTTTTAAAGATCTTAACCAAAGTGCTGTTTTTTTTATAATTAACCACCTTTGTGGAAAATGGGCGTCAAGTTGGTATGAACGAACTCCTTCCAAGGCTCTAAAAAGCGATTAAATATCAAAGTCGAAAAAAGGACGAGAAACTGTTGTGGGCAAATTTCTTGTGTTGCAGCTATTCACATATCTCATTGGAAATGGGCTCCACCTTTTTGAGGAAAATCCAACCCTTCGTTTGATAAATATTGGCTCAAGGTTGTGTGGGCGAAAGTTGTACTTTGTATGAGAAACTGAGAGTGCAAATTTAAAGAAAAATATTTCCACCGCACAAAGTCGGCTTTAGTACCTGCTCTTCATAAATAAAGATTATATTAGGTTTTGTGTCGAAAATCGTGAGGAAATTGTATTCGATGGTTTGAAATTGCTATAAAGTTGCGGATCCGGGTGCGGATATCGACAGCGTGAGATGACTTCTTGAGCACACTCATGGGTAGTTGTTGCAGCTGCTTATTAGAAGACAGCGGTTGGCACATTTGCCAATATAATGCATATACAAACACACACACACACACACATACATGCTGTGCGGTTTGGTTAGCTGGCAAAGCCGATTAGTTACCCAGGGGATTTGCCAAGGGTGGTAGGTATGGGTAGGGATGGGTATGGATGGAAGTGGAAGTGCGGTGAAAGTAGCTACCCAGACTACAACAGCTAACAACTGAATGCGGTCTTGTTTGCCAGTGTGCTTGTGCCACATTGTAAAATATTTAGACGCCTCCATTGTTTTGTTGCTTTCTGTTTTCTGTTTTCTGTGTTCAGTGTTCAGTGCTCGGTTTTCTGCTTCAGTGTTGCACATGACGAACGTCGATGGAGGCGCTCACTGGCTTGGGGTAGAGACCCTTGGGTTCATTGGTAAAATGTACTGAGCCATGTGCTTTGTTAGTTTTCAATCAAGAGTTGTTTATCAATGCTGCAAGCAACAAAAGCTAATGGCTAATAATAAGGCAACTGGCAACGGGACGACGCACTGACGTCGCCGCTGCCAGCGGCTTGCTTAGTGAAATGAAAAGTGTAAAACATATGAGAAATCATCATCGACCAGTTGGCAAGTGAACCTGCACCCAAGAGACCGCACTGCACCGTATTGCATGCGCACTCTAGCAAAGGTTGCCGGGCGCAGCCCATATTGCGTATACGCCATGTGTGTCATGCATTGTAAGAATCAGCAGCCGCAGCAACTCCACTCATTGTGATCCCAATCGACTTGCTGCACATATTTTGGCACTTGCCTCTATATCACAAATATTTGGCACAGCTCCAATCCATTGGCATGCAAAGGCAGCAGCTCTTAAAGCTGTGTCGCATGTGACTGCCCTACTGGAGCACCAGCCAACATTTTCAGCACAAGGACAGTGGACAAGCAGCGAAAATAGCAACCAGATATGTACGTAGTATGTACTTATCTAACGGTCTGTCCCCAGCATTCTTTTGCAACCCAATTCGAACCAGATCCAAGCACGTTTTGTCTCTTCAATATATTGGGATTTAGCTGGGCGAGTTTTATTTCAAGGCATGGTTGTTTTCGGAACATTTCACAAGGATCGGTTAACAAACACAGAATGTTTAACAGTTCTTTTAGAAAATATCTATCTAAAAACAAAAGAAATATAAAGAATTTTGAAGTATAACAATGTAGGTCTCTTGAAAATATGTGTATTTCAAATGACTTGTTTTTTTTACTGTGTTTTTTCCTTCTCTCTATATTAGACTCTATAGTTGATTATTGAATAAATTTATGAATAAAAATTGTAATTGTTGTTTTCCTAGCCACTTTATATACCCCTTATAATCGCTTGGTTACGAGGTAACATTTAGCTTAATGCGACAGCGAAATCCAAATCCAAATTGAAAGCAATTGCTCTCGAGTTGTGTCCTGGGCGCAGCTTGAAAAAATGGGAAATCACAGCGGCGTTTAATGGCAGCACGCACCAGCACACACAAGCACACAGACATATCACACACACACACACACACACACACATACACATGCACGAAATGCCAGACAGCTGTGTGCTATTTGAAGCGGAGTTTCCCAAAATTGTTACGTTGGTTAGAGGCAGATACAATTTGTGACCGAAATAGAAACAGGTGAAACCGATTGCTGGGCCACATTTCGTGACTGTTTCGGGCAGCATTCAATTAATTATTGTCAAATTAAACGTAAAATATCAAAAGCTATTTATAATGCATGCGAATCATTTCATTAAACTCAACGTGCAGCAGTTAAGAGCATGTTTTTAAGTTAGATTGGCCTGGTGGCAGTGTGATGGCACTTAAACTGGCGCGTGTCCTGGCTATTGGTATGTGTGTGTGCGTGTGTGTGCGTGTGTGTGTGGGTGTGCGCTAAGCCTGTGGAAACGGAAGCGTCATGGAAATCGTAGACATGTCGTCAATGTCACAAGCTAAACAGCGGCAACAACGCACACAGGAAGTACCACAAGCAACAACAACAACAACAACAACAAGAACAAGAACAGCAAGAACATTAACGATGCCTTGTTGGCGCCTCGCATTCATCATCACCTGTACAGGCAACACCTGTGGGCCATGGACGATGGAATGATGCCGCTCATCGCTGCCAGCGTGCTGTCAGCGACATCAGCAAGCGGCTGTCGTCGTCGGTGTTGGCGCCTGTCATAAGCAGCAGGCAGGCAACAATGTTGCTGTTGCTGTTGCCGCTGTGCCTTTTGCTGTTGCCGTTGTGCTTGGCTATAGCCTTTGGTTTTATTGCTAGCCAAGCGTCAGAGCGCGGCTTCAACACATAAAATCTACCTAATCCACTTAGGTACAATTAACGCTAATAACATCATGTAGTAAGACACGTGTGCACGCCAAAGTGAACGTGGCAGGGGCATGTGTATCTCTGTGTGTGTGTGTGTGTGTGTGTGTGGTCTTCTTGTGACAGCACACACACACACACACACAAGCAAAGACCCCCATTCTCTCTTGCTGTCTCTGTGCACAGCATGTTGTTGCTTGCCATGCTCGAGTTGGCAGCTTCGAGTTACTTTGCCTTTGTGCAACACTGCCACACTGCCACAGTTACTGCACCCCACTTCTATAATTAGTGCACTCGTTGCAGTTGCTGCTGCTGCAGTTACTGTTGCTGTTACGTAACTTGATGACAGCCAGTGCGCAATATGCCGCCGCATTGCGAGTTGCATTTGAATTACCGAGTCCCTTAAGCTGTAAGCCTCAAGCTACTTAACTGGCCAGCCTATATATGAGCATTACAGCAAACCGTTTGTCAGTCTGACCAAAGCCTGTCAAAGGCTGCGCAAAGTGCTCTTCATTTCGGGCATATAATGATGCTTGATCCAGGAAAGTAATTGCCTGGTTACCGTCGACTGACGAAAGAACGACAGATGCAAAGAAATATAAATTGTACAAATTAATTAAGCATCTTTGACTTTTCTTAATCAACACGAATATGTCAAATGTCTGTACAACATTTTTTGCTTTTTTTCAGCAAATATAAATTACTCAGAAATGCAATTTAAATGTAGACAACAAGTGAGAGGATGCAAGTTTAAAGTATTGGATCTGAAGACTCTCTATGCCGACAAAAAGAGAAAAAGAGAGAGTAAAAGAGAGAGTGAGACAGTTCTTTACCTCAACCGTAAATGCCAGGGATGCAGCAATTTGCTTTCAGCAAGTTTTGGAAAATTCGTCACGTTAGTGGACAAATAGCGAGTCAGAGTCTATATATCTATATGGATAAAACCGAACTCCAATGAGGACATACATAAATATTAACATATATATAGTCCTCAGCATTAAAAAGTTTCGTAAAATTGAAAAACAAAGCAGCTGATGCTGCGAGCTGCATCCCTGCCTATACCTATTCTTATAAAACAGTTTGTTGCAGTCTTGGGCATACTTGTAATTTGGCAAATTGTTTTCTAAGAATGCTCTGGAGTTTATTGCTTGGAAAGTGTGTTGGCATCAACGGAACTGCCGCTTGTGTTAGCAGCCGTTGGTTGCATTGTGCGCGGGCTAAGTTGCATTCCATTTATCAACTGTCTGGCGACACACGCGGCGTATGATTAATGCGCATCGGATGGAAGCAAGGCGGTTGCAAGTTTTCGCTGTGTGTCTTGCTTGGCACAAAGCGCAGTTGCTGACGTCCCTAAGAGTGGAGCCAAGGGTGGCGACATTGCCAAATGGTCTGCATCAATCAGAGCGCTTAGCCAAGCAGGAGTTGCTGCTGTAGCTGTAGCTGTAGCGGAAAACTGAAGCTGACACACTCGGCGTATGCGTGATAATAATACCATGTTACAAATGTGGGCGCCAACTGTGGGTGTCAACGGTGTGTGGCACTTCCTGCTTGCCTATGCACAATGCCCAAATTTTGGCATACCTGTTAAGCGGATGGCGGAACGCGGTTGGCGGGAGGGGCGGAGAGCAGGCCATTGTTACGGTTCAGGAAGCGGCACAGGATGTCATTACGGCCAGCTCAAGTGGCTGTGGGCGTGGCAGCCTAATTACACATTAGCTGGATATATTTGCCATGCTAAATGACATTGAAGCTGCTGCCAATGTCACATCGTTTGAAATGGGCAAATCCATGCGGCACAGTGGTACCAGAACCCATTGAAACTAACCAAAACTAATATCACAGTGCTCTATAAGGAAAGTAGAAACAGGTTTTCCGACAGAAGTGATTGCTCAAAAGGTCTCCCAATAACGGCTTGTCACCACTAACATATGTCTTGAGTAAAATATGTCAAATTAAGAACTTCGCTTTGAATATATAATTTCAGAAGAAACTGCTATCTATTTGGAATAATACATCTGGGCAAAGTAGAGTCAATGAGCTCGCTTCCATCGTTCGTCAGATATATTTAATTTTATTTTGCCTACTTATTTGTATGCATAAATAATTAAATTGCAATATAATTACACAAATAAAATTACTTTCTCGTTTGCTGCTCATATATGAAATTTCGTATTTAATTGCAATGTGTCGCAAAATGACAATGGAATAATAAAAATAGAATTTGTTTGTATTCATTTCAACATGAGAGCAAAAATTTGCATTCTTATTAACTATAAGCATACACATACTACATGGATAATAAATAGCCTTAAAGTTTATTATCTGGTGCTTGTGAAATTTGTTGAATATTTATGAACGAAAAATTATGAACGACACAATCAAATATTAGACCGTTTGTTCACAAATTTAGAATGTCATTTTTTCTGAGTGTATTTTCACAATTTTTTTAATTATTACTAGTGCAATTGATGTTGTAAGAAATAAATGATTTCCATCAATCAGACGACAAGACCAATAAACTTAAGATTAATGTTATGTTATTAATTATTGATTTGCATTGTGCCGTCTTTAATATATATATACACAATACAATGCTTGCAACATTTGGAAAATACGAAATCATACTTTAAGCTCAACTTTCATCAAAATTTGACCACCGTTCGACGTTACTTTTTTCTATTGTCAACTTTTTGGTGCAGTCTGCTTCTTCAGTCCCAGTTTCAGTTTCAGATTCTGTGCGTACTTTTTGCTCAAATGAAAGTTACTGCTAGTCGAGGCGTGTAGAGTGGGATGACTGCGGTGCGGAGGCCTTGAGGGGGGCGGTGTACCACATCGTGCTTGTACTCTCGCATGAGATGACGACTGTTTCGTTCATGTCGCTCAGCCTCCGGCTACAGTTGTGCTGCCACGTGCCCCACCACCAGCCGCTATCTTGTGCACCTCTGCTGGAACTGCCCCGGGTCGTGTATAAACAGTTTTTGCTTACCTCCGTATATTGCTGTTGTTGTCAAGTGTGCCAAGTGTGGCCCCCAGAAAAGGTGGCCACTGTCCACCGAAAAGTGCCAACGCACTGCACGTGAGCATTTCTGGTCATTTCGGAGCGTTTGCTTTTACGCTGAGCCACGCAGTTTGGCCGGCATCTTTGCAAATCGCTGTATCATCAACACCTGTGGGTGGGGGGTGGGTGGGGTCTGCGAACTTGGAGCCTGCTTTAGTATTCTGATATGGGCTCCTTAGCGGCATTACCATTGATATGTTTACACTCGTCAGTCTTGGCTTAGCCTTGGCTCCCCCTTTTCTTCAGTATTCTCCTTCCGTTCCGTTCCGTTCCTTGCTGTTCCGTTCCATTTCGCTGGTGGTTTGTTCGTGTGCGTAAATTGTTTGCATATTTCTTATGCGCATTTCAACACATCGACGGATTTGCGCCTAAAATAACACCACATGTGAGTAAACACAACATATATATATATATATAAATATGTACATATGTATATTGCGTACTGGTAACTTGCATGCTAAGAAATCGCAAAGTGATGCAAACTTTCCAATCATCTTCCTGTTGTTATACCCTACACACCAAACACAAACGTTGGGCTATACTTGATATATACATATATATATACAAGCAGTTCCTGTTGAATTCCAAAATATTTATGTTAGCATGAAAGCAGTTAATAAATATGTCATAATCGATGCAAATAATTGGACTAAAAACGATTACACTATATTGAGTCCACTGAACTGAAATCCATCTATAAGCATGCATTTAAGATGCTAGGGTATTTTGTAGTCGAGGTCTCTGAACTTCAGCCGCCCAATTTGTTTTTGTGCGATGATTTGTTCTTATTCCAAAGGCAACATGGTGGCAATTTGGCATCTTTTATCATATATTTGTAGATACTTCTTTTCGCTTCCCTTCTGCGCTTTTTTCTTCGCTCCATTTGAATACCCTGCACATAGCTGCTGATGAATGTGGTCGTACCTTACAGCAGAGACTTATGTGACACTTTAATGTTCATATACTTTTATATATATATGGTGTAAGTAGTCTCGAACGGTATGTTAAATCAGAATGAGTTTGGCTGAAAGCCGACCAAAAAATTTGATTTAATTGAGTCAAAGGTAACTAGTACTTGTTAAGATTGTACTAATTTAAGTGTTATATACTAAATTTAATTTTCTAATTAAAAAAAAAAAATTTAAAAATCTTACGTCTTGACTGGGATTTGATCCCGCGCAACTCTCGTTTGCAAGACGTGCCCCTTACCCATTGAGCTACACAGCCTGTAAGACGAAGCAAAACTTTCTCGACTTCCGGCACTATCTGTCTCCTTTATTCGACAACTTTGTATGTTCATCTCTTTCTTTTTGGTGTGTTTCGGCACTCAAAGAGCATTAATTATATTTTTAATGATATTAAATAGCCAAAAACTTATCTGTTTTAGTAAGAAAGTAATATGAAAATATTGATATTTAGGAAAGATCATTTAATCAGCACTTATCAAATTAATCTCCATCTGAATACTGCAACAATTTTATAAAGATACTTTAGTAAACTACAAAAAGTTATACAAAAATATATTGCCGCCGCTCTCAGAGGTAAGTTAACTGTTAAGGGTATCGTGTAGTCGATCATACTTGATGCTCACTTGCTTTTTTCAATTGTGCGAGAGTTATATTTATTTAGCTTGTTGCTTTCTGGCAAAGCCTTTGAGTAGTTTATTGCTCGATGCGGCTCTTGTGGCTGCTGTCGCATCAATTTGAGCGATTTGCCAAATTCGGTTGAAGGCAGCGAAGTCGAGTTGACGTCAAACAATTGAGTACAATACAATTTGTCTGTGGCTTGGATACAATTTGAATTTCAGCCCTGCCAAATGCGTTTGCCATTTGGGCTTTAAGTCTATTAAATTGATTGAATATTGTAATGCTTCTTCTTGCTGTATTCCAGAGAACAAAACCCAGTCGATCCCAGGAATTGCCTTCAATTGAGTCATCATACAAACCACTAAAGCGAGATTGTTCTTTCGATTTTTCAGACTGAGATTTCTTGATTCGATTCAATCCTTAGCAGCTGCTTCGTTGTTTAGTTGCGGATTTAGGATAGAGAAACTTATAGCAAGCGCATGACGTCCATTCTGAATCCTTTTTACTGCCTACACAAACATATGTACATATGTAGATATGTATTTAATACTTATGCTGTGAATAATTAGGTAATGCAGGCAGCTGCTGGCTAGCTCAATTATGTAATACATTTATTACCATATTTATGAGCATCAATTGTAATTAATCTGCCAAAGATATGTATTTTCAGGCTGACTGTCAGCTGCCAAAGATAGTTTTGAGACTTGTTTTCAATTTCAAACAAGTCCGAAAACAGAAACTTTAGACACGATATGTGTGCTTGTCTTAAATATGGTTTTCGATAGTTGCCAGTTAAACAAGTAAGAGTGCTCAAGTCGAGAGTACCCGACTAGGAGATACCCTGAACACAGTTCTTACATTCATAATTCTTTATCTGCATACATAGAAACACACACACACATATACAAACACAAGCTGCTCGCTACGCGCGTCATGCAATTGCTTTCCTTCTTCTTCTTCCTTTGGCCCCAAATTATGGTATATTGAATCGTTAATAACTTCTTTGTTTATTGTCTGATCGTAATGAAATTATGTGAAATCCGAAGGTCATACCTCTAAAGGATCAGGGGATACATACTAAATTTGGTGCCTCTACCTCTTAAAACTTTTAAGCTATACCTTAAATACACTGTTCTGGAATCTTAATTTATCGATAGCTTTTGAACGGGTTGAGATATCAAAAAAAAGATGAGTTTGTATGAAACCGGCAGCACGATAACTTAAATTTAAATACGAAGTATCTAGCTATTATGACTTTCAAGTTATGCTCGAATAACACTCGTCTAGAATCGAAATTTATCGATAACTTTTGAACGGGACGAGATATCGAAATAAAATGATAAACAGGACTTGTCCCGGCACTGCGAGAAATCAATATCAAATTTAAAGTCTCTAGCTTTTGTAGTCTCTGAGAAACGTGCGTTCATACAGACGGTCAGACGGTCAGACGGTGAGACGGTCAGACGGACAGACGGACGGACAGACAGGACTAAATAAACTCGGCTATTGATAGTGATCAAGAATATATATACTTTATGGGGTCGGAGATGCTTCCTTATATTATAGCCTTTTTTCCCATTTTTGATGGGATCAGGGTAGAAAAACCTAATGACTGTTGCCTAATTCTGCTGACCTGGCCAAGGTCTGGCGCTTTAATATAGCACACTTGGAGAGGCCCGAGTGCCAAGCTCCAGGCTCCAAGCCCCAAGTGCCTGTTTATGCTTGGTGAATGCCCTTTTTCAATATATAGACTTATGTATATTTGCCATTAGCAGACGCTTACATTTTACCAACTTGAGCTGTGTGATGCTTGTGGGGGAGAGAAGGATGTGAAGGAGGAGCTGCTGGTTCAGGTCAGGGCGTGAGCCACGCAAGGGGGGAGGGGGGGGAGGGGGTTGGGAATGCAAGACTTACATTATGTATGTAGAGCTGATGCTGCGTAACGATAACAAACAATTCTTTGGCCGCCCACGTGCAACTTCATTGAACAGGAAACTCGTAAAACGGCGAACCCAAAAAACGTACCACAGGAACAACAAGAACAACAACACAGATACAAATACAAATACAAATACACAGCTATGCGATGCGAACTTTAAGATACAATTTGATGCTGGCTGCGCTTGAGTTGGGATTAGGATTAAGCATGCTTAAGGCAAGAGTCGTGCGAATGCCGCGCAAGGAGCATTGCTACGTTCAGTGCTTGGCCTGGCCCCTCCACTTGAAAGTTTTTTAATATGCCAGCCCACTTGGCTGGCCACACCCATCAACCCATCCACCCATCGAGCCATCGAGCCATCGACCCATCAGACCGGATGTTTGATTTGCCTGCAAACGCGATTTGCATTTTGTATATTTTTGCTACCTGCAGCTAGCAAAATACATCAGAGCCGCTCTTCTTCTTCTTCTCAATCTTCTCAATCTCAATGGTTGCAGCATAAATGTTGGCGCCAGAGTTTGCCATATTTGCTGTTGTTGTTGTTGTTATTTTTTATTTTTCATGATTTTGTGGACGAACTGCGTCCTTCGCAGCGTTCATTTTGAGGCTGGCCTGACCCAATGACTCCGTTTCTACCATAGTATATTCGTACTTATTTTTGGCGTGGCACAGACTCCGTGGCGCTGCTAGCTGCTCCAGTTTCAGCTGCAACTATTTGGCAGCCATGATGAGGATGAGATTGCGGATGAGATTGAGAATGGGGATGGGGATGAGGATGAGTAATTCGTAAAGTGCTCTCATCGTACGACATATGTACATATGTATGTATGTATGTCCATCATTGCTGCGTCGCATTGCAATCGGAGCAACTGTTCTTGGCTCGAGGAATGTGAATGCCAATATGCTCAATGCTCTTATCGCAGCAATTTCAGGGAGTTCAACGAGACGGCCCAACCAATGTGGACAATGGATAAGTGGTGGGTAAAAGACGGACGCGTCGGCAGGGGGTGGGAAGGGGCTAATGCGGGTTGGGTGTCAACCGCCCGTTCTGGTGAGGAATGTGAATATGTGACTAACGTTGAATAAGCCATGCATGCATACATACATACATACATGCATGCACATATATATATGTACATATATGTAAATGTTTACACAGTTTCCCCTGCTAAACTTAATATAAAGCTCGACATAAACTTATTCAGCGCATATGCTTTTACATAACTTTTTCGGAGAGCTTTAAGCTCTGCCTGGTGCGGTAAATAGCTTAAAGTTGAGCAGAGACTATGCCCCTAAGTAGGAGCAATGCTGCGACAGCTGGTCACACTTGTTGCGACTGCTGGTCACACTTATTATGCTGAATTAAATAAAACCAACAGACAAATAGAACGACCCTTGTAGCAACGGCTAGT